>CM033736.1:3713990-4267923 GCA_019671005.1 Hibiscus mutabilis
AAATCTTAGCAATTCAAATGAAAATTAATTTTGTTTTAAATCCTAAATTTCTAAATTTAGGCTTATCCAAACATTTCTGTATTCAAGATTTTGAAACCCAAATTGCAATCTGTACTTCCATATTTGAGTACACAAATCCAAACTAAACTGGATCTGAACTTCGATTGGGATATTCTTTGGTGGTTGTGGACTATTTATATGACATTGTTTCTTGATTTTGATTCTTTTCTTTCCATGCAGCTTGAGTATGACATTTTGGAATATGTTGTGATTGAGCGACTTGCACAAGGAGGGCGAGATAAACTGAAAGATGATGGCCTAAATTTGTCAGATTGGCTTCAATCTTTGGCATCATTTTGGGGACACCTGTATGTATATTTTTCTCATTGCAAAAGCCCACAGTTTGTAATGCAGTTTTCTTTTCACTAAGTTATATTACATTTCATGTTTTCCCATTAGAGGTATATTGTCCCAATTAATTTCAAATGAGTCTGTTCTCATGTGGCTTGAGCCATTTGTGTTGCTGTATTATCCTTATTCTTTTAATGTCTTCCTTTGAAGCAAATTACTAGTTGTTTATATCTGTGCCAATTCTTTCCTTGCCTGCATTTTTATGTGTGTTCTTTTTGGTATTTTGTTGCTGAATTTGATAGAATAACTGAAGTACGGGTTACAATCTGTCTAGAATGTGGATATATGTTGAGATGCTTTACTTCAGTTTCCGGGTTGCAGATTGAGCTGGGCAAAGCAAGATGATTGGAGCTGGGGGTTGGTGGACATTACTGGTTTTGTGCCCCTTGTTTCTGATGTCTGATAAGTTCCATCATCATGGCTTCCCAGTTAGGCAGGCATTATTTACAGAGCCACATAAAATTCTGTAACTGAGGTTTAACATTGAAGACCATTAGTTGTGGAAAAGATGATATAATTAAACTGTGAGGTTTTCCATAGTTATCTTCTTCAGTTTCATCCACGCAATTGAAATGCAAGAAAATGAGGAAGGCACTGCCTATAGAGTATTCAAATGTGATACTGGTCCAAGAATTATGTTAAAGGAAAGATTTTGTCTCTGAAATATACTGGTATAATGGTTCGTATTCTATTCTGTATGTTAGTGATGTTTTGTAAAGCTGTTAAGCAAATGGAAGATGTTTGTGGTTAAAGAATGCAAAGGACTTGTTGTTAGCAATTTGGAGCCTGCAATCCTGATTAACTGAAAGATTGTCATGAGTTATTTTTTTTACGTGGAAAAGGCATAAGTTTTGGCAGAGATGTTGGTTTAAATTCTGCTGCTGACAAAGTGCAAATTTCCATCTTTTCTGCTGCCATCTAGATGATTAGAATGGGACTCTGTTTTAACATTCTGGTGTTATGAAGAGCCTAGACATAGGTTGGGGCTTACCATAGAAATCAGCTGTTTCTTTGGGTTATTGGTTCTAGTACCTCTCTCCTTTGTTTTGTCCGTTCTAGTTTTTGGTTTGATATGTCCTGCTAGTAGCTGCTGGAGTCTTCTTGGGAACTTATGTTGGGTTAAATTTGATTTTTATTGGAAATTGCAGCAATAATTAGGCTGCAAAGAGGGTTATCTTTCAGGAGAGATGTTGGCGTGCTTATCAAATATATAAGTGATCAATGGAGCAGGCAGAACTTTTGGTTCTTGCTGCACTAACTGTTGTTTTGGTGGTGGTTCATTGGCATTTCATGATTTTTTGGGTCCTCATAATTGTCCAATTCTTAGCAAGGCTGTTTTCCCCTGCCATTCATAAAGGAAATATAATGAAGTTCTTCACCTAACATGTGAGATGGAAGAGTTTTGCAACTCTTTGAAGTAAACTTCAAGTTCTGTGGAGGCAACAATCAAAATCTTGAGGCAACAATATAATTGTTGAGGTCTGTCCATCTGCGCTCGCAATGTTGTCAGGGCTGGTCAGTTACAATAATTAGGCTAGTTCTTAATGGAGCTCTAAAACATTCCCTTGCTGTACTATTGCTCTCTAGACCTGTATTTAACATTTGCTTTGTTATTCTGGTTGTGTCAACATCTGTCTTGCACATTTTTATGCCACCTTTCTTCCCCTCCCTTTCTGAAATGTGCTATCTTTATCTCAAGGGTGATCAATTCTTATTGTAGTTCAATAGATGCATTGATGGTAGCTTAAACATGATCAGCCGGTTGTGTAAGTTGCCTAAATTGTTATTACCTCCGTCCCAGTTTTTAATAGATTTTTAAACTTGATGGTTATTACCTAAATGTATTATTGAAAAATGTGAAAAAATATGTTTTAAAAACCTTATATCAAGTCTTTAAAAATATATATTTTATAAAATTTAATTAATTAAAATTTTAAAATAATTGTTTTCAAAGTTAAAAATTTTTGACTTTTGTCAACACTGGGTGCTATGGTTTTAAATTATGCTCTTAAGGTGGTCTGTTTGGGTGCTATGGTTTCATTTGTGAACCAGCGATCTCAGAGTTATTTAGTTTTTTAATGTTTTTCCTCATTTTCCTGGAATTTAAGGAGGTGTGAGGATTAAATTTTGGCTTGAATTATGACCCGAATAGAAAGAATATCATGATAAGCCAGTGACTGAAAATCAACGGATCCTCTGCAGTTGGATTCTTTTTATTAACAAGATTAGGAATTTAGGATATCAAGTTGGTGGCTCACCTACTCTGCCTGCCATTTTTTTCTCATTGTGTTAGCATTCAAATTTGCATTGGTAATATTTTCCTACTTTCAGATGGTTTTAATGCATTTTGTTCCTTCTCTATTAATACTCTCATCTACACCTGCATGCATCCAAACACAAAAATGGAAATGAAATAGCACATGGGCAATGGTTTTTGTAGATATCCTTGAATGCCTTTTTATTCTATTGTATTTATTAAACACTGTAGACTTTAAAATTTGCCTCTTTGTTGCATGTCAGTAAGCTCAAAAGGCCAACCTCTGAGCTTATTATCCAGTTGTCCTGAAACCCTTAAAATTCATGAGATTTTGGAAAAAGTCATGGAATCCTTGCTTTCTCTTCTATATTTTCCTCATGTTGTTTCATGCAAATTCTTGTAATGTTATATTTTCATTGAACATTGGATTGTGATGTATATGCTTATAAATTTTGAGATATACTTCATTTGTACTTTCTTGATTTTCTCTATGATTAAACTTTTTTTCTTTTCTAGGTGTAAGAAATACCCATCTATGGAACTGAGGGGCCTTTTCCAGTATTTGGTTAATCAGTTAAAAAAGGTCAGGAATCGAACTTGTTCTCCTGCAGGTACATAGTAACATAAAGATAGAAAGCTTAAAGGTTTTTCATCATTAAGTCTGAATATTAAAATTGCTAACTGGAAGTTTTATGATCGAGACAGGAGCTTATTCAGCAAATGGCAAATGTACAATTCACAGAAAATCTAACTGAGGAGCAGTTGGATGCAATGGCTGGAAGTGAGACTCTTCGATATCAAGCCACTTCTTTTGGCGTAACTCGAAACAATAAGGTGATCAAGTAAAGTTTGATATTTGGCTAGTTTGTTAAGCAAAAATTGATGTTTTAGCTTTTTCTCTACTAGTGGATTGTTTTTTGTTGACTATTTAGATGAAAAATCAGTAGATACATCTCTCTTCTTTTATGGAAGAAATGTAATCAGCAACTATCTTCTTTGTGTTAGTGTAGAAAATGTTTTACTCATCTTTTAATTTGTCCACAAACTATCATATTTGTTGCAGCATTTTATTTTCTAATGATTAAAAACTGTTTATGCAGGCACTGATCAAATCCACTAATAGGCTCAGAGATTCATTGCTTCCAAAGGATGAACCTAAGTTGGCTATTCCACTTTTGTTAATTATTGCCCAACATCGTTCTTTGTAAGTTGTACAACGTTTTTTATAGTTGCTCCTATAATGGTTTATTCTAAATATCCTTGGGTGGTGATTGTTGGTTATGTAGACCTTCTTGTGTTTCCATACATGTCTTATTGTTCTTTATAAAGCAGTTTGTAAATATTTCTTGAACTTATTCATTTCTATCCATTGTTTCTTGTTTATTATTAGGTATCTTAGGTTTTTACAGAAGAGAGCAAGTTTCAAAATTTCAAGATTTGTTGGATGCCTTTAGTATTTTGTTCTTTTTATGCATACATCTGCTGGCTTTCATTTGGCAGCTATGTAGATAGCTCATATTGAAACAGTTTTGATTTGGCAGAATGAAAAATCCCATGTAAACGTGACTTTCCCTTTTCCTTATTCTGTCGTTTCCCCTTTTTTTCTTAATTCTTCTCTTAAAATTTTATTTCTTTCTCTTTTTTTTGCCTTTTATACCTCATCTTCCTTTTTATTTACAGTTTTATATCTTGTTATCCCTCATTCCTACCTATTTTCTCCCATTTCCTCCATAATTCATTTTGTCCCTCTCCCATTCATTGACCTCTTGTTCTATGTCTTCTCTTGGTGTATGCATATCATTTGTGTTATATCCTCTGCAGGGTACGTCATGTGTTTTATTATTTCATCTCTTGAATGGTTTTCTGACCTCCCCCCCTAGTTTCAGAACCTCCTGGCTTTCTCTTGCAATTTCTTCTCCCTGCTCTGTCTCTGATGTCTTATGTACTGAATGGTGCTCTTGACATATTTTTTGGATGTACTTGATTCTTTTCTATTTTCCTTGTTCTCTTTCTTTTGTGGCCACCTAACTCCCTTTTTCTGTTGCCAATGTTGGTAATAGTAAATGAAAGTTTCTTGTTCTGTTTTCCTTCTTCCTTTATACACTTCACCATGCTGTGTTAGACTAGAGAGTGGGAGAAGAGTAAGAGGAAGTATAGATAGGTTATTTTTATTATCAAGAATTTATAGGACAGAAAACCCTATCCAAAGGTATCATGTTGCTCTTAAAGCTTTGGGACATCCTGTTCTTTTAATTCAAATTCTTGTTTTCCTTAATTTTCATAGATCTATCATACATGGTTATCTCAAATCATGATTTAGAAAATACAGATAAAGGTTAATGGTGTTGCATTTCTTGTGCATTTTATCTTTTTATCTGTGTACACTGCTATTTATGATGCTTTTGCAAATGTGGTTTCTTGATGACTTTATGTAATTGGATTCTAATCATGCCTAAATAAATTTCAATGAAAGGTATTTATTATAAAGTGATTCTTGGAATCATTGTTTAACCACATTCTATTATCATTTACAGGGTTGTCATAAATGCAGATGCTCCTTACATTAAGATGGTTAGTGAGCAGTTTGACAGATGTCATGGGACTCTTCTTCAGTATGTAGAATTCCTATGTAGTGCAGTGACACCAGCTGCTGCTTATACCCAACTTATTCCCTCACTTGATGATCTTGTGCATATGTACCACCTTGATCCTGAGGTATGTTTTGTTCTATCTGAATCCATTTGTGTTCTTCACCCATCCTGCACTGCCTTAGAGGTCTGGGAATCTTGACATGGTTAGAAAGAATGAGGAAACATTTTTTGAGGTTATTTTTCTTGACACAGGTTGCATTTTTGATCTATCGTCCTGTGATGAGGCTCTTCAAGTGTCAAGGGAGTTCTGATGTTTTCTGGCCTTTAGATGTCAATGAAACTGCAGATATTACAATGGCATGCTCAAAGTCTGAAAATAAAGATGATTCTAGCCGTGTGATACTGGACTTGGGTCCTCCTCGGAAGTCTACAACGTAATAACATTCTTCTTCCTCAGTACATTGCACATTTTTATGTTGCTGAATAAACAGCTCAACTGTTCCTTAAGTGCTTCCCCCCTCTCTGATTGCTTTCAATAATCATTATTTTGTAGGTGGTCTGAACTTCTTGACACTGTTAAAACCATGTTGCCTTCAAAAGCCTGGAATAGTCTCTCTCCAGACCTCTATGCTACTTTTTGGGGGCTTACACTATATGATCTTTATGTCCCTAGAAATGTTTATGAGTCTGAAATTGCTAAGCAGCATGCTGCACTTAAGGCTCTGGAAGAGCTTCCTGATAATTCTAGTTCAGCAATTAACAAAAGGAAAAAAGACAAGGAAAGAATTCAAGAAGCTTTAGACCGTCTAACTAGTGAACTTCACAAGCATGAGGAAAATGTTGCATCTGTCCGTAGACGACTTACTCGTGAAAAGGACAAGTGGCTGAGTTCCTGCCCTGATACTCTAAAGATTAACATGGAGTTTCTCCAGCGTTGTATATTTCCTCGATGTACCTTCAGTATGCCAGATGCTGTCTATTGTGCCATGTTTGTGCATACTCTCCATTCTCTGGGCACACCTTTTTTCAACACAGTGAATCACATCGATGTCCTGATATGCAAAACATTACAACCCATGATATGCTGTTGCACCGAGTATGAAGTGGGAAGACTAGGGAGGTTTCTGTATGAAACACTAAAGATTTCATGCTACTGGAAGGTGGACAATATTACCATTAAGCTCTTCCTCATGTTACCCAATATTGATCTGTTTACTTCTTTGATACGTATTTTGACATTTCAGAGGAATTTTAATGTTAAATGAAACATTTAATTTATTTTGAATGATCTTCTGTTGACCAATACTTTCTTTGCAGAGCGATGAGTCCATATACGAGCGAGAGTGTGGAAATATGCCGGGCTTTGCTGTGTATTATAGATATCCAAATAGCCAGCGTGTTACATATGGGCAGTTCATAAAGGTAAGCTATTATGTATTTTGGTTCCTTAATCCTTTTGGTTGATAGTGAGGGTGAGGCCTACACATCTTCTGACAAGAAAACAGATGTACCAAATTGTTCTTATAATCTTCTTAGTGCACTAGGTTCATTTTGAGGAAACATTTACTAGGTTGTTGTCTCTATTTCAGTTTTCTGCACTCAACCTGTGTGGTCAATATTATCCATCTTTTCTTCACTAGGTTCATTTTGAGGAAACATTTGCTGGGTTTATCTGAGGGAACATTTAGTCATTACTAGGTTCATGCTGTTTGACTATGACAGTTGGTCTTGTTAAAACTGATCACCTGTTGAATTGACACCTTAACCAGTTTTGCCTTGAATGCTTTTATTGGGTGTGAACATGTGGGGATTTTACTTGCATTTTAATTCTATAAATTGAATATGAAATGAACTCTCATATCTTGAGAATATTTCTATAAATATTTTTAAGGATCCAATGTGATAAGGTTTTTGTATGGAGTTTTGCTGAGTAAATTAATGATTCATGTGAAATTTGTTCATTAAACAACCTCTAAGTATAATTCTTTTTTTATCTCCTGTCTTGTTATAGTATTTAAAGTACTCCAAAATTATTAACCTAGTAATTTTATTAAAAATTAGATATTTGCATATGAACCACAAATAAGACTGTTTTCTGGAATGTTGTCTGTGATACATCTGTTTTATATTTTGATTCTAAATTTGTTCATTAAACAACCTTAAGTTTTTATGATATGGCTAAAAAATTAACCAAGTAATTTTATCAAAAATTAGATATTTGCTGAACCACTGCTGTTTTCTGGAATGTTGTCTGTGATGTTTTGATTTCTTTTTGAGGCTAGTTCTTTTCTTATTATTTTATTAAAGGTTCATTGGAAATGGAGCCAAAGAATCACAAGGTTATTGATCCAATGCTTGGAATCAACTGAGTACATGGAGATTCGTAATGCTTTAATAATGTTGACAAAAATTTCTAGTGTTTTCCCTGTTACAAGAAAGAGTGGGATTAACCTAGAAAAAAGGGTAAGGATTGTGGTTAGTTTCTAATTGGTTTTATTCTTTAGATCTATTTATATATGCTCCTTTATTTAACCTCTTTGATTCAGGTGGCCAAAATTAAAAATGATGAAAGAGAGATCTCAAGGTGTTGGCAACAGGTGTTGCTGCTGCTTTGGCTGCTAGAAAGGTAAATTGCTTTATCAGTTTTCTGCCTAGGAAGTAGGAAGCACTGATGCAAGCATGAGATGATATTTGCACCATTACATAAAGAGAAATTCTGGTCAAATGAATTATGGTTATGTATGTAAAGCTTAAACAGTTAGGCAAAAGAGTATTTAGGTTTGGTTTTTGGTTTTTGCCTTTTTTTAATTGATTTTGCCTTGTTTTTCTTGCTTAAACCAGACATGTTAAAACTTGGCCAATAGCTGAAGTGGAACACCTGCTTAAACATAATAGTTGCATGATTGTAAATCATGCATATTGTTATCTAAAGAAGTTATAATGTTTTAAGTTTTTGTTTTCTAAATGTTATTATTTGCCTTTTGCTGCAAATTGTCCAAATACTTATTTTTTGGTGTTTATCCATTGTACCCATTTCAATGCCAAAAACATGTCAAAGATTTTGGTCCTTGTCAGAAAGACCAAAAACTAACTTTTACATTTTTGCTTGCTGGGTTGCACTAGATGCCCTGTTTATTCATTCATTAACATATGTTTTGGTATTCTTGTACTTTGCAGTCATCATGGGTCACCGATGAGGAATTTGGAATGGGATATCTTGAGCTGAAGCCTGCGTCATCACTTGCTTCAAAACCTGTTCCTGGTAATGCAGTTGCTGTACAAAATGGTTCATCAGTTAATGTTAATGATGCTGTTTGTGGTAAGGCAGTTGCCTTAGGAACTCAACAGTCAGATGTGAATATGGTCAAGGACCAGATTTCAAGAACAAAACCTGATGGGCGGTCGGAAAGAGCAGAAAATGCCTCTCTCAGTAAATCTGATCTTAAAACAAAAGGTAGTACATCAGCCAATGGTTCTGATGCTGTGTTATCTGTTTCTGGTACTTCACAAGCTGGAACAGCAAAATCACTTGAAAATCAGAAACAGCAGGATGATTCTTCTAATAAATTGGATAAACACGCAGCTAAAATTCCTGCAAAGAACTCTGCTGAATTAGAGGTATTTAATGTTCCCATATGGATAATTCTGAATCTTTTTGTTTTGTTTTGGTTTATCACATTTCACATTTTTGTTCTTCTTCAGTTAAAAGCCTCTGCCAAGCGCTCTACGCCTGCTGGGTCTCTGACAAAGACACAGAAGCAAGATCCTGGAAAAGATGATGGCAAGTCAGTGAAAGCTGTTGGAAAAAATTCTGCAATTTCTGCCAGTGACAGAGATGTTCCCTCTCATACAGAGGGCAGACAAGGTGGGACTACAAATGTTTCTTCAGCTATCATTTCCAATGCTAAAACAGTTCCTGCTCCACCCAATGGTTCATTGAAATAGTTGTCCTTGGTTGAATTAAACGCAGATATTGTAGTTTCTAAGCTTTCTGATTTAGGTTTTACTACAGGGAAAGATGATGGCTCCGAAGTCCTGGATGCGTCAAGGCAATCTTCTCGAATTGTTCATTCTCCTAAGCATGATGGTTCTATTTGTGCTTCAAAGTCCAGCGATAAGCTGCAGAAGAGAACCAGTCCTGTGGAAGAGGCTGATAGATTAAGTAAGCGCCGTAAAGGGGATTCCGAGTCAAAAGATCTGGATGGTGAAGTTCGATTATCTGACAGGGAGAGGTCCACAGACCCTCGATCAGCTGATTTTGACAAGTCAGGAACTGATGAAGTGACGGGCTACAGGACTGTGGATAAGCCTTTGGATAGATCCAAAGATAAGGGAAGTGAGAGGCATGATAGGGATTACAGAGATAGATTGGAGCGCTCTGAAAAGTCTCGTGCAGATGATATTTTGACTGAGAAATCAAGAGATAGATCAATAGAGAGACACGGAAGAGAGCGCTCTGTTGAGAGAAGCACTGATAGAAATTTGGATAGACTTGGTGATAAAGCTAAGGATGAGCGCACCAAAGACGAAAGAAGTAAAGTACGGTATGCTGATACATCCGTAGAAAAATCTCATGCCGATGACCGGTTTCATGTGCAAAGCTTGCCTCCACCGCCACCTTTACCTCCTCATATGGTCCCTCAATCTGTTAATGCTACTGGTAGAAGGGATGATGATCCTGACAGAAGGTTTGGACAAGACATGCTCAAAGACTCTCTCCAAGACATGAAGAGAAGGAGCGGAGACGGTCAGAAGAAAATTCCTTGGTTTCCCAGGATGATGGAAAACGTAGAAGAGAGGATGACTTTCGAGAGAGAAAGCGAGAAGAAAGAGAAGGGTTGTCATTGAAGGTATTGAACTGCTCCATCTTTATTCTTATATTATTTTTGTTGTCTAGTAGTGTTACCCCACATCTCTTAAGTCCTGGTTTCTTTTGGTCATTTTTTCAAGTTTAAGCCCTCCACCTGTTACCAAAGAGTTTTAGGTCGCATTATTAGTATGGTATGTCTTTGTGTTCTGTTCTTTCAGCATAACCCCACATTTAAGTCTTATATTTTCTGTGGTCTTATATTTTATGCTTAGACTTTAACTTCATAAATTTTGGCTCTGAACTATCAAACTCAAAAAAGAAGATGGCTCTTCTAATTTGCTCAATGGGTGAAAATCAGGGCTTTGACATCATATAGGTATTTTTATTTTGGGCAAAGATTTTTGCTCACATTTGTGTCTCCATGTAGGTGGAAGAGAGGGAGAGGGAGAGGGAGAGAGAGAGAGAGAGAGAGAGAGAGAGAAATGTTGTGAAAGAGGATGATGTTGATGCAACTGGTTCCAAAAGGCGGAAACTCAAGAGAGAGCATTTGCCATCAGAGCCTGGGGAATATTCTCCTGTTGCCCCTCCACCCCCACCTCTCTCCATTGGTATGTCACAATATGATGGAAGAGATAGAGAACGGAAGGGTGCCATGATGCAGCGCGGGAGTTACTTGGAGGAACCAGGGATGAGGATTCATGGTAAAGAGGCAACTGGCAAGATGGCTCGTCGCGACACTGATCTGTATCCTTAAAAACTCAGCTAAGTTACAGGTATATTTATCTAAATATACTTTTGCATATTTTGTCCTGTACATAGAGAAAAAAATGTTATTTCCTTAATCAAAAATTAGGATGTATGATCGGGAATGGGACGAGGAGAAAAGACAAAGACCTGAGCAGAAGCGGAGGCATCGGAAGTAATACGAGTTAATTCACAGGAAAAAGGGGTGTTTTTTTCATTTACAGACAGTTGATGTTTGCTGCTGTAAACTTGGGTGAGGTTCTTGATCACTCCTTGTCCATTGTTGCCTTCCGTTTTTCGGCTTTCCAGGATCTCTGTCTCCTTAGGAAAAAGGTTTCTTGAATCAAAAGGGGATCTGCTAATTTATACAATATTTATAGGAAAGATCTGTAAATTCTTCAGCATCATGTACTGTAGCAGTGTAACTATAACATGTTTTTAAACAATTTTGTTGTATTTTTTACTTTGGCTCCTCCCCACCTTTCCTTAGAAAATGCAAAAGCTTTTTATTTTTCTGCATAACACCAATATTTGCTGAACTGAAGCCAAAATCAGTCATTAAATTAAACAACACAAGTATTCATCTGGAAGGATCCAAATGAGGCTGGAGGGTGCAGTTGTCCTCTAAATATTTAAAATTTATATATGATTTAAAAATTTTATAAGCTCCTTTTAGAATTTATACGTTCTTACATCTTTCACTGTCAATGGACAAATTTCAAAGCTCTGGTCAAACAGATCTTATCGCTGAACAAGATATCATATTTAAAAGTTGTAATAAATATATAAATGTATATTATATTTGATTCTGATAAAATTAATAATTTGATATATATATATATATAGAATATTATTGACCCTTAAACTTTTAATAAAATTAAATTTAATCCTTAAATTTTAATTGAAGTCCCCCGCTGTTACACCGCTCACTGTTAGCAACAACGATTTCAATGTCTGATTCACCGAAAATGCTTTGACAACGCACGTATTACAATATTAAAATTTCTTTACTAGATAAGAATATACATGCAAATTTTAAATCAACAAGAAACTATAGCAAATTAAACAACAAATTAAAATAATTATCAATATAAATCGAGTCCGATTTCGAAGATCCCCAATTAACAAAAACAATACCAAATATAGATGAATTGCGATAACGGGTGCAGACTTCATGAAGTCATATACCTTCAGTTAAAGTATCCGATCGGAATTAGTATTTGTTTAGTTTTAAGCACTTAATTGAACTCGTACATACATATAAATAAAAATTTTAAATTTATATTTTTTAAGAACGTCATCTCCTTTTTTACTACGACCATTAGGTTCGTAGCGAAATTTTTATATAAGGTTTAACTGATATAAAATTACGTTGAGGTGAGAGAAATTCTATGCCATTAATTTAGTGGCACCAATCTACTGTATTATCAGTTTGGACATATTTAATAACATTACAAAAAAAGAATTAAATTTTGTCAAATTAATGTAAAGGATTGAATCTCAAATTTTAACATGGTAAAGAGACTAAAACTACAAATAGAACAGTATTTTATAAACATGATTTAAAAAAAATGAAAAACTCTTTTTTTTTTTGAATTAAAATTGGGAACGCTCCAATGGAGCTTACATCTCAGAATTGGCTAGTAAATCATTAGGAAGTAAAGAACATATTGCATCGGGAGGGACTGCCAGAATTTGAGTTTCAAAACCTGATCGATCAGCTAGTTTGGCAAGGTTGTCGGCCGGCATATTGCCATCTCTCAGAAACCAACAGAGATCTATAACTCAGCTTCTATCACAGAGCTCTCGGATGCCACGAACAAGGGGAGAGAGAGCTAGTAGCAACCGAAGGATCCTGCACCAACCAATTGTAAAGCCTGTTTGCAATCTGAAGAATTTCGATACCATGATTTCAAGCCAACTGAAGACCAATGTACAGCGCTTAAAGTTCAGCTTGAAGACCAATCGAAGCCTCACCGTTGCCAAGCAAGACAACACCATCAACATTTAAACATAACCATCTCGGTTTCAGTTTCCGCCAATGGTAATGGAAAACACGAAAATTATGGATAATAATAAGCATGGTAATTGATCAATGTGAAATGGGTAAAGGTCCCTTGAAACAGGTAAGATATCATTCATGGATTTGCCTTTTTCATTTATATTACTTAATTAATATTATTAACTGTTCAGATTTACGAAATTTCGGAGCATATATAGCAACTCTTTTTTATCCACACCTTTAATATAATATATTCATTTCATATGATTTTGTGGTAGCCGAATTTATTAAATATGTAAAGCTGTCTAATGAATTTGATGTACAATAATTATAATTATAATCATAATGTTTACTCGAATCTTAGTTCAGTCGATATAATTGTTCTAATATTTAAAGGACATGAATTTGAACACACATAAATCTTTATCATCTTTTTTTATGAAAAGATGTGTGTTTCTATTGATTGTAAAAGCCATTCATTCAACATGTTAGTATATGTCTCGTTAAACCTTCCCTAACCTAACTGGAGGAAAAAGAGTGCATATGCTAACAGTCTGAACCACAAAAGAACTTAAAACATCGGTATTCAATAAAAAAATAACTTGAGCCGGAGGATTGTTCCAAACAACCACGTTCAAACTATCACATGCCACAAGTTTTGTCAATGCATCCACAACATGATTACCATCACGCAAGACATGTTGTACACGAACCGTCCAAGATCGTCTTCTCAATTCTAAAAAGTAGTGTCTCAGTATACAACTATTTATCAACTGAGATCCAATCCGTAGAATCTCCACACAGCTTGTAGTCTATCCAACTCAAGAACCACTTGGCAATACCTGACATTCCAAGCACAAAGTAAACCGATATAAGCACCCCACAATTCAGCTTCCAACATAGAGCATATTTCAATAAATTTACCGAAACCCACTAACCACTTCCCTATATTAACTCGAATCAAACCTCCACAAGCCATGGAACCATTCGGATTGCATTTTGCCGCATCCGAATTAAGTTTAACCCAGCTTGTAGGCGGGAGAGATCAAGAGACAATATCGTGCCCAGCCCTTATAGTCGATTAAACAGCCAAACCCGCAGGTCCTGTGACAGCCAACCAACCACGTCAGCGATATAAATCTTTATTATATTTTATTTAGAAGTTTAAATAATCTTTTAAAGATAAAGTTGTGTAAAATAAAATAAAAAAACTAAAAAGATTTACATTGATTTTGGACCACTGGATGAATATAATTATTTTTTGAGATTATCCACTTCTTTTTCTTCCCCTTTAAAAATCTCATCATTTCAACTTTTACTCTCAACCATCAATTTACACCCGTCCAATGGTCATAAATCAATGTAAAATTCTTTTTTATATGGTGCAAGTGAATCATACTCATATATAAAAGAGATAGAATCTATTATAAAAAGTAATATTATCAAAAAAGAAAGAAAGATAAAATCAGAGTTAAAAATTAAAAATTTTGAATTAAGAATAATCCACTAACTTTTTTTCCAAAAATCCCTTCATTTTGTAATAATTTCATATTGATTTAAAATTATTAGATTAACCAAGTTTAATGAATTAAATTAAAACTTCAAAATTAAGGGTAATCTATCATTTTATATTGTGTTAATGTATTCTATATATATAAAAAATATTTTATATAAACTATTTAAAATTTAGTCTATATAATCTTGTCCACTTCAATCCTATACCCTAAATCTTAACTCTATACCATAATTCTAAACTCTACAATCTAAAACTCAAAATTATAAATAAAATAAATAAGATTAAAATGAATAAAATTGTATAATCTAAGTTTTACATAAATTATATATATATATATATATAACCACATTAAAAGAGCTGACCTAATGGAGAAAATTGAGGCCAAAGAAAAAGTCAGTCCACAAATCTTAAAAAAGGAATAAAAATCTTTCCTTTCTTTCTTTTTTGTATGAAATACAATGATTTCTAAAAACATAATTAATGGAGAAATTATTGCAATCTTATTTTGTACTTTTTGATTTAATCCTATGCCCCCATTACTCATGATTCTCGCTTTTACGGGAAATTCCTTCTTAAAACTAATTAATACACCATTTGTAGTAATAAAAATGTACTTAAATGTTGTAATTGACATTTCTTTTATTATTTTCATTGCACATTGAACAAAGTTTTACCATGTTGTTAGCAAATTTTTATTTTAAAGGATTTGACATCTACATGAACCAAATATTTATTAATTATTTTTCACTTTTATTTTTTAAATATATAAACTAATTTTTAAAAAAAATCATACACTAATAATATAAATAATATACAATTAACTATTCAACAATACTTTATTCAGACTAATCAATTTATAAATTGGTTACCGGTAGTTATAAAAAATAATTATATGATATATGAAAATTACAATCTCGAGAATTACTAATTTTTTGTTATTGAATCATGGGCGTGATGATTTATATCATATACACTAGAAATTATTGAACGGAAAAATATTCTATGCACTAATGGTGGAAAACAACTTGTTTTACATAAGTGCATACTTTTTAGTGTTTATAGGTTAGAGTTTAAGATTTAGGGTTAGATTTTAGTGTTTGTGGTTATATTTTAAGGTTTGAGAATATATTTTATAATTTAAAATTCAGAGTTTAAAATTTAGGTTTTATGATCTAAAAGGGACACGTGGTAGCTTTAGAAGCCCACTTGTATAATTTATTTTTCACTGGCAGTGCATCAAATAATTAACCTTTATTGAACTATACTCAAATGGTTATTTTAGTTACTGAATTTTAAAAGTTACAAAATGCTCATTGAAATTATCAAAATGTTATAAAATCGTCTTTGAATGTTGTAATAATAAGGAAATTCGTTAAATTTAATAACCAATTTATAACAGTTTAATAAATCTTAATGATTATTTTATAACGACTTTATAATTATTTTATTGCCGTTTAAAAAATATGATTTTTTGTCAATTTTAAAAGTTTAATAACTAAAAAAATCATTTGAATATAATAGTGATTTAAAGTGTAATTTCATGTGTAACAACTTAATAGTAGCCGTCTGATCAAGTTTTTTTTCTGTCCAATCAGAATGATATATTTTCCTTTCCCGCCTAGGGTAGGTCACTTTCATTTCCTCACCAAACATTTATGCTGGCACAAATTTCTTTCTTTTCTTTTCTCTACATTTTCTTTTTTATTTTATTTTATTTTTCACTGCACATTATCACCTTCTCTTCTTTTTTTCCTCCCAGTTTCCACATTATGTAGGCTTCACTTCTTACAGTCTCTCAATTTTCTCTTCTTCTTTTTTTCTCAAACCGTCTTTGCAAATTGTATTCATTTGAGTGTTGGTCAGAGCAAGTAAGAAGGAGGGAATTATATATCCAATTCAAAGCAAAGAAATGGTGAGAATTTCTGTCTTTTTGCCGAAGTTAATTTTGAAGTGTTGAAGAATTGGAATTTGTTTCTTGTTTTTGGTGATTGATTTTACTTGACTATCATCGATAAAGGGTCTGTTTGGTTTCCAGGAAAATTTAGATTAATACAAAGAAATACAATCTTGTGTATATTGCAGCTTATGATATACTCAATGGAAAACAGCCTGTAAACCTTCTTGGGCTAATTTATTTTTGTTAAACTTTCAACCCTTTTCATGAATTCAACTACTTTACTGTCGCTGTTTGGAATTTAGAAACTTGAATGCTGTAGTTCATTGAAAATGTGAATGAATTTTACTTTTAATTGGTATATTCACATTAAAAGCTGAATCTTAACTACTGTGTATTAGCTATACTATTGCGTTTTCCATTGATATGAAATTGGAATTAATTGGTTATGATTTCAAGGATTTTAGAACATTATTTCAAGGCTTATTTGATATTAATGAATTGAATTTGGTATTGTAGGTGGGTTGTGGGGTGTACATTAAGAAGAAACCAGATTGGCTTAGTACCCTGCTGGAAAGTGAGTTCTTTGGTCCCTGCTTTGATCATCAAGACCTAAGAAAAAATGTGTTCTGCATCGACTGTTGTCTCGAGTTTTGCCGGCATTGTAAGGCTCATAGCCAGCACCGATCACTTCAGGTCTGCAAATATGTATATCAAGATGTCGTTCGCCTTCAAGAAATGCAGAAGCATGTTGACTGTTCCAAAATTCAGGTTTTCCATATGTTCACTACTCTTTAGCTTTAAGCTTTCATAAGTATGGTTACGTAGGGAGATATTGTTATTAATTTCTTCCAATTGTTACTGATATATGCGTATACGAATATGAATTTATGATTATCGAGCCTCTAAATTATATTATAGAATCATAGATGTATGAAAACACCAAGATTTGATATCAAAAGAGAGAAGATTTTTCATATCATTATGTTTGCAGAGCCATCCAAATTGCTTTTCCCTGCCGTTCTATTACTGAATTGCTTTCTAATTATTTTCTATACACATTTTCAACTTATAATTTGCTTTGATTGCCTTTTACTTTTTTGCTTTTGATTTATTTACTGAAATGTGTTTTAATCATCTGACAGACGTACAAAATCAATGGCGTAAAAGCTGTACATTTGAATCCAAGGCCTCAAGCTAAAGATGCCAAACCATCAACGAAATCAAAAATCGGTGCTGCATGCGAAGCTTGTAGAAGATACCTTCAAGACCCACCTAATCGTTTTTGTTCCATTGCATGCAAGGTAAAAGAGTTCATGCCGGGTTTCATTTCTGAAAACTCGAGTTTACTACTCGTTTACAACGTAAACCATAACATAATCAATGTTTTCAGGCATCAGCTGCTGATGTGAAGCCTAAAGGCCAAAGCCATAAAATGGAACTGCAAATACAAGAATTTCACGACCTCTCGTGGAAAGACAATCAGAATATGGAAGCAAGTTCGGAAGAAAAGCAGTCGTCACTCTCGTCGGCCAATCTTTCGGAAGAGGAGACTAAAACATGGGTGATCAAAAGTTTAAAGCCTCGGAAACAATTGAACAAAAGGAAAGGCACTCCTCAGAGGGCTCCCCTCAGTTAATACTCTAAAGAAAGGTACTTAAACAAATAATAAGAGAATCCATTGCCAGAAACAGTTGATGAAACGATGCTACATTTCAATGGAGATTGAAGAAAGTCACTCTTGAAGATGAGTCCTCATTTTGGAATTTAGTTGGTGTTAGTTCAGAGGGCAGTCCCCACCATTGTCATGATCTGAGAAAGTGCATTAATTTCTTGAGATTGTACAGCATTATATAAATGAAAAAAAAAGATGGTATATTTGACAGATTGGATTGGATCTATTATGATTTTGTTTCTCTTTCGGTGGAATTTAAACTTCATGGTTCAATAGGATATTCCTTATTACAACCCCCAAAATTATTGTTGTTCTTTTATACTAGAAATTATCATATCCGTTCACAGTTTATATGGATTCGATTGTAACCAAGGATGGACCGAGGGAGGTAGGAGGAAATCGCCTCCCTAGAAATTTGAAATTCATATATTATTTTAAAAAAATTTCTACTGAAAATTTTTTTTGTCCTCTAAAATTTTATAAGTTTGCCATTCCTAGAATTTTATAGGTTCACTCCTAACATAAAATTTTACGTTCGTCTGTGATTGTAACATCTTTTTATTAAATATAGTTGTTTTACATTCTAAAAATAAATATTAAATTTTAAATTTATATAAAATAAAATAATATGAACATGCTTAATCACTCTGCCTGAATTATAAATTCTTTGATTACACTATGGGCCTTGGATTTTGATGGCAACGTTTGTAATTGAGTTGGCATGAGTAATTGTTGTATTAATTATTGGAGGAAGTTGTTCTGTCTCAAGCTTTGTCAGTAACGGTATGCTATTTTCGTCTGATCTTCGGTGGCTATCTAGTTTTGGGGACCTTATCCTCCTTATATTATGGCAAGTTGGCAACAATGTCTTGTTTAATTCCTTTTCTTTTTCCCAGGTGAAATGTGGCAGACAAAAAGAGCCGTATATTTTCAAAGATAAAATAATGAATATTTTTTAATAGTCTTAAGATAATTGATTATAATTTATATTTGTTTATATTTGTTTAATTTTTTTTATAATACACACAATATTGATTAAAGTCATTTTTTAAAAAAAAGAATATCATTTTCTTTTCTATTAATACATTTGTTAGGTCGTGAGTAAAGAATAATTAGACCCTCTAATCTATTTTATTTAGGAACAAGAAAAACATATATAAAAAGTATACGGTCTTTTCAGGAGGATTAATGGACATATGTCATAAATAACACATTAATATTAGAAAAATTAAAAAAAAAGAAGGTTCAATTTGAATGAATTAATGTGCAGACGGGTGTTGCCAAGTGTGGAAAAATAAAATAAGGTGTTAGGGTGTCGGTCAAAGAATTTAATGTGTACATAATAGGAAATGGAAATTAAAAGCAATAAAGGTATATATATATATATATATATATATATATATATATTTGTTGTTGTTTTAGTAGGCGACGGCGTGCATTGCATTTGCATCTTTTGGTAATTCAAATATTCGGCTTTAAGGATTTGGTTTTTCTTCTTCTTACTCCTTTTTCTTATTATCATGGGATTTTGCGGAATCAGTATTTATAGATAAGTATGTGTTTGATACTTTAAATTAGAATTTTTAAAAAATAAATTTGAATTTAATTTAAATTTCCCTGGATAAGCTAAAAATAGAAGGGGATAAATCTAAATTCAGAAACTACCCTCAAACTTTTAGGTTTTACAAAGTATATTTCATTGTAACATAAGTAACTATAGGCAACTTATACTTTTACCTATTTTTTAGAAAAGACAAGGGATAAGAGTTTAATTATCCTATTTTTACAGCAGAAAATGAAGTAAAAGAAAGAGCTTCCAAGAAATCAGCACGCGTATGCAACGCGTAGAAATCTTCTTTCTACAATTCCTCAAATGTCGGCAACTTCTTTTCTATTTAATGTTTTTACTGAATGTGACCCTTCGCTTAGTTAGATCCAACTGTTTTTCTTCTTTGTTCTTTTCTGGTAAAAAAAAAAAGACTTAGCGAAAGAGAAACGTGGGCTTCCCTTGTTTGGTTGGTGGGAAAATGTTAGGAAAAACGAGGCCATTGGAGTCTCAGTTACTAAATGGGCAAGTGATAAAATTTAAAACCCTATTTTTGGCCTTTTCAAACCATACCACTAGTTAAAATGAAAAAAAAAAACAGTATATTAGAGTATATTCTACTTCAAATGAGCTTCAAGTACATTTATGAACAGCTTACAACAGATTTCCTTTAATAATAGGTTTGAATTGAAATGAATAGTGTTTCAATTATGGACAGTTACTTACCTGTGACCCGTGGTTTGATCAGACTATGCTGAGGTCTTTGCCACCCACCTTCCAAGCAAATACTCGGGAAAGGAGGGAAAAGAATGGAAATGGTATGTTAAGGTCCCTTTCTCTGCCATTAATGCTAGATTATGTACTGTACCAACCAGTCCAAGCTCTGTTTAGTCAACATAATCAATAAACTCAATAATCAATATTCCATGACAGACATGAAACTTGGCAAAAAGATGGATCCAACATTAAATGATGCAAAAAAGAAGATTGTTTTATATTATTCCATTGTATAGTAGCCATACTGTCATGCATTCAGGCAAATCATTATCTTTGGTTCTCATATGAATCTGCCAAAACATATAGAGTAGTGTGAGTTCAGATTAGTGCAAGCCAATGCAAGACATTATAAACAATGTTCAAATTAAGATGGTGATGCAAAAATGTGTGACAAACCGGTGATGGGCGTCTTGGTGCTGAATGTAATACATATATATTTATGTATATATTTACCTCGATGATTTGGTGGTACGATCCATGTTGATTGGCGTCCATAGAAGCCATTATGACGATCCCTGCCGCAACAGTTGATGGCCAAAAGCGCAGCTGTTCATGGTCTGACAGTGCTAGTAGTGCCAGATACTTGGCCCTCTTTTCTACCTCTGCACAGCCTTGGCAGCTTTGAGATAGAACCTAGGATAATTTAAGACCACATCTTGCTTCAGAACCTTATAACATGTCTAGGGAAGTAGTCAAAATTGCATCACAAGATCTCAATTACATGATAAAATTTCAGAGGAATAGGTAAAAGTATAAGTTAAATGACTGTCTTAATTGTGTTCTATTAAAGGTGCTTGGCACTTTGGTGGAAAAAGCGTACCACAAGAAGTTATAGATTGTAGGCAGGAAACATTGGAAGTTGAGAACCTCCATCACCAGCATTTCCATGGCCACCACTTCATTTCTACTGTACGTGTTGCTGCCAATATAAAAGTTCTTTTGCCGCACACTGGTATATGAGTATTGCCACAAATAAAATCTCATTAGCAAATTTCTTGCCATAACCCATTTTCAAGTTCCCCATAATTGTATAGGTTCATGGAAAGAGAGCAACTATCTTAATTGTTACCTGTTGTAGGGCTGATTTTCTTCTAATCTGGTGGCCAATGTAAGACAGGCTATTCCAACGATCTGAAGGTTCCTACTACTTGAGAAGTACCCTTTGCTTAGGAATCTGACAAGCAAGTTAACTCCAAAGAATATTGTTTCCTGTTGAATTTCTTTGCATTGCTTTGCTGCTTTCATATTCAAAAAACATACTCAATCAACTTAGACAACATATTATAACCTAACGAAAAAAAAAAGTTGGTGCACACTAATTAATATACACAAACAACAATATATATATTTATTTAAAAGAAAAATGATGAAAGCTAAAGAGAAAATGTTTCAAAAGGCCTTGGTGATCAATGCTATTGCTATCTATATTCTATATAACGAGTTTCTTTACACCCAAGTCTCATTCAGTTACTGACTACCTGAAGGAGGGGATACGCTAGAATCCCTTCTAAGGGCACAGAAACTACATGTTACCAAGGTTAGAACAGTCTTTCACAGTATCACTAAAGGGTCCAAACAACAAACCAGCAATTGGCCAGTAGGAAGGACGAAAATAAAGCAAAGTATTGATTCTTAATAGTACCCGCTCTATAACTTTCATGAACACCAAGAGAAAAAAATGGTAGCAAGTCTTTTCATGCCTTAAAATGGTGACGTGTCACGATTTGATTCAATAGGGCAGTGCATGTGGAAAATCGTCAAAGCAAGAACATACAAAATGTACTTTTTCTTGTGAGATTCAAGTGAGTTCAGAAAGAACTAAAAAGTTAGTGCATCGACTGACCTCAACGATCCAACGGATCATGAAAGACCGTTGCTGGAGAATAAGATCGCCGTGGTCAGTTGTGGATCGGTATTCCTCGGCATAATCACGCAGAAACACTTGCCTTCTTTCTCTTTCCCTCAACCTCTTGTAACTCTCCTCGTCTTCCTCGTCTTCAAACCTCGCCAACTTTAAAAGAAAACATAAAAACTTAAATCATTAGAGTCATTCAACAAAAAAATTATAATTCAACGAAATAACTCATAAGCTTCAGTAAACGTATTACTGTAGGATAAAGTTGACGCTTATCGTCAGCGCGCGAAGCAAATTTAGGATCTAAATGAGCTGTTGATCTGGAGAATTGTTGTTTGAAATCGAGAAAAAGAGAGTAAGTCAATGAAGTAGGAGAATCATCGGTCGATTTCTGATCAGAGAATTGGCTTCCGGAATCATTTAACAGAGGAGTGTAATCTGAGAAATCTAAATCCGAACTTTCAGGGAAGAAAATGGATTGCAGCTCAGAAAACACAGTCCGGTGACTCGATGATTCAGATACGACTTCCTCCAATGACAACTGTTCATCACAAACGAGATGCGAAGAATCTAAACCGGAGACACTCTTAAGATTTTTATCCTCAACAAGCTCCGAGTTCGAAACGGTGAAATTGGCGTCAACTACGTCGTTTTCATTATCTTCGACTGCAGTGTCGAAATTCGATGTTGAGCAAAACTCTAAATCAAACGTCAGTGAAACGAAGTCGTCCTCCTTAAACTCCGGCGAGACTTTTGAGATTTCATCAGGAATCACCTCGACGCAGGAAATATCGGATTGCGTTACTGCAACTGTAACCGCGTTGTTTCTCTCAATTTCCTTAAAACTTTCACTCGTTTTCTTCAACTTAGAACTCCGTTCACGAAAATCCGGTCCAGAATTGGATTCGACGCAAGAAGATTCACTCAGTACATCAACTTCATTCCCTCTAGCTTCTCCTCTCTTCTTGTTATACGATCTCGTGATCCTCCTAAACTGAGATTCTCCAGCTCCTTCACTTCCTTGATTCTTAGCTCCATATCCACCTTGAATTTCATTGAGCTTCCTCTTCTTCGGATTTGAAAATCTGCTTGAATCACAAGAAACATCATCAGAGTCGAAATAATAAGAACAGGAACTGGAACGGACAGAGAGATCAACAACCGTCTGATTTTGCAAAAAAAATGGAGCGACCTGAGAGCGTCTTCTCCGAGGTCGCTTCGAACGGAGTTTCTTCTTTATGAACGCCGACGTTGCAGCGAGTCGTTCCATTATGTTCTTGTTCTTCAATTTCATTTCCAGTGATATTGTTGCCTAAGACTTTGAATTTGAATTTTGACAGTTTCGTTTGGGAATAGAAATAGGGAGATTGAGAGAAGGGTGGCGAAGGTTGATGAAGTAAAAGTGTAATGTGAAGTAAGGTTGATGAAGTAAGTGGTTATGGACGTTGTGGAAGTAGTGGCTGGGGACTGTGGAGAGGGTGGCAGCATTTTTATATGCTGCGTGTAGCCTCACGCTTGCAACCGTATACATGCATCTAAACCGTCCACGTCGGCATTCTACTAATGCTACAATCGTCTGATTTGATTTTTTGTTTTTCCTCTCTTCTCTAACGAGAAAATTAATGGAGTATTTAAAGTATGTTCAATTAAAAGATAAAATTTTAACATATAAACTATATAAATAGTCACCAAATTTTTAGGACTGATTTATTTTGATCATCATATTTTTAAGAGTAATCTACACCAGTGGTCCTTTTTGTTTAGGATTTGTTCTATATTGGTCACTCGAATTCAAAAAAGATCATTCTTGTCACTTACGCTTTGAATCGTGAGTGTTTTGGTCCCTAGACCGTTAACCTTCGTTAATAAAAAAATTAATTTATGATTTTACTCCCAAACTTTCAAAACTTTAATTTTTACCATCTTTCCCAAACTTCCGCACTTCTATTTCCTTCAACATCAATAACCACGGTTCGAAAAAGTGGTCAAGCTCAACTTCAATTTGCCTCTGTATCTTTCTTTGCTCATCCGATACCATGTGTTGCTTACTCTAACACCGAATCCCTGTTCCTTGGCATAACAATTGTAAAAGTAATATACGTCCTGGTAAGAATGAAATTCCATTCCGACAACCGGAGGCAGAGGATTCTCTCCTTCAATTTCAAATTCATCGGCCATCATCAACAACCGAATCAATATTAAGAGAAAACTTCATCCGTAACAAAAGTATATCAAAAATCTTAATATTGATCATTTGAGATTGATGACGCCGATGAACTTTGTAATAATTATTATTGTCACTTACGTTTTGAATCGTGGCTGTTTTGGTCCCTGGAAGGTTAACCTCCGTTAATAAAAAAATTTAATTTATGATTTAACTCCCAAACTTTCAAAACATTAATTTTTACCATCTTTCCCAAACTTCCGCACTTCCATTCCCTTCAACATCAATAACCACGGTTCGAAAAAGTGGTCAAGCTCAACTTCAATTTGCCTCTGCATCTTTCTTTGCTCATCCGATACCATGTGTTGCTTACTCTAACACCGAATCCCTGTTCCTTGGCATAACAATTGTAAAAGTAATATACGTCCTGGTAAGAATCAAATTCCATTCCGACAACCGGAGGCAGAGGATTCTCTCCTTCAATTTCAAATTCATCGGCGTCATCATCAACAACCGAATCAGTATTAAGAGAAAACTTCATCTGTAGCAAAAGTATATCAAATATCTTAATATTGATCATTTGAGATTGATGACGCCGATGAACTTTGTAATAATCTATTGATCGCGAGACTGTGGGTTTATGCTAATTTGCTTTTTTTTTTATTTATTTGGTCACTTTTCTCTTTGAGAAATACAAATTTGATGTAAAGCGATTTTTTTTTGCAGGAAACAGCGATGTTTAATGCTTGGTATGAGGTGTTGTCAGTTTTGCATTTGATGGCGATGTTATCATTTTCACAAGGCAACTTATTGCTTCTTCCAAGGACTTCTGCTGATGGTTATCAACCAAAAATATCAGAAGGTAGGTTGCAAGAAGAAAGAGAAAAGATATTCAGTGCTGGTTATTGTTTTTGGATGCTATTGTCTTCTGTTTTCATTCTTCCAGTCTACAGGGAACTCTCCTGGCAACAAACAGAAGAAGTCTGATAAAAAACCGAAGCCGTTGAACTTTGATTTTGTTAATGTGCCAGAGAAAGTTGATTGGTTATTAACCGATGCTTGTGCAGACTATTGGACTGCCTTCCTCGGGAACAAATTAGTGCCAGAATCTACTAGACAAGATTGGGCTGCTGCATTTTCATCCCTTGTATCCGGCAAGAGTAGTCAAGCAATGTTTTGAAGACATTCCACATCGGATTTGATTGATTGCATCAATTAAACGCCTGGTTTCATACTGACTAGCCGTATCTATATCGTGTTCCATCTCTAATTGTTTTTTGTTTCAGGTGTAATTGATCATGTCGTATTATCTTTGGTGGGACATTTCACACAACACCCAGGATCGACAAAGGTTAGGACTTCCTAGTTATCGATACACGCATGTATTCATATTTTTGCCCCCTTTCCTCTGTTCATATGTAGCCTGTAGCCTAGAAGTCTCTTTCAAAGGTCTTTGCTGTTTAAAAAACTCGGAACACACGGTTTTGTTTCAACTTTTAGAAAATGAAATGCAGAGAATCGTTTTGTTGATTTAGTTAATGGATTTGTGTTTCTTGTTTAAGCAATTCATGTGTCATTACAAGTAAACTGTGCATCTCTTTTATTAGCACTGATTTTAGACACCTGACTGCGAAAAACAGTATGATTACAAGTTAACTGTGCCTTTTTCTTTAGTATGTGTATTTCTTTAAGCGGAAATGAGTGAGGGTTATCCCGATCAAATCCGTAAATAAGATTTTTGAACATGCAAAAATCAGTTTTAAGTTTGTTTTTAGCTGTCTTTTGCTATTACTTGAACTCGAGTGTGATGTCAAACACGGATGTGTATAATATACATACGAGTATACTTCAATATTTAAAGTCAATCTATTATGCCGATGAGTTCTAATGTTTAAGCCAGTGAATAGTTCAGTGCTGGGGAAATTCTTGTATTTACTTTATGTATATGTTAATGAAAGTATATAAAAGCTTGTTTGCTTGATTAGTGTACGTTAAAAGGCAACAGGAATTCAAATTAATAAAAAAAATTAAAATAGCATCTAAGTAATTAAACAAAAATTATATTCCATTGGCAATCTCTGGTTCAGCTCCCGTCCGGTTAGAAAAGCCTCCATTTACTTTCAGTGTTAAATGTAACCCAAGATAGTGCCGAAGAAGTCCAAAAGCTTAGGCTTTTTCGAACCGTGGTTATTGATGTTGAAGGGAATGTAAGTGCAGAAGTTTGGGGAAGATGGTAAAAAATAAAATTTTGAAAGTTTAGGGGTTAAGTCATAAATTAATTTTTTTTATTAACGAAAGTTAACAGTCCAAGGACCAAAACAGACACGACTCAAAACGTAAGTGACAAGAATGATCTTTTTTGAATTTGGGTGATCAAAATAGAACAAACTCCAAAAAAAAAGACCACAGGTGTATATTACCATATTTTAAATTTTTTTAATAAAATTACTCAACTTTTATTTTGTTTTTTATACTGTCCCTCATATTATATTTCGTTAACTGATACTGATATGGCCGGTTTGTTTTGATTTTCCACATTAAAATAATACATTAAATAAATTTCAGATGAATTAAAATAATATCATTCCTAAATTATATTTAAAACACTAAAAATCTACTTTTTTTTATCTCATCTTCTTTTCTTCCTTTCGTTCACACTCCGAACAAGCAATGGAGGAAGCAAATTTCTTGTCAATTAGGAACAATCCAAGGAAGGAAGCAAACCTGAACTCCTTGTAGCGGTAGAAAGAGTCAAGAGCCCAGCTTAATTTTTATCGGTAACTAAAATAGAGAAAGAAGCCAAACAAAAACCAAATTTAAAAATTTTATACCCCAATAAAACTTTTTTAATCACCTTATATCTCTTAGTTCTCCTTAATATGAATAAATCAGACCTCAATCTTTTACTATTGCAAGAACCCAATTTTTGTGTCTGCTCTTCAAGTTCAACAGTAGTCGCAGTTGACTGATCTCTGGATGTGAGCTCCACGATGAAAACAGCCGCAGCAGGTGGTGATGGCTTGGAAGGTTGGGATGATGAAGTTGGTGGCGGTGGCTGAAAGAAGAATTATCAGATGTAAAGGAAGAATTAACATGGAAATGATCGGGAAATTTACTTCCTCCATTACTTGTTTAGAATGAGAACGAAAGGAAGAGAAGAAGATGAGATAAAAAGTAGATTTTTAGGGTTTAAATATAATTTAAAAATAGTATTATTTTAATTCATCTAAAATTTATTTAATGTATTATTTTAATGAGGAAAATTACAACAAACGGGTCACATAGTTAACCGAATATAATGAGAGGGATCGTATAGAAAATGAAATAAAAGTTGAGTAGTTTTATCGAAAATTTTAAAAATACGGTGATTCAAATGAATCTATCCTAAAAGTTTGGTGGCCATTTATGTAGTTTACCCATTAAATAATTATCTTAGATCATTTAATCCAAATTATTTTAAAGTTAGTAATAAAAATGTAGGCCCTTTAATAAAAATGATGAAGGTTAGTAGTAGGCTTTAGGCCCAAAACTTGGCACCCAGTTCAAATTGGGCTTTAGCATGAAATCCCCAATTTTTTATAATTTAATTTTCAATCATCAACTAACAATTACTTCTTCCATCTACGATTCAAAGTTCTCTTTCCAAACCAAACTCTTCTCGCTTTCTTTCTTTGGTTACTGAGGATCTGAGAAGCTTCATCTCCAAAATTTACACAGCAAGTGTTTTTTGCATCTCTCTGTCGCTTTGTTCTTAATTTTTCCTTCTTGTGATTCTTTTAATTGTGTAGCTTTTTGCATTCAAAATCTCCTTTTATCTGTTTATTTCAATCTGGTCCTTTGAGCCAATTCAGCAAGTTTCATGGGTTTGTCGTCTATTGGCACTGCTAGTGAAGGAATGCAACTCTGTATATTTGATTTGAGAAGAGGCCAACATGAAGGCCAAGAACTTGACAAAATTCTATACTTCTTTCCTGCTGATTTGCCCTTTTCATCTCAACTCTCCGTGATTGGCCTCAGCGAAGGGCTCATTACATTCACGCGGTTAATTCTAAGGAGCTCTTTTCGTGATCGAACATGTTCGAATTAAAATTAGAGCAGCATTTCTTAGTCAAGCTAGTTCTTTTTCAAAGAATTTGAGTTTTTTTTTTTCTGCAGAATTTTCTCCCCGGAGGCTGCTTGCGAGGTTATAGAAGCAGAGAGGCAATCTCATGTCTTTTACGAGGCAGAGCCAGATATCTGGATGGTTATGGTATGTATGTGGTTGTAATTTTCTAGCGTGAAATAGTTTTCTATGTTTATTTGTTTCTGAATTATAATTTTATGTATAGATGTATGAAATGTTTTTTTAGTCGTCTCTATAGGCTGTCTTGAATCCGTTTTAACATTCTTTATAATAATTTCCTTCATTATCAGCATTTTGTTGGAAAAAGTGAAAAGTTTGTATATCTCGTGCATTCAGTAAAATTCTGGTTTTGTTATCTGCTATACTTGTTGTAGATAGTGGAGAAAAGTAAGGAGCCGGAAGCCATATGGCGGATTGATTCATTAAGAGAGGTTCTTAAGGAAATTCACTCTCTTTTCGTGATGTTCAATGGATCTATTAGAGCATTGCTTGAAAAAGAACCCGGTGGAGGACTAACTCGTGCTCATTTATACCCTTTCATCATGGATTATCTAAGAGGTAAGTTGTTATGAAATTTTTTATCCACTTGAAATTTTAGGAAATTCTATTGTTCTTTTGTCTTTGATTCAAAATATTTCATTGCAAGCCACTAATTGTCAGCATGTCAAAAGCGGTCTCCCTTGGATAACTGTTGCTGCGGTAATGCTGAAGTTGCTGTATCAAATGGCCTTATCTGGATTTGTGCTTCCAAGTTTTGCTGATGTAGCTACTTGACAAATCCCATGCCTTATTTATAACTTTTATTTTGGGGCAGATTTTCTGGTTGGGAAGAAACTCCAGTTGCCATCATTCCGTGACTGTTTAATGGAACGAAGGACTGTACAGATGCTAACTGTAGGTCGAGAGGCTGCAATTGAAGTTCAGGTTTGTGTTCAGAATTGTGTGTTTGGCAGTAGTCACATGTACTTTTTTTCCTTCATATTTTCCAAAATAAGTGGTTTAAAGTTCCTACATTCGATGAAGAAACTTATATTTTGATAGTTTCAAGTTATATTCCCTTGTAACTAAATTACTAGTGACCGGAATGTGGTATAGTATACTGATAAATAGATAATTTCTATGCTTGAGTGACTCTTTTGTGCTTTAGATTTGTCATAATTATGTAGTTTGAATGAGCTCTGGTGCCATTACTGCTCTGCATATACTGAACCATCAAACCTCATTTTTTCACTTTGGGGTAGAAGTTTTCCCATAAATTGCCCCTTCCATAGTTTTCTCTAAGTTCTAGCTATATAATTAGAGCAAAGTGATGCCATATAATCTTTTGCATTTGTTTCTGGAGTGGTCAAGATTTTTTTTCCTTTCCAGTGGGCAAGTTAACGCAATCAAGCTCACCTGTAAGATCCAGAGTCAATCTAATTGAACAGTTCTTTATGGTTCATCTTGTAAATAATTGTTTGATTCTTCCAAAATTGAGTTTGGATAATCCTATTTGATCTTTTATACCACATGCAAGAGTTGACAACACTGTATTGCTTTATTTTTTGTTCTACTCCATTTTTTAACCAGCTAACTTTAAACATTTTAGAAAAGGAGATTAGAAACTTATTGAAAATCAACTATTCCTTCAAGCTCACCTGTAAGATCCAGAGTCAATCTAATTAAACAGTTCTTTATGGTTCATCTTGTAAATAATTGTTTGATTCTTCCAAAATTGAGTTTGGATAATCCTATTTGATCTTTTATACCAGATGCAAGAGTTGACAACACTGCATTGCTTTATTTTTTGTTCTACTCTATTTTTTAACCAGCTAACTTTAAACATTTTAGAACAGGAGATTAGAAACTTATTGAAAATCAATTATTCCTTCTGTCTTGATTGAATTTTTATTTACCTGCTACTATAAGCATAGAAGACGAATAATACTATATGTACCTTAATATGGCAGTTGTTTGCAATTGTTATTTCCTTAGTTTTAATGATTTCTTCTTGGTTTGGCAGACACTCGTCAGAATATTAGAATCTTCTGCTGGCAACATGCCATGCTTCTCACTCATTTTATTTCAAGATCTGCTCGTGTCCACAACACTTTCTCCGGTATTGACTGATCTTCAAAGCTGATGTAGCAGTTTTCTAGTTTTTGTTAGCTGCCTCAACTTTTATCCCAAAGCGTTAGAGGTGGCAATCGGGTATCTTGGATCGGGTTCGGGTTGTTTTCGGTTTAGGTTCGATTCAGGTCTGATTCGAATTTAGTTTGGGTCTATGTTATTTTGGATCGGGCCGGGTCAATATCGGATCAGTTGACTTTTTCGGGTCGAGTTTATATCGGATCAATTGCTTTTCGGGTCGGGTCAATATCAGATCGGTCGGCTTTCAATTCGAGTCAATATATGAAAATGATCTATAAAGGAGAAAAAATGATATTAAACCATTAAATTATTACTAAAGGTAGTTGTTAATTAGTAATATAATACAAAATGAGAATAAAACATACATATTTGAGGAAATTAAATTCGGGTTGCTTTCGGTTCAGGTTGATTTTCGGTTCGAGTTGTTTTTTGGTTCGGTTGATTTTCGATTCGAGTTTCTTTCGGTTCGGGTTGATTTTCGGTTCTGGCTTCTTTCGGTTCGGGTTGTTTTCGGTTTCGATTATTTTCGGTTTCTATTAATTTTGATTCGAGTTGATTTTTGGTTTAACTAAATTCGGGTTGATTTTAGTTCAGTTCGGTTTTGGTTCGGATTCGGGTCACATTTAGACCATCATGATCGGGTTTATATCGGGTCTTGGGTCGGGTAAATCAGTTCGGGTCTCAGGTCATGTTTGCCAAGTTTACAAAGCGTCATTAATTTTTAATGGATAAATGAAGTTTCTTTGTCAAAATTCTTATCGGAACTATTCTTGTTAGGCTTTGTTAAAACTATATACTAATGTTTCTAATGATCTTCTTGTCAGGAGGATACCATAAACTTGTTCACATATGCGGTTTTAAGGCTAACCCCTCATGCTCTATCCTCTGGAGCAAAGTCATGGTCCTATTTACGGAAAGGAAATACTTCATCACATGTATCTACTGGATCTACCTTGCCCTCCACTGGTTCTGTTTCGGAACAATTTTATGGCTCACACAATGCTTCTCCTGCTGGAGATAATAGATATCGTGTTACAAGGCCCTTGCAGCATGACAAGTGGTTCAAAGGGAAGGATGGTTTTCTCATCACTGATATTTGGGGTGGTGACATTGGTAGCTTGAATGTAACCACTCCAACAGTTTGGCTACAGAAGACAGAGGAGAGGATGTATCTATGCTCTTATCAGTACAAAAGCCTTACGATGATCCTTCTTATTCCTCTTTCTTCTATCCTTAATGGGGACCAAGGAGTTTCAATTGTGAAACAACAACTTCTTGAAAATGTTAGTGCCTACATGGCTATATATCATACTCAGCATAAGCATTTCCATTTATCAACCAGTTTGTTCAATTACTTTCGTTTAGTTTTACAAATTCTATGCAGTTTTCTCAATGTTTCCTCATTGTCTCACATGTCTAATGCATTTATTTCTTTTTTAGTTGTCTTTCACACTTCTTATCCTTCAAATCTTGTCGTAAAGCCTTTGCCCTTATAGTCTGCGGCCTAAGTGGTTTCTGCTAGTTTAGATGCAAGCACATGAAAATCTTATTTTAATCTTTTTTGTCTAAACCAAAGGCATTATTTGGGTTTGATACTAGAACATTTTTTTTCTTTCTTCCCAAGATTTGTACCTGAATTTTCTTTCCAATTCATTCACTTTGTTGCATGCAAAATTTTGGCATCCACCCTTTTCAATCTATTGGTGGTATGAACAAGGATTGTTTAGATAGACCTTTGAAAACCTTGTGTTCTTGATAGATTTAATCATATCAAAAATGATAACTCATTTAGGACATTCAAATGCACAACAGACACGACTTAAGCATCAAAGCAATTCCTAACAGACAAATATCCTTGATAGGTGCAATAATTGTACCAAGTTTAGAAATGATGACGATCTTTTTTATCTTTTGTATTTTCTAAAATTTCTAGGCCTCGCTGAAGATTTTGAAAGTTGAAGAAAAGTTGTCAAAGGGATGGGGCGGGGAGAATGCTTATCATGTCAGTGGGTATCGTTACTTGTTAGTGGATGGTAACAGTGACATATCCAGGGCTTCACCCCCAGTAAAGGTTACAACATTATCAAAGGTAAAGCACGGCTGTTGTTTTATATGGTTACCGCATATTTTTTTTGCTTTAACATGGCCAAGAAAAAGAGTTGTGATCATTTCATTGATATAAGTTTTTTCGAACTAAATGTGTGAGCATTTGATGTTTCTTATAATTTGGTGATAATCGACTTAAAATTGAACTTTTAACATGTGAGCAATATTGTAGATAGAGGAGTATTCATGAGTTGAGAGATGCTCATCTTGATTTATTAGAAATCAGTGTTGCAACTTCTTGATCATGTAAATTTGTTAGCAATTTTTGCTATGTTGCTTCCTACAGACTGCAGGGTTTCAGGAGTTGTCTTAATAGAACTGAATTGAATTTCATTATTGTTCTTCTGAAAAGATTGAAGTGCCCTAAGTTTAAGTAACTGAAGTACCAAGCATAACTTTACGCTTCTTTTTTAGTTATTTCTTAGTAATTGAATTTAAGGTTGGATTTCATTATCATTTTTCCTGTTGACAGCCTTTACAGTTCTATTTACTGCCCCGTAATAAAGCTTGTTCTGGTCAAATATAATGTCCTTTTGTCAATAAAATTTCAGCTCTGCGAAGAAATCATAAGCTGTTACTGATGATGCTTTGTGATGTTATCTAGAAACTAGAAGCCGCCCTCCCGCACATCTTGTTGCAATCTGCTGATTCATCAAGATAAATATTAAAGCCTTCACTGGTTCTCTTTTGTGTTATAATGCAGGAATCTTTACTTGCTTTAAATAGGCTTAGAGAAGAAGTAGATGCTGAAAAGAGTCGAGCAAAGTGGGATAATCCAGGTCGTGAAAAAGATTTGGAAGTGTGCATTAGAGCGAAAAATAATGCTTGGGCCGTAGCCCGTATTACTGGAGGGAAGGAGCTTTATATGGTTCTAGAGAAAGCTAATGAAACTCTTCTCTATGCATCTGATGCCGTTGAGAAATTCAGTAACAGGTGAGGGGTTTTAGCTGTGATTCTGCAATTGTTTTGCTACAAGTGTGTTATCACATACTATCCACTGCCCTGAAATATTTTCAAACTTAGTCATTTTCGGGAAGTATGCAGTTGTCTTTGATACCGATTTATCAAGTAATCTGATGCTATGTTACTTGAGTTTGGCTGCAAGTGTCGGATATGGACATGTGTCCGACACGGGTACTTTTAATTTGCTTAAAGTTTTCTTTGAAGGATCCTTAATAAGTCATATCTTCATACCACATGGATACAGGTATTTCAAGAAAAACATAGTTGGAACAACATAGATCCTTTATATTGTTTCTTGTTTATTGACTAAAACCATTGTCCATATTAGTTTGAAACACATTTTTTCTTGAACATCTGATTATGGCATGGTATTCATGGGAAAGCCAACTTTATCATGTTTTTTGCGAATTTTGCAGATATTGCAGCGGGGCATTTTCTTTGGACTAGTTAAAAATTTTCAATGGAATCCATATCATATTAGTATAGCAATAATGAAGTATTTATGTGCCGGATAAATGTTTCTTTCGCTAGCTCGGACGACCCTAGCAGCAGATGGTACAAGGTTCCTCTCAGTTTCACTACTGGTTTTTGTGTGGCATAAAATACAAAAATAAAACTTATCTTCTATCAGTAGTATGCAAAGATGCAATATGTGAGTTGATGCATGTAACGTTGTTGATTGATTGATTTATTTTGCTCCAGTACCTTCATTTGTGTTCTCTAGACATCAGTTTCTTATGAACTATTATTTTTTAGTCTCTAACAGACACAAAATCAAGCATGGAGCTGGTGAATCTTCGTATTTAAATCTATAAATGCAAGCTGAACATTCGTATCTAAATTTGCATTATCCATTGTCGGTCTTTAGTATTGTCTTGTGTTCGTTTTATATCGTGTCTAAATTATCAGATGGTTTGGGGCTTTGAGGTGGTGGAGGGTTGTGGAACTTTTTCGAGTGTTTGAGCTGCCCTTTATTCGGGGATGCGAGAGGGTTGCTCACGACTTTGTTACCAGCAAGATTCGAAGTAGAGCTGAAACTTAGAAAGGAGATGATTGTTTTCACGGGCGTGAAGAAATGCGACTCTTAAGGTAGTTACTATGGCGATTCCGATGTTTGTTATGCAGGTTTCATGTCTGTTAATCCATTCATTTGACGCGGCTGTCCACAGTTGAAGGATAAAGGCATCCACCGGAGGAACTGATTATGGCTTACTTGCCCACAGATGACAGAACCTTGGTGGAATGAGTTTCCTGGTTTTGATCACGACTGCAATGCTGCCTTTCTAGCGAAACAAGTGTGGAGATTGATAAATGGAGGATAATTATGAAGAGGATAAATTACATTTAATTATAAATTTGGTAACAATTATAATCATTTTTCTTTTAAAAGTTGTAAACATGTTACTCTGTCATTAAAATTGAAACGAATGTCTAATGTGGTCTTGATATAATAATAACATTTTGTCCCTAAAACTCATTCTATTAATTTTGTCGCAACTCGAAATATTTTAATAAATTTAACTATTCAAATTTAAAATTTTCATTAATTTAGTCTTTTATTTATATTAGGAAAATAATATGAAAGTAACATTAACATTTATGAGAGAATAAGAAATAATTGAATGATTTATTTGTAACAATCTTTTGATTGGGTGGTCTTTTGTAGCTTTTAAAAGAGAAATGATTTTTGTTACCAACTCACTATTAACTTATATGTAATGTAGGTTAAACTATTAATAATAGGAGTTTCAAAATAATAACATAGGAACAGTGATGGGGTTGTGTATAATGTGGGTGGGACTCTTTTTCTCTTATATTTTTTTACCTTTTGTATATATATATATATATTAAAAATAAATTATTTATGGATTTGCTATTTATTTTCTTGCAGACATTTATATTTTGTCCTTTAATTTGGTTTCGTCCGAAAACGAGTAAAGAAAATTGAATGCTAGGCCTAGCAACAACTTATCATAGTTGGGATAGAACTTGCAGAGTGGCCACTGATTGAGTCCAGCATATAGTTGTCAAGATCCAGTTAGAGAAAAAAAAGTAAAAACCTATTATATTATTTTAAGAGAAAAACTTTGATACACATGCAATATAAACTTTAGTTTATATGTGTATTTTAGTTTTAGGGGTTAGGGTTTTAGTTTAGGGTTTAGGGGTTTAGGTTGTATGATTTAGAATTTAAGGTTAGTGTTTAGAATTTAGTGCACAGGGTTTAAGATTTAGGGTTTAGTTTTTTAGGGTTAGGGTTAGGAATTTAGGATTTGAGTTTTATAGTATAAATACACAGGCTTGTGTAAAATTAATTTTACACAGTCTGTGTCAAAGTTTTACCCTTATTTTAAAGTATAAAAAATGCTGAAGATAATTTATATTTTTTTATAATTTAAACAACAATCTATGTAGTAAAATGAATCCATGCTTATTCATCAAAATAATATCTGACCGGTTCTTTTCAAGTGTATGTATTTCTACGGGAAGTACGGAATTAGATTAGAAAGAGATCAACTACCGATGGTGGATGATAATACTATATTTTTATATATATGATTGGGTGGGGGGATTATCTTAGATAATGGAAGGTATAAAGTCACGTAATTTTAAAATTAACAGATCTAAAAATTATTTAATTCAATATTTAAGAGAAATAAAACTTACTTAATAAATTCATTGTCAAAAAAAATATTTAATAATTATTTAAATTAATTAGAACTAAAATTATTATTAGACAAAATTAAACACATAAAAATTATGTGACAAAATATCAATCTATCCTATGTTAGAATGCATACTCAATCAAGGATAGTCTAAAAAATTTATTTCGTCAACAATTTTTAGAGTAAGTGGATAAAAACTCTCAGTTGACACTTTCATTTCTCTCATATGTTGCAAGTTTATTATCTATTAAGAGTAAATCTCTTTTTTCTTTATGTAAAAATTATTCAGAAAAAAACTTTTATTCGACTAATATTCCATTCCTAACAAATAAATGACTTAAATAACGTTTAAATTCATGTAAATCCTTTAACTTCTTAAACCCCTCAAGAATTATTTCTCAAGTCACATCTCAAACTTTCTGAGCTGATGTAATGATAAATTTTAAATTTGTATATCAACATTGATTAATATGACAATTTTAATTTGATTCAATAATGCATATGAAATTTTATTTTTGATTTAAATATTCTCATAAGAATAAAAAGGACATACTATAAACATGATGATAGCTAGGGCTGGGCATTCCGCCCAGATCGGGTCAAGTTTTTTTGTGTGAAAAAATTTGAGATCGGGTCGGGTCAGTCTTCTATTAAGGTTGAAGTTAGGTTAGATTTAAATTTATCGTTAAAAATTTGACTGGATTCGAGATTAATTGTGCAATTTTTCTTATATTTTTCAATAATATTTTGCAATAATACCTCTTTATATATAGATTTTTTTATAATTAGGTTCTTTAAATTAATTATTTTTTTGAATTAAATCTCTAAAATTAATTTATTTTACAATGTACATAGGAGCTTGGAATCCGACGGATAATTATAGAATCGGATAGCTTAGAGGCTATTCGCATCCTCAATCGAAGAGATGGTTATCATGGAGGTCTTGGCATTCTTCTACACATTGGTTCGATCTTAATTTTTCACGCGTGTTATATCAACAACCAATCGTTCTTGCTTAGATAATTTTAGGGTAAACTACATTTATAGTCACTTAATTATTAGAAAAGTTTTGTTTTGACCACCGCAGTTTTAATTTTGTCAATTGAATATTTATACAATACCAATTAAGTCACCCGTTCGCAGTAAATTATATTTAGGGTAAAATACATAAATGGTAACTGAACTTTGTTAAAAAAATAAACTGATAATTAAACTTTCAAATGTTATAAAATGACAATTAAACTTTGTATTTTGTTACAAAATGGTAACTCATCCATTTAGTACCCATTATGAAACTTTGTATAATAGCACATGTAGTCCTTCATATTTACACATTCAATCAATTTAGTTCTAATTCAAAAAAGTTTAATAAATTTAGCCTTCATTCATTCTTTCAATTTGGTCCTATTTATAATCGGAAATAATATTAATATTTAAATTTACCACAAACTTACTGCAAATTCCTTCGAACTCAACCAACCAACAAAGACAAAACATCAACCACTTCATGCTTTTAAAAATTTATATAGTTGCCAAGGTAGATATATCAGATTATTTCATTTCGGATTTAATTTTATCAATTTAGCTTACTATTTAGGGTAAAGTACACAAATGGTTACTAAACTATCCCAAAAAAATACAAAATAGTCACCAAACTTTCAAAAATTACATATTGGGCATTAAACTTTGTTTTTGTTACAAAATAGTCAATGAGCCGTTAATTGTTGTTCATTGAGTGACGTGACGGTTACAAAAATTTAAATAATAACACATTTAATACTCTATATTTACACATTCAATCAATCTAGTCATAATTTAACCCTCATTCTTGATGTCTAAATTGATTGAATGTGCAAATATAGAGGATTAAATATGATGTTATACAAACTTTCGTAACTGTCATGTCACCCAGTTAACAACAGTTAACTGTTTAGTGACAATTTTATAACAAAAACTAAAGTTTAATGCACATTATGTAACTTTTAAAAGTTTAGTAGCCATTTTGTATTTTAAAGATAGTTTAGTGACCGTTTGTGTACTTTACCCTACTATTTATGTTCCCAGAACACATACATATTGATTAACATGTTTGAAAATGTATAGATATTGATGAATGCGAGACACCGAAGCCTTGAACATGTCATAATGCACCTGGAAGCTCATGCCCTCAATGGTTCCAGGGCGATGGCTGGAAAAATGGAACAGGTTGCAGTCTTAAAGCCTAGCCGACCTGTCAGAGTTTCCCCATTCTTATTGTTTCACTAGGTTGGTACAGATGAAAGCTTGAAGAAGAAAAAATCATAAGATGTTAAATTTCCAAAATACCCAACTAATAATGGTCAACAAATGAAAGAATCTGATACATCTACCTCAGCAATTATATGAATTTTTAAAAGCATGGAGTGGTTGATGTTTTGTCATTGTTGGTGGGTTGAGTTAGAAGGAATTTGAAATAAGTTTATGGTAAGTTTAAATATTTAATTATTTTCAATTATAAATAAGACCAAAATGAAAGAAAATGAAAATAATGAGGCTTAAATTTATTTATTTTTTTCGAATTAAAACTAAATTTATTCAATGGGTAAATATGAAGTATTAAGTACTCAACGGTTAAATTATCATTTTATAACAAAAACACAAAATTATTATTTTATAATATTTAAAAATTTAACTACTAGTACTTTATTTTTTTTTAACAAAGTTGAATTGCCACTTTTGTACTTTACCATTACATTTATAGTCGCGGTTTAATTTTGTCCCTGAACTCTTTAGAATTACTTTTTTACTCAATTTTTGGAACTGAAGAAGGGAATAACCGTTGCAGAGGAGCGAATCCAAATTGGTACAGTAAGAAAACCTCCGTGATACACCGTCACCACCGCCGCCGCCGATTCCACCAAGGTATAACCAGTAGCCGCCGCCACTACGCCATCAAGTACATAGCCAAAATAACCTCAACTTCCCCAAGCGGTCGCTCCCTCTCCGCCGAAGTCTCCGTTCCCGCCTTCGCCACCGACTCTCGCGGCTACCCAATCCCACGCCACCAGCTCATCTGCAAAGTGACACACATCCTCACCAAACCCCAATCCGATCCTTTCGCCGTTCTCTCACAGTATCTTTCGTCCCTCTCCCCAACCCTTACCACCAATGAAGCTTCCATCATTCTCAAATCCCTAAACTGCCCATCCCTCGCCTTGAGATTCTTCCACCTTTGCCCCTTCCTTTCCCCAAATTTCCGCCACGACCCTTTCACCTATTCCCGCCTCTTCCTCATCCTCTCCAAATCCTTGCGCCCCGATCGCTTCGACACCGTACGATCACTCCTCGATGACATGGATATGTCCGGCATACGTGGAAACATCTCCACCGTCAATATCCTTATAGGGTTTTTCGGGAACACTGAGGATTTGGACATGTGTATGGGGTTAGTGAAGAAATGGGAGTTGAAGATGAATGCTTACACTTATAAGTGCTTGGTTCAAGCTTACTTAAGGTCGCATGACTCTGGGAAAGCGTTTTCGGTTTATGGGGAGATGAGAAGGAACGGTTATAACTTAGATGTCTTTGGCTATAACATGTTGAATGCTTTAGCTAAGGATGAAAAGGTTTGATCTTTCATTTTAATCTCTTCTTAATCGATTGATATTGCTTAATGGTTTATTGTTGTTTGGTTTTCTGTTTTTGCATGAAATGAGTTGAAATATGTAGCCTTTGATTTGATCTTTTAGGCTCAGTCTCCATTGGAAATAGTAATTTGAGCTTTGGGTATAAAAGCAAATCCTATAGTTGATTGTAACAGCATTGATTCAAAGTCTCATTTTGTTGCATGTTTTTCTCGTGTTTTTGCTTTTACTTAAGCAGCAAAATCTAAATTAATTTTGACTAAAAATGAATTATGAACTAAATTGTAACACTATTTCTAACATTGATTGTCTTACATAGAAATAAAATCATTTGCTTTGTTCACTAGATTTGATCACTATAGTATTTGTTTTTGCATCAGAACATGTTTTCCCACCCTTTAAATATATATAAATGGAATTCTTTATTCAAACATCCGATAAAACATAAGTAGCAAAGTATATAAAGTTTCGATATCAGTTACTAAATGATTCTGCTGCATGGACCCTGAAGTGCTAATCTAATCTGCAGCATTTGACAGGTAGACCAGGCATACATGGTTTTTGAAGACATGAAACGAAAGCATTGTGAGCCGGATGAGTATACATACACAATTATGATCAGATTGAGTGGAAAACTTGGTAGATGTGATGAATCACTGAAGTTTTTTGATGAAATGATGTCAAAGGGCTGTTCTCTTAATTTGATTGTTTATAATACTCTGATTCAGGCACTATCCCATGGAAGGATGGTTGACAAGGTTATTAGCCTCTTCTATGAAATGGTGGAGAAAGGTTGCCGGCCAAATGAATTTACATACACTGTCATTTTAAATGTTTTGGTTGCGGAAGGGCGGCTCAGTAAACTAGATGAAGTTATTGAAGTATCGAAGAAATATATGAGTAAGTCAATATATGCATATCTTGTAAGGACACTTAGTAAGCTGGGTCATGCAAGTGAGGCTCACCGGCTATTTTGCAATATGTGGCACTTCCACGATGCGGGGGACAAGGATGCGTATGTTTCAATGTTGGAAAGCCTTTGTAATGCAGGTAAAACGATTGAGGCTATGGACCTGCTAAGTAAGATTAAGGAAAAGGGAATCGACACTGATTCAGTCATGTATAACACGATATTTTCAACACTTGGTAGGTTAAAGCAAATATCGCATCTTCAAGACCTTTATGAAAAGATGAAACAGCAAGGCCCTTCACCCGATATATTTACATATAATATTCTAATCTCTAGCTTTGGAAGGGCCGGGAAAGTTGACGAGGTTATCAAAATCTTTGAAGAACTTGAGAAAAGCGATTGTAAACCTGATATTGTATCTTATAATTCTTTGATCAATTGCCTTGGGAAAAATGGAAATGTCGATGAAGCTCACATGAGATTTAAGGAAATGCAAGAGAAAGGATTGAATCCAGATGTTGTAACTTACAGCACACTCATTGAGTGCTTTGGCAAAACAGATAAAGTCGAGATGGCTTGCTCATTATTCGATGAAATGTCTGCTGAAGGTTGTTACCCTAACATTGTGACATACAACATTTTACTCGACTGTCTTGAGAGAAGTGGCAGGACAGCGGAAGTTGTAGATCTCTGTACAAAACTTAAACAGCAGGGGTTGACACCTGATTCAATTACACACGCAGTGCTCGAAAGGCTGCAAAGTGGTCCACAGAAGAAATTCAGAGTTCGCAGGCAAAACCCCATCACTGGTTGGGTTGTTAGCCCTTTGAGATGATGGAAGACTAGTAAGGTTACATGCAAATTTGACCATTTTTGCAGTTAACTGTTTTCATCATTTTGAACCAAATATATCGCTAGATATACTTACAAAGCTGACACCAAATAGTTATGGATTAAGGCTAGAGTAGTTTCGGGTATGTTGTGTTTAACTGGTTGGTCGGAGAGGCTTTTGAAAGAGAGTGATCTTGTTCCAATGCTTGTTTTTTTAGCCAGGGAAAGTTGTCTCAGTCTGTGCCAAGCATTTGCCATCAGCAAAAAAGGAGTCTGCAATCTGAGCCATCTGCCTGTTGGAAAACCTTCTCTGGTGATGACTCCTTAGGTACATAATGTGCACAGCGGCGGATCCGGGATTTTCATATAGTGGGCTGCATTTAGCTTCTTAGAATGCTCTTGCCAGGCCTCACTGGTTCACTTCTCTACCTTTTTTCTTCTTTAATTAAAGTTTTTCCCCTTGCAGTTTAGTTAGCAAAGCTACAATGGAAGTTGTTGGAGGGGGTTTTGGGATTCTTCTTATGCGAACTTTGATTCGAGAATTTAATAAAAAATAATTTTAGTTGTACAATAAAACACATAAATTTAATATTCATAATTATTTTTTAATTTTTAAATTCATGGATTTGTTAAATGCTTTTTTGGTAAAATTATATTTTTAAATATTTGTTTGTGATTGCAAACTTGAAATTTACACTAGTTTTTACTGTACCATGCATGGATTTTTAATTGCTATAATAATATTTATCAAATTACTTTTTATTATATTTAAAAAAAATGGTATTTTATCAAGTATTAGAAAAATAAAATATTAACATTAAAAAAATTAAACCGAGCATAAGTATCATAAATAACCATAATTAATAACATAATATAATATAATATCACAAAGATAAATAAAAATTGAAAATAAATAAATTATATATATACATATTGTTTGGAATATCTTAGACCAATGTTTGGCAAGTATATTAACCTAATTATCTTGCAGAAACCATAAATTTGTCATTCATACATAAGGAGAGTGCAATGAGTACACTCGAGCTCCACTCACAAAAATAATGACTCGAACTTGGAATCAAACTCCATAAATTTCTGAGAATTTTTCACTTGAAAATATTGTTATTGACAATTGACAAATTGCAATGGGAAACCTTTATCTTGATCTCAAAGCTAGTTGATAATTTTTAATTAAAATAAGAGTTGATATTTGATACATTAATATATATATATATTTTAATTTCATAAGCAGTGTCTAAATCATAAATGTTCTAAACCCTAAAACTTAAATACTAATCTTTAAACTCTAAAGGTCACATATCATCTATTCAACCATGCTTATAGAGTATAAAAACGGTGTCGTTGTGCATTCTAACCGAACAGATACCCTTGCCCCTTAGATTCATATATTGTTACACAGTCAATAATCGACTATCAAGTCTGCCTTCCCTTTGAAGTTTAGAAGACTAAAGTTAGTAAAACTTTGACCACAACAATCAACAGAGCAAATCATGCAACATTGTAAAGCACAAAAGGGAAGTTTCCAACACTCTTTCAAGCATCCATCCAGTTTATACAGGAGAAACAATTCAAAATGTTGATAAACCAGAAGATTATGCAAATAGGCAACAACCTGCCAAAATAAGTGCAAGCTTTATAAAGCCTGGGGGAAACGGAGTTTTCTTCAATCGCCTTCACCGAGCAAAATAAGTAGCCCCTCATCTGTAATTGTTCCCGTTTCCATAGCCCTATCTAATGCACTAAATCCTCCACCATCTCTAATCGAAGACCGTGCACCTCTGCACCATATTAACAGATTAAAATCATTTATCTAACAGGTTATTCATCAATCCTTCTATCAAGCACTATATAAGCAGAGAAATCATAAATCATGCAATATTTTGAGGGTATGAAAGAAGGTTTATCAAATGATTTGGTGTAGTAGTAAAGCTTCCATCTCTAGATTTAGGGGACATTTTTTCGTTCGAACATTTTAGAATTTTGCAGGCAACCTAGAATGAATTTGGTCACTTCACCTAATAGGTTATTCATCTGTTTTCATGAAGTACCAGATTTCTTACGGATAAGCACGCTAAATATGCAACCTACCTTTTAAGTAGATGCTTTGCCAACTTGTTCATGCCTGTAGAAAGGCAATGGTGCAAAGGAGTCCTGCCATGGAAATCGCGCATATTTATATCGGCACCAAATAGCAGCAGCAACTCAACCATCACAGGGTTGCCACTTTGGCATGCCAGATGCAACAGTGAACAACCTTGTAGACAACTACTGGGGTCGTCTGAATTCTTGATTCTCTGGCAGACTGATGGATCATTCTGTATCCACTGCTCAGTGTGGCTATCAATTGATTTGTTATGAGCATCAACATGGTGATACCACTTCACGCTGAAGACATCGTCAAAGGTGGTATTTACAATATTGGTGTCCGACATTGCAATTAGATGATATACTTCTCGTAAATTATCAGCCTTAACTGCATGCCAGATGTTTACGTGGTTTTGAGACACTCCATGTTGCTCCGGATCTCTGATGATTAGCAATTTGCTTACATACTGGTTAAGGAAGGAATAATGTTAGGCTTTGTATCGGAGATCACAGCATTTCTAAACATAGCATTGTAAAAGATGAAAGACTAATCTAAACAGCATGAAATTTTTGCAATCATGAAAAATGACTTATCAAAATGGGAGAGGTTTGCATGTGTGTAACTTTGAGCATAAAGAAAAAAGAAATCAACATGAAACGATCTTCTATATGAAGAACAACACGTCATTTCCCGGAGTGATTTACTCCCTTCTCGCATAAGAAGCTACACAATCCAGAGATCAATTTAGAGGATGACTAAAGATAGCAGAAGATCAATAATATAACCACAATTTCTTAAAGGGGGCAACAATGACAACGCAGAAAGATGTTTCCGGCTTAATGAAAAAACCAGCCAACTGCCCCATGGCACAATGCTAGGAAGAATGGGAAAGAAATGCATGGATGGTGAAATATGAAATTTGAGACATGAACATCAAGGGGAAAAAATCCAACTATGTACCTTAGCATTAATATATTTCTCTTTATCACAAATCGGATCTTTGGGACATGGTTTTGTTATTAATGTGCTACTAGCGTTTGATTCATCCACACTGCAAAGAAATTGCGTTGAACAGGAAAGAGAAAGCAATTATTGTAGTGCTAGCTGCTCGATACAAAATTAAGGCAATAGTTTAACCACTTACAGATCACCAGTTCAACTCTAATACAGCTTTCAAAATTATCTTTTAGAACTTATATGATAACATATCTAGTAAAAACAGTATGCTTGGGAATAATATGCCACACGTTTGCAATAAGGGTAAGAATACGACACAAAGAAAGGCTTCAATAACTCTTATCCAACTCATATAATGTAGACACGAATAAAACAAAACAGGATGAGGCTTTTTCCTTTTTTCTTAAGAAAAGGAGAAAAAATACTCTCATCAAAAAGGACAGATAAACAAAATACTTCCATTATATCAAACATTATATTAACAAAAAAAAATAAGACAACTTTCTCCAATTTAAAGTTCACCCTTTTGAAGATAAAGCAGAAGAATTACATTTAATGATCAAACATCTTTCTGCTTAAAACCTAGGGATGGCCATTTGACATAAACCCGATAGGTTCTGACCTGGCCCGATCTTATAGGAAAAGAAAAATTCGGGTTTAGGTTGGGTTTGAGTTTGATTTTTTGAGGATAAGGTCGGGTCAGGTTCGAGTTTAAGGTGAAAAATACCCGACTCGACCCGACCCGAAATAATAATTTAATTTTATTCTAAATATTTAGGTATAATTGCTACAATGCCCCTCTTTATATATATATTTTAATTATCTCCTTATTTTGTCTAATAAAAATTGAATAATTATTATAATACTCTCTCTTTATTTGTATTTTTCAATTAGCTCTCTATTTTATCGAATAATAATGAAAGATAATTTTTTTATTTATGTTGGGTTGGGTCGGGTTGGGCTCAGGTTTTTATTCTAGAATTCGGGTTCGAATTCGGGTCGGGTGAAACATCATAAAATGTCAGGTTGGGTCGGGTTTGGATAGAAGTGTTAAATTTTCGGGTCGGGCGCGGATCGGCCAAAAACCCGACCCAACCCGACCCTTGGCCATCCCTATTAAAACCTCCAACGGCATTTTAGAATGAAGAAATGGTTGTTTAAAAGAAGACTAAATGAAGAATGAGGATATCTCTTCAATATATTATTCCCTACTTCTCTAGATTAAATTTTAGAATATCAGAGATCACATCAATTAAACACATATATAGACAACATAAAGTTGTTACTGGCTATTCTGCTAACAAGTTTAAAACAAGTTGGGCAAGTTTTTCTGAAAACCATTATTTCTCACAATAGATTACCTGGTTAATCGGCATTGATGTTATGTTTGTAATTAGACCTTAACATGATCTTTATATGAATTCTTGCATGTTACAAAGTAAAACCTATGTTTTTTTAACCCTTTTAATGTAAAAAAGAAAAAAAAAGGTTCAAGTTGTGAACATAAAAAGAGCACCAAATTTTAAAGGATTTGTATATGTCCTTCTGATTAAGACATTACATTAACCTAACTTAAACTATTTAGAAATGCTTTTGAAATATCACAAAAAAACTACAAAAGGCAAAGTACAAATTTCATTTCCGAGAACAATACGTAGATACAGACAAAGCCTCAATCATACAAATTCATATTTAGCATAGTTTCAATATTAATAAAGCACATTAATTTTCGTGTCTTCTCTTCTATAGGTACCCAAATATTCTTATGAGAAATCAAGACAGAAATGAAATTACAGATTAACAGAGCAGTATACACACAATCGCATTATTTTCAACCTGTGGATATCTTACCTCTCATTCTGAAGGAGTAAACCTTCCCATATAGAGTTACAATAAGAATTGCCCAGAGTACGAAACAATTCCACAACTGAAGGTTCCCACACTTTGACATCTAATGTCAAAGATCTCACCTGCAAACAGAAGAAAGTATTATTTTATTGAAGACTCTTAAAATGAAGGAAAGATCATGAAAAACAAGAATAGTAAGAAGAAACCTTTGCTGCAACCTAATAGTCTCGAATGTCAACCTTAAACTGGCTGAAGACCAAATATAAATTACTAACTATAACCCTATAACCAGGGAGGAAAAATGCCCAAAAGGTCTCTGTCTCTTATCTTAAGAATAAATTGCACCTTTGAAATGTGTACACCAAGATTACGATGAACACCAGAGCATTCGATGCATAATAATATGCCAAGATTAAGAGATGCCCATTCTGGTTCATGGGCATTGCACTCTGCACAAACATCATTTCCAGGAATTTCTCGGAGGACTGCAGAAACAGGCTCTGCTCTGGTGCCTATTTGATCATCTGAAGTGCCTTGGCTATTAGGTAACGAAATGTTAGAAGAAGCTCTGCGAGCATAATCATTATTCTCCACATGCTTTTTTCCCGGATGCAACCACAACAGACAAACAAATCACCATTAGTAGCAAGTTAATGAGAATTGATGTTTCAACATCGCAAACATAGGAAAAATATGTCTTAAGAGGCAAAAAAGAACCTGCAGCAGGATATGATTGTTCAAAAGAGATGTAATAACTGCAGTTATTTTATTAACCCAGTCCATTCTGTCCCCCGCATTTTCAGCCTGCCCAAACCAATGACAAAAGTAACAGCACAATCATCGCAAAGAAAACATTATAGTCTAGCTTAATTTGAACAGTTTGAAAATAGTTTCCTTTGTTTGATTACATTCAATTATCTAATACAAATATAATTGTAATAATTGTTTCACACTCACGTTTGTACAAGAGAATTTGACACATGCATCGTTCTCTCTAGATAATGCATAGTAGTGAGTGCAAAATTATAGGGAAGAAAAGATAAAACTATTGGTTTCAACTTTGCTTTTAAAGGGCATGCCATTGTTGGAAATACAATGTTGTGTTTTGGGAAGTTTCGTTGCTTCTTTTTCTAGATAACTATTCTGAATCCTACTGTGTATCCAAATCTAGGAGGTCACATTTGTTACCAAAAATCTTTTTATGGAAATATTTAATGAATTGAAAACCAAAATCGAGAGATAAGAGATTCAAACATAAACGATTTAAGTTAACCAAAAAAAACATATCCAAAATATAAAAATACATCACAAGCCATATATGGCAACATCATCGAGTATAAAATATAAAGTAACAAAATATAGGCTCATGTCATCGTAATAGAACAATCCGGAAGATAGAAACATTACAATAATCGATGTATATCAAATGTGTCGATCCTCCAAGTGCCAGGTCTGGAAGCCTAATCAAAATCTGAAAGGGAAAAGATTTGGGGTGTGAGCTTGGAAGCTCAGTGTGCTCCAATAGTGCCAGTAAAATAGTGTATGTAAATATAATTTCTTTAGTAACCCAAATATTTGTCGATATAGGTTCTAGCACCGCAGCAGAGCGTGGTCCCGGTGCCCAGTAGATTCAGACCTTGGCTTTTGAGGTGTGTTTCTTGTGTGCTACATGATTATTTTACATACTGATTTACATGCCATATATGTTTTATTAAACTATTCATGTGCACATGGTTTACGAGCTTGAACTTGCATAAACATAACATGTTTTCTGAAAATAAGCATGATCATGCTATATGTTTGAAGTATGCCCCAGTATCCGATATGATAAGCATGCTCTATGGTTACTGTATATTATTGCCTATTGTACCTATTATATAGGTTGTAACCACTATAAATGTTTTTATGATGAGAAAATAAGAGAAGAAACATAATTCCTTCTCTTCCAAACTGCTGTTTCTCACAGATACTATTTAGACGGATTAGTTGGGGTGCTTGGGTTATGATATGAAGTGTTAAAGGTTCAGCCCTGATCCGGCTGGTAATTCCGCCCGTATAAGGTTCCCATGCTTCGGCTGGGGTAATTCCGCCCGTGACCTAAGGTATTCCCTTAGGATGGTACCCTCGCCTAATGGCCAGAGTTAACACCCGTATTCGGATCCTCAACTACGGCTAGAGTGACTCCGCCCGTATTCGGTTCCCATGCTTCGACTGAGATAATTCTGCCCGTGACCTAAGGTATTCCCTTAGGATGGTACCCTTGCCCAATGGGCTCGAGTTAATGCCTGTATGTATACTGTCTTGGGGACTGTATCCTGGAGTTTGGTTGGAGGGTAGATAGATTGCATGAAAACTATGGTTGCACTTGTAACTTGTTTTATGAAATATTTCATGTTTTTCTGAATTATATTTATATACACTATTTTACTGGCACTATTGGAGCACATTGAGCTTCCAAGCTCACACCCCAAATCTTTTCCCTTTTAGATTTTGGATAGGCTTCCAGACCTGACACTTGGAGGATGATTACTGTAATGTTTCTATCTTCCGGATTGTTCTATTACGGTGACATGAGCCTATATTTTGTTACTTTATATTTTATACTCGATGATGTTGCCATATATGGCTTGTGATGTATTTTCATATTTCGGATATAGTTTATTTTGGTTAACTTAAATCGTTTATGTTTGAATCTCTTATGTCTCGATTTTGGTTTTCAATTCATTAAATATTTCCATAAAAAAGATTTTTGGTAACAAATGTGACCTCCTAGATTTGGATACGCATAGACCGGTCTATGGGGTTACACATTTATTAAAGTAATTGTTGGTTAGCACGAGTAAAATAGAGTTATAATTCTATTAGGAGTTGTAATCTTATCCTAGTAAAGTTATAATTCTATTAGGAGATGTAATCTTATCCTAACAAGTAGTTTAGTTTTATTTAAACTTTGTAAAGAGATAAAAGTCTTATCCTTGTAGTTAATTACTAAGGATAAAACTCCTTGTAAAAGTATTTAAAAGGACTTTCTGTTGTACATCGAAAAGACAGTAATTCTAATAAAAACTCTGATTTCTACATGTTATCAGTCTAGACCGATCCTCTTTTCCATTAAAATTGTTCTTCTCCTCTGTCGACATCTCCTTTCTCCATGGCTGGATCAGATTCTTCCTCTGATGTTAGCACTCCTGTGACCACTCGACAGGCTGATTTTTCATTATCCGATGCCTCTCTTTCTCCCATTACCTCCTACAAACTTAATGGGAACAATACCTTCCATGGTCTCAATCTGTGAGGCTTTATATCACTGGTAGAAGAAAAGAATCATATCTTTCTGATTCTCTGAAAATTTCAGAAAAAACTGATCCTACTTACAACAATTGGTTAAGTGAAAATACCATGATCATGTCATGGTTGATCAACTCCATGATTCCTGAAGTAGGAGAAAACTTTATGCTCTATAAAACTGCTGCACAAAATGCGGAATGCTGCTCGAGATACATATTCAAGTGTTGATAACACCTCAGAACTCTTTGGGGTGGAAAATCAAATCAAAGATCTTCGCCAAGGAGAGATGACTGTAGCTCAATATTTTGGGGTTTTGACTAAATGCTGGCAGCAAATTGATCTATATGAAGCTAATGATTGGAAGTGTTCTGAAGATGTTATTTTTTACAATAGTCTAAAAAACCATAAGAGAATTTTCCAGCTTTTTGTGCCGCCTTCATGGGGAATATGATGGGGCCAAAAGCGGGATCTTGGCCACTAAACCCCTTCCCCAAGTTCGTGAAGCCTTCTCTGAAATAAGAAGAGAGGAAAGCGGTGTTCGTTGATGGCACCAGGTGTCCAACAGCAGATTCTTCTGCACTCCTTACACACTCCACCTCTGAAATAAACAAAGGAGGGGAGCTTGGTGTGAACACTTGCAAAAAAAAGTTGGCCATGTCATGGAACAGTGTTGGAAACTGCATGGGAAACCAGCCCAGTGGAAGCCTCCTCAATCCAGTTCAAGAAGGAGGCTCACCTTGCATCTCCCGCCAACTCTACCAACTCTCCTCCAAAGCGGTTTTAGCAAGCAGCAGATTGAAGAACTTCAACAACTTTTCAGCAAACTGTCATCTAAATCTTCTCCTAATGCCCTCATGACCACAAAGGTAGCATCTCTTGTTTGGCCACCAATAATTCTTTGTTTTGGATAGTAGATTGCAGGGCTTGACCATATGACAGAAATCGAAGCCTTTTTCTACATTTAGCAGTCACAAGTCTGCTTCCTCAATCAGAATAGCAGATGGTTCTCTATCCACAGTTAAAGGGAGTGGTTCAATTCAGTTAAATGATCAGCTAGTGTTATTTGATGTTCTATATGTTCCCAATCTTGCTTGCAACCTGCTATTTGTGAGTAAATTGGTTATGGATGTTAATTGTGATGTTAATTTTGGGATTGTTGGTTGTATTTTTCAAGCACGAGACTCGAAGATGGTGATTGGCAGTGCTAGGTTGTGCAATGGCTTATACTTACTTGATGGACTCCCCTATCAGAATTCAATTTTTTCCACTTGCCTTAAGACTTCAGTTTCCTCCAACAATTCGATTTCTAGTGAAATAATGCTATGGCATTATAGGTTAGGACATCCCAATTTTTTCTATCTTGCAAAGTTGTTTCCCAATTTATTTATAAATAAAAGTCCATCTTCTTTTAACTGTGAAGTGTGTCAAATGGCCAAACATACACGAAAACCATATGTTTCCTCCAAATTTAAACCTACTTCCCCATTATCTATTATTCATAGTGACATTTGGGGCCTTTCCAAAGTAAAAGGCATCTCTGGGTTTAGATGGTTTGTGTCTTTTATTGATGACTATTCTAGAGTCACTTGGACGTTCTTGATGAGAGATAAATCTGATGTAGACACAATCTTTAGAAATTTCAATCAGATGATTGAAACCCAGTTTGAAAAACAAATTAAAATGGTGAGGAGTGATAATGGTAGTGAGTATCTTAGCAGGTCTCTTGGATCTTTTTTTAAAGAAAAAGGAATTTTGCATTTAACTTCCTGTGTTAATACCCCTCAACAAAATGGAGTGGCTGAGCGGAAAAATAGACATCTTCTAGAGGTTACTAGGTCCCTCTTATTTTCGGCTAAAGCTCCTAAATATCTTTGGGGGAAGCTCTTCTTACTGCCACATACCTTATTAATCGGATGCCTAGCAAGACACTAGGATTCAAGGTACCTACTGAAACACTTTTGTCTCACTTTCCAAATTTCAAACCATTATCCTCAGTTCTTCCTCTTCGAGTCTTTGGATGCACAACCTTTGTTCATGTGCATAACAGTAATCGGGGTAAACTTGATCCTAGGTCACTAAGATGTGTGTTTATAGGATACTCCTCGAGTCAGAAGGGCTACAAATGTTACTCCCCATCCCAAGGAAAAACCTACATATCCTTTGACGTCACCTTCTTTGAAAATCAGCCTTATTTTGCAGGTACTGAAATTCAGGGGGAGAAATACAGGGAATTTCAGCCCTTACTTAACCTACAGCCTATCATCTCGTTGCCTATCCTTGATGAAAATCTCAATACTCAACAGTTTGTGTCCTTGCCTTCTTTGCCTACCTATGATGAACCTGTGACTGCTACACCTAGTAATCCTATTGAAATACCTTCTCCTCAGTCAAAAATTACCAGTCCTTATACAACACCTCCTCCAACACTTAAAACCACCTCAAAAACTCCACTCAAGGTGTATCCAAGAAGGAAAGGACCTGTAACTGAAGAACAACCTAACATTTGCCAAGAGCCTATTTTGGGTCCTGCTGCCGAGGAAATAAGAGGTAACATTATCCCACAAGACTCTTTAACTGTTGATTTAGATGACTTTCCTATTGCTATTAGAAAAGGGGTAAGGAAATGCACTGTTCATCCTATTAACAGATTCGTTGCTTATGGAAATTTATTGTCTGGTTTTAAAACCTTTACTGCTAGTATTGACAGTGTGAAGATTCCCAAGACAGTAGAAAAAAGCTTTTGAAAGTCCTGAATGGAGAAAAGCTGTTGAAGAGGAGGTTAAAGCATTGCAGAAGAATAACACCTGGAGTTTGACTAATCTGCCGAAAGGGAAAAGGGTTGTTGGGTGCAAATGGGTTTTTACTGTAAAGTACAAATCCGATGGAGCATTGAAAGACACAAGGCAAGACTAGTTGCTAAAGGGTTCACTCAATCATATGGAGTGGACTATCAAGAAACTTTTGCACCAGTAGCAAAGCTAAACACCATCAGAGTGTTGTTTTCTGTGGCAGTTAATAGAGACTGGAAGTTGCATCAATTGGATATCAAAAATGCATTCCTAAATGGAAGACTTGAGGAAGAAGTGTACATGGAAATTCCACCAAGCTTGGGAGGAAAGGTGACAAAAGAGACAGTATGCAAGCTAAATAAATCACTCTATGGGTTGAAGAAGTCCCCTAGAGCATGGTTTGATAGATTTGCGAAGGCTATGGTTAAAAATGGTTTCAAGCAAAGCCAAGCAGACCACACTTTGTTTAGAAAGGTAGCATTCAATGGTAAGATGACTCTCTTAATTGTCTATGTTGATGATATGATTATCACTGAGGATGACATAGAAGGAATAGAGAAGCTCAAATCTGTTTTAGCAAAGGAGTTCGAAACCAAGGACTTGGGAAGTCTTAGGTACTTATTGGGAATGGAAGTTGCAAGATCAAAGGAAGGTTTGGTTATCAATCAAAGGAAGTATATCCTTGATCTACTCACAGAGACTGGAAAGTTTGGGTGTACACCAGTTGACACTCCAATGGACCCAGGTTTGAAATTTGGTAAAGAAGATATGGGGAATCCTGTGAACAAGGAATCCTACCAAAGGCTGGTTGGAAAGTTGATTTATCTTTCACTCACTAGACCAAATATTGCATACTCAGTGGGCATAGTTAGCCAGCACATGAGTGACCCCGAGAAAAGAGCACTTAGAGGTCATTAATAGGATCCTAAAGTACTTGAAGTTCACACCAGGATCTGGGGCTTATTTTCAAGAAACACCGGGACAGAAATGGTGAAAGTGTATACTGAGACTCAAGTTGGCGGGTGAATTAACAGATAGGAGATCCGTAAGTGGTTATTGCACCTTTGTATGGGGTAATCTGGTTACTTGGAGAAGTAAAAAACAATCGATTGTCTCTAAGAGCAGTGCTGAGGCAGAGTTTAGGGCAATGGCCCTTGGGATATGTGAAGGAATGTGGATTAAGAAGCTTCTGACTGAACTAGAGTTGGATGGAAGTTCACAGTTTGAAATTTATAGTGACAGCCAATCGGCAATGAGCATTGCAAGGAATTCTGCGCAACATGACAGGACCAAACATATTGAAATAGATAGACATTTTATCTATGAGAAGGTCAACAATGGGATTGTAAGGCTGAACTACATTCCTACCAAAGACCAGCTTGCGGATATCTTCACCAAGGCACTACCAAGAGCAACCTTTGATGTGCTTTCATCCAAACCAAACTGCATACAACATATACACGCCAGTTTGAGGGGGAGTGTTGGTTAGCACGAGTAAAATAGAGTTATAATTCTATTAGGAGTTGTAATCTTATCCTAGTAAAGTTATAATTCTATTAGAAGATGTAATCTTATCCTAACAAGTAGTTTAGTTTTATTTAAACTTTGTAAAGAGATAAAAGTCCTATCCTTGTAGTTAATTACTAAGGATAAAACTCCTTGTAAAAGTCTTTGAAAGGACTTTCTGTTGTACATCGAAAAGACAGAGTAATTCTAATAAAAACTCTGATTTCTACAGTAACCAATAATTTAGTGACAAATAAAGGCATCAAGAAATAGTTATTCCAAAATCTTTTAGACATCTATGCTCCAGCTTGAGGGAGTGTTAGTTGACTTACCATTTCTAGTTTTTCCTATGTTTAATATTGACATATTTTGTCAATATGTTTCCATAAATTTTGTATAGTTGATTTGCCTTTTAGAACTCTAGAATACATGTATATATAGGTCTCTAAAGTTGTAACCTAAACATAAGAAATACAACGGATTCTTTTTCTATTGTTATGTTGATTTAACATTAACAATGCATTTCTTGACGATAAATTAGTTGAACAAGTCTATATGGAGCAATCATCGGGTTCTGTCATTCTATTTGATGACAACTTTCTAATTCTACAATAGAATCTTCATCGATTATGGCCACTGAAAATAAGCGCCACCAAAATAAGGAGAGGCTAATATGATCTATTTCATGTTTCAAATAATTCCATTCTAGAAATTTGGTAGAAAAATTGATTGCATTATCCAAAATATTTTTAAATCCCAAAGATATGAAATGATATATTATAAACTCTACAACACCTTGCAAAAGCAGCAAGGTAGAAGAATATAGTTAAGTGCCTAATATACCTTCATCTATCATTATGAATCATAAGATCAGTAGTTCAAACTTTAGCCAATCTTAAATAACTAAAATTAAGGTTTCATAAGATATTAATTGCACACAAAGTCACAAGTAAAATCCAACGGGTAACTGTAAGAACACTGAACAAACTCCCTATCGTACTTGTTGATGAATGCAGAAAAACAGAATTGAAGTTTCTGCTTAAAAGGAAAAAACAGAATGCAGAAAAGAATGCAGAATTTTTCTGCTATTGCTCAATAAAATAATTTACATCTCTCGATACACACTTATATAGGCTCTAGGTCTTTTAGTACATTAAGAAGACCTTCTTAAGATAACTTCTAGTTCTAATCTACTAAGTTGATAGACTCTAACTACAATAAGGAGTCCTACTAAGGATAAAATCTAATCTATTAGGGAGATAAACTTTAAGTAGGATAATTACTACATTATTTACAAACACTAAAATTTCTCTCGGATAACTCACAGTACTATATGTAGTCAGCTAAATGTATGATATTGAGACTTAGCGGTAATTTAACCATATTGTTGACAAGTTCAGCAAAAGTGAAGCAAAAAAAATCCATTGACTAGTCAACATCACCTGAAATGTGTAAGTTTTAAGTGGAGATATAATCCTAAAGCAAAGCCGCAAATCTGTATCTTCCGCATCCATCTTTATTGTTGAAGTGCGAAGATCAACGGTATGACAGCCCAGATTTTCTTGAGATGGTGACTTATACTTTGAACGAAATCTAGCAAATACACTACTATTATGGACCTGGTCAACTGCACCAGCATAGTGATGGAGAAAACCCTGGAAATACAACAGATAAACACTTAACCATCTCTGTCGCACACCCTCAAATATGTTAAACCAATATTTAGCAAGCACCAAGACTAAAATACAGTTACTGTGAGAAACAGAGTTTTTCTCTGTGTTTTTCTTATCATTCATTAGTGAAAGAGAGTCTATTATATAGACTTTTACAGAGGTGTTTAACACCAAGTGGTTAACCTATAGGATAAGACTTTTATCCTTTACAAAGATCAAATTTAAAATTCAAACTACTAGTTAAGATAAAGTAAAGATAACATACAACTCCTACTCTATCTAAAACTCTTACAACACACGGTTATGCATACTAACTAACAGTTACAGTTATATGACTCGTCATCCATAATCATAATTAACAAACACTAAGCTTCAACCTATACAATTAAACCTGAACAACCAAGCACAGTTATAAAGAAATACTACATACCATTGGTTTGACACCCTTATGCCTATAATAGTATAGTGTTCCTAGACTATCAAGTACAAAGAACCTCCTCTTCCAATCTCCCCTCAAACTTGAAGAACGTTTCAACAAATATCCTTGTTTGATTGTCTGAACCTGTAAAATGAATGATTTCATCATCTCTCCCTATAATACCATTGATGAAATAAACATAATGCCTAAAAATAACAGCCAAACACTATATATATATATGGAGATCAGTCACTCACCTCCCCATTTATTGAGGACTGCATGATTGCTTCTATGTTTTTGTCTGCATTCATGCTCGTAACACAAATGCCAGCAGAACTCGTTGAAGGCTCTATGTTACTTGAAGCTCTTAGAGTATCAATCTCAGCTTGGGTCCTGAATTCTTGAATACGTTTTTCAAGACTACACTGCTCAGCATTTGCTGATTCTTTTGCTTGTTGAGCATATGTATATACCTATTATAAAATAAATCAATTCTGTCATCAATGGAAACCACATTAACAAACCAACCAAATCAGATTAAATTAAACTTAATACGATTGATAGACAATGTAAGGAGATGGTTTCCCAAAGCCACCTGTTTAAAATGATAAGTGTGCACACAATCTGCAGCCAATGTCAAGGTCTAACAGAGATATACATTTAAGCTGTGCATTTATATAACCCAGAATATAGATGCATATATCATGCTGCAATCAGGAGATTGATTTCTTAATTCAAAAATTTCAAAGGATGAACTATGCAACTTGATGGTTCTATGATATGATATATTCATATGCGCTGGCATGACCAAAAAAATACTCTTTGACATGGTAACTCCAAAAACAAACACAAGAATGTCTCTTGTATGTGCCTCCCTATCTAGTTATACTTTGTAATTGAAAACATTTACATCTAATAATATGCTAGATAAAAGAAAAAGATAATAGAAAGAGGTATGCAAAAAATATTTATACTAAAGAATCTAAAAGAAGACAATATTCCCATAATTGCATGCATTATTTTGGCTGATCAAAATGTTCTTTTAATCGCCAACACTGAGGTCATAAGATCAGTAATTTGCAATGCCAACTTCTCTGAGGAAGAAATTTCTAGAAATTATTGACTCCACTAACTACATGTCAATAACTTGTTTTTAACATCATGGGGGTAGATCAACCTTCATTAAATAATTAATCCAGTTAATCGGACAGTAGTAGTCAACACCTTTCTAACTTCCTCTTATTCACTTTTTTATATATACAAAAAGGAAAAAAAGTGCAAAATATTACCTGGTGAATAAACGGTTCCAACTGCTTCAATAATTCATACCCCTATAACGAAAAGAAACCAATCATATTCAGTCCACACAAGACTTGTCAACTAAATCATCTAATGAAAAAAAATTAAGAAATACATCATAAAAGAAACTACAAACCAGCTTAAAATATTTAAGATGGCTATCCATAATTGCACTTATAGATTCCAGAAACTCGTACTTCTTTTTCGCTTCAATATTTATTAGCGCATTTACCTGTTTTCCTTAAACCACAAAGAGAAGTCACCAAATGAAGCATGACATAATATGAAAACATAATCTTAATAGAAACAAACAGGGATTTGCAGCTACAGCAAACATACTAAATTGAAGCGGCTTCTCTCAAAAGTAGATTTTGAATTTTGTAGATCCTGTCAAAAACAAAATCCAAACCCACCCAGAATATAAGCCAGGTAAGTTTTTCAAATGAATAAGACAACTGCACCCTACAGACAAGTTAGAAGCTAGAAGGTATCAAGAAAACATAAGAGATGTGAACGATAATATGGTATAATCTGAACAAATGATGCCTTCATTAGCAAAAAACCAAGCCAAAGTTCCATCTTTAATATAAGGAACGGATTAGTTAGTTATATCCTCAATTCTTGAAGCAAATGATTATTTACTTTTGGGACTGAGAAACAACGTTCAAGTTCTGCAACTAAAAATTGTCCATAGCACATCAATAATGAGCTAGTAGATACTGGAAACAAAATAAAGGATATTATTATGGACATATAACTCGTAATAGTTGATAAAAAAAGGTTTTTTATCTTAGGAGAAGTTAGATAGGAACCTTAATAAAAGAAGTTGTTTTATTACTCTTAGAAGAAGTTAATTGTTTTACGACTCTTAGAATAGTTGTATTTTTGTAGGATTTTATTTAGTGATATACTTTATTTAATAATTGCAATCTCTTTCTTAAAGGGACAAATGGAATTTATGAAAGTTAAGCAGAATTTCTATCAGTAACATAAGAGATCTAGGTCTGTCTCTAACGAGTCCTAAGGTTTCAGTCTCCCTTTGACGAGCTGAATTATCCAACATACATCTAAGCAGAAAAGACAAGATTGTGTAAACATTCCATCCAAGTAACTGGAAACATACTCTCTTCGGATAAAGGCAAGTAAAGAGAATGAATGAACCACATAAGTTTTCAAGAAAAAAGGAACAACAGATCAGGATGTGTAGTTCGAAAACAAAGAGGATTACAGAGACTACTAGCTAAATTGATATCAGATCCATAGTTCCATGGTCCAGAGAAACAGGGTTTTGTTTCTTTTTGATGGTTTTGAGACAGTTAAGTGTTTTTCCAACTACTGTACCAGATTCCATATAGCAGAACAATGAGAAAACTGGGGAAACATACAGAGCATAGTATGAGAATGTCATCTCTCAGCCTTCTTAGAAACATGAGAGAAGTCAATAGTTACATAAGGAAAGAGAATACCTCTTCTAGTTCAGCAACAACATCTTCTGGCGTGTTCTTCTTCAAAGACACGAACTTTTCACGTGACTAGCAGTAAAAAACATTAAGAGGAAGGCATTATATTTTACAAGAATCCAGGAATATAATGCTGTTTTATTATGCTTGATTGGTGACTTTTCAATAAATGTTAGGAAATGAAGTTGATATTGCAATGCCCCAGAAATTCAGTCCGGAAGTTCTGTTTAAATTAATTGGACTTTGGAATTATTCAATTTTAATTTGTATTCATCTAATATTAATATACATAATTGTTATTTTCATCAAAAAATATATATATACAAAATTGTTATCCCTAGGAGACTCGGGTTCGAGCAGCTTATTTGCACGGTGCGTGTGCGCTTTCAAAGGACTAAGAGTAAATAACAAATACTACAATGTAACACACCAGAATGTTATGGATAGTTAGGGCTTATTAGCCGTATCATTGTTCGTGCATATTGCATCTCTTAATCTTGTGTCTCTTATTCCGATATTCTACAACACTTCATGTTATTCCACATTCCGTGTTCTATTATCATGTTGCTTGTTTCACGTACGTTTTTTGGTCAATAACTTTAACTGTTAAATCGTCGAACCACACATTGAGCCTTTCGCTCACCTCGTTTCTCTGTTGTCCCCTTCAGATTTAGCGAGATGATATGATTCGGGCTCAGCACTCGAAGGTTTTAAGTCTCATTTTCCGTAACTTCTAAAATATTTACTATACACTCTGATTTTTTTTTTTATGCACTGTGGCATTGGGTTGTTTAAGTATTATTTGTAAACTTGGGTTTTATTGACAGATTCTGGATTTGCATGTTTTTACACATGATTATATATCAACCTAAGTTTGTAACTTTATAAAATATTTCTGTCGCTCTGGCAACCACCGTGACAGCTGACATTCGGTCGTAACATCTAGGCCGGGTGTCGGGTGTTACATATATCTAAAACTTCTATTAGGAATAACCATATGCATCTCTTTAGAAATATCAACACTTGTATTAAATCCATTGGAGAACAACTTTTGAACTGAGACGTCTTCATCAATGTTTTCCACTTAACATGTTTTCGGCAAGGAATATTCAGGTTTCAAGACATGTCATCAACTTGCTGATTTGAATTCTCTGCTACTCATTTCTATTGGATAGCTCTTGATTCAGAAGAATTCTCAGTGGTATTACATATAACGATAGTAAGCTTTTACCTAATAATTCGATAGTTTAAAAAAAATTTACTCCTGACAACCTCACAGGCAAGAGAGAGGGAGAGAAACAATGAAGGAGATTCAAAATGTCATTAAAGACCCAAACCCAATAATCATCTTCATGTCAGAAAGGAAGTTTACATAGTATTTAGTACCTGATCATATGCACTTATAGCTTTGTCAAACCGTCGACGACATTCCTGCAGAATACAGAGGACAAAAGCAATGAGACAAATTGGAAAGGGATGAATAAAGTTCAGCTTTTAACACCTAATTAGCAAGAAAGAAAAAATTTATTAAAAATGTTGAGCTCTTCAATAATGAATTTATTTGTTATATTTTCTCATCCGATTTATTAACCACCTCGCACACCCACTACCAAGCTCCCACCATCAGAATTTATTATATTCTAAGGAGACATCTCATCCTATCTTGCAATTATTTGGCTTCCACAGTTATCAACACGTACATTCAAAATGTTCATCCACAATGAGTTCTTAAGCGGGCAATATACAATCTCTCCTAAAAGACTACGTAATGTCCATGACTTTGATAAGTAAAACTGCAATAAGTACCATTCAACAAGGAACATGATAGGGCTCCACGTTTGGTTTTCTACTCATTTGAGGGTCCTATATTTTCTAAACATTCTGAGTTTCAGATTCCAAGATGGACTACTAACAACCCCCTATTGCAAGCACACAACCAAGTTTTTTTTTTCTTTTTTCCCCTGCTCAGTAGCACACAACAAAGTTTCGTAGAAAAATCTCAAGAAGGAGTGATTGTGTTCATCTCTCAGTTACTCGATTTCTGTTTAACTTTTCAGGAAAAAAACACAGAGAGCTGGAAAGTGAGCTAGTTAATAACAATTCCAATAAACTGATGATCAAAACAACCACATTTACAAAATTTAGAGATGGCCGCTAAATTATCTTTACCTTTGCGTCTTGTAAATCAACAGTCATAAACTGCATTAGCCGGTCAATTAACACATGATCCACCTGTAATTGATATTCAAATCTCAAAAACAAAATTGAACATCCAAAATAACATATGCAAAATATAAGTTCCAATTCTCTAGGTCATGTAGCAGGCTAAGAGGAAAATGTTAATATTGACTCTCAAATATAAGAAGTTTTTTAAGACAACATTGCTTATCTGAAGTTCTGCAGCTGGTAACCTCGAGATTGTTAGCTTTCATGTGCAACATATATGTTTAACATCTACTAATGCTATTACATTAAAGAGCGAGGTAATTAACCAGATTGAGGTAAAGGCATCTGATAGCAAATGAAGATTTTATAATTGCCTGTGTAGAAATTAATATGTTAAATACTGTCTTGGTTAAAGCTACAACCTGGTCACTTAAATCTATTTTTAGCAGAAAATCCAATGTCGTAAGACTGTTTATCACAGTGCACCTGCTTCGATTTCAAAAGACAAATTGCAAAGGTCCTTGGTTTCATTATATAGCTGCTTATTTCCTTATTAAAAGCTGGTTAAAGGAGTTCATACCTTAAATAGACACATGCTATAGCTTTACAAATACAAGTTTTAAGAGTACATGATATCTACCATCGTTCATCTTCTGATCATGTCTTTAAAACTCATTTTGGGAGTACAGGTAAGGTGATTATGATCCGATACAAAATTACCCGATTAACAAATTGTCCATGCATGATTAATTACTTCCCCATTCATAGAGATGTAAATATAAATAAAGCACCAAACCCTAAGTAATCAAGCACACTCAAGTAAAAAAAGTATTAAGCGGTTTTATCCCACATCTTAAGTCTTAGGTTTCCAATGGTCTTATATTAAAGTCGGTCCCACCTATTACCAATTGGATTTAGGTCGGATGCTTAACACAGTATCAAAGTCTAGGTTTTCCATATTGTTCTTCCTAATCCCATGTGAGGATGACGACCCTTGGCGAGGTTGTCTCCTACTAAGTATATTAGGTTTCCTGTGGTCTTATATTATAGTTGGCCCCTGGGCCTATTACCAACTGGTTTTAGGTTGGATGCTTAATAAAAAGGAAAATTGTATGGGGGCAAAGAAAATACCATTTAGTGAAGTGTTGCAAGTAACTAACGAAACGGATACATTTATAGTAGGCAATAAGAAAAAGGTACTTATCCCTGTGTTATTCAATTGTATAAGAAAGAATTGCTTTCTTTAGATGATAAATTGTCACTCACTTGTGAACGGAGCAACTCTTTATAGCTAGCTAGCTCCCGAAAAGCATCGATGAACTTGGACATCATTGGCCCTACAAAAAGGAAGCATAAAAAATGCTTTCAGGTAAAATCTCCAAATTTTCACCTTGGTTATTCTATCTCAACAACACAAGCAGCTCTTCTATTTTTATGTCAGATATGTCATCTTCTCCTTTTTCGTTTTGCATTATAATTTTTTATTTAATGAATTTGTGTACAATGCAACAGCGGGGCAAGACGTTGATAGGGACATGTACAGAGGCTTCACAAAAAGAGATAGATCCCCAGGGGCAAAATCAATTGAAATTCTCAATTTCCTTAAGAAAAAGAAAAACCTCAACCTCACCAACAAGTGAGCTAGTGGAGTATGACCAGATATAAAATTCTATTTAGAAAAAATAAAACGGAGGTTACAATATTTGGGCCCAAGCAACATGTTATATGGAGGAAGGGAATGAAAAATGTTACCCCTATTCGTAAGTTAACGAAGCAACAAGATAATCTCCTATTCTCTTCCACCAAGAGAACTCTATTACTGGATGAGATGTAGCCAACAAAAAACAAGAGTAAAAAAACAATACGGACTACCACTTTCTAGCAGCCACACAATGAAACAATAAAACATAAACCACTTTTAGCATCTTTTCTTCAAGGAGGGGGAAAAAGGTCTGACATACCACATGCCATTTCCATTAAATTAAAATATACTAAAATAAGGTTCCAAGCAGCCTCTAAACAATGATCTTAGGTGGCACCACTGGAACCCAGACACTCATCTAATATTTTTTACAAGTACCACTAAATGTTCATTGTCATCATGCCAAATGGCAAATCTGTTAGGTTCAACTTTCGGGGAGTTAACCTAAATTCTCCTAGCTTCTTCATGCAAACAAAAAAGAAGAAAGCCAACAATAACACAAGCTTTATTGGTCAATAATAATGGTAGAATAGAGTTCTCTTCCATCCTCCAGACAATACACTATCAGTATATAAGCATCAGAAACACAACAAATTTAACTTTATAGAAGTTTCTCATTACTAGAATAATTAAACAAGTCACATAACTTCATAAGAAATTACTAGAATAATTTTTTTCTAAATCTAAACCTCAATTTATTCACCTACCATTTAACTCCGGAGTGGGAGACATCTTTAGTGAACTAGAATATTCTGAGGTGAGTGGAGAGCTAGATGTATATGATCTGATCTTTTTCAGACCTCAGTCCCCAAAATCTACTTCTAAAGTAAAAAAAAAAAATGAAACACCAAATACGTTGTTTCCTGCCTACATCTACCACTCTGACTAAGCATAATTACTTATAAGTACTCACCAAGTGACTTGAATTCTAACTTCATATTCCACCCAATGAAATCTCCTAACATTTTTCTCCTTATGTTTTAAATACATTAGACTAAAGAAGATGAATACAAAGCCTTTTAAATGTAAACCAAACAGGGAAAAAGCAATTGCTGCCTGATAGCATTTGTTCTGCAAAAAGGCAAAATTCAAATTTCTCGAATAGTTTAAGCTCTCTGCCATTGATAGAAAACAGGAATTTGCTAAAGAAGAGTGATCAGCAGTGCGAAGCACATAAGCACACACTGTTAAATGCACATATGTTATTTGTTTCATCCCCAATAATTGACAAAACTTGCAAGTTGCAACACTAGAGCCAAAACTTTAAACCTAATCAAAATTGTTGACATAGTAAGACGGGTTTGCAGTTAAAAGAAGTTTGAATAAGACGCCACCTTGGCAACCTCCTACGGATGAACTAATAGGATCATCCATCCCACTACCAAATGCTTCTAAAGAATCAGCAAAGCTATTTTCTCCATTATATGCTTCTACAAGGGCTGTCCTGCAAAAGCAGTAGAGATGGAGCAAAATAAATTAGCATGCATATACGGAAAAAAAGAGAGTGACAGAGAGATAAAGAGAGACAGGTCTTCAGTAATTCTTTTTCTATTTTACAACTTGAGTCACTAACGAGAGCACTTGTTCTCTGCCTTGTTTTATTGGGTCTAGGGCAATTATCTTAATCATATCCTATGCATGATTGCATCTGGAATTATATCATAGTAGGGGAGAGAGGACAAATTAAAGGCCAGATGCACAGGGTCCAAGGCAAAAAGATACATTTGCATTAAAGATCGAAGTTTGAATCCAAGATCTTGCTACAAAGCTGATGAGCATGGAGAATACAACATACTGAGAATATGATGTCAGTTAGTTCTGAGGGAAGTAATAATACACTAACAATGAAAATAAAAAATCAAGAATAAAATTTCATATTTTAACAAAAGCTTATAGTCAGAAAACCTGACCTCAATAAGTCATTATTGACAAGAACTGAATCCAAGCATTTATATTATGAGTAAAAAAATAATCAGGGAATTTAGAAATAGAAAGATACATACAGAAACTTTTTGCTTCCTTTGTATAGTATTTGACAGCGATTTTTCAAGTCATCAGCCATGAGCTCTAAAGAACATATCTGTTCAATCAACAAACATATTAAAATCATATTTTTTTAATCAATTAAACCAATATAAACATAATCCATTCCCAACGAACATGGAAATATAAAAATAAGCCATAACTTCAAGCAATGCACATTTTCCGGTAATAAGATTCAAGCGAATTTCTTCTTCACTATTCAGTAAAACAAAATGAAAAAAAAAAACATATACATTCAAATAAAACGGTAAGCCTTGTATCACAATTCGATTCAAAATGGAAGAAAAAGCTTTTTAGGCATCATCGGCTAAGGAATCAAGCGAAAAAATAATAATCTGGAAACACAAATGTAGAATAGTGAAGATCTGTAGAATTTTGGAGTTACCTGTTTTTGAAACATAGGTGAATCTTCAAGCCTCATAAAGGTCGCCATTGCTAATTTGCTTTCTTTTTCTTCTTTATTTTTTTGAAATTCAATCCCGTGAGATCGCAGGAACTCTGCCTCGGATCCAAAATGATATTAATGGAAACCAAATGATTGATGAAACTGTTTGTTTCATTACTTACTTTAATTAAAGAAAGGTCAATTTAAGGTGGCGCGCCACGAACTGAAAAATCTATGTCAAGTAGCTGGGTTCGCGGGCGAGCCAAGGTATCTACCTGGGCTCACTGAGTTTGAGCCCAACAGGCTAAAACCCACTAAACTAAATCCATCGAAATGGTAAATACAAAACGAGTCTATATTTAATTGGGCGTACGGGCCCCACATATTTTGGGTAAACTACCCTCAATGTCATTTAATTATGAATTAGTAACAAACAAGTCATCTTTCTTCTAAGATCACAAATAAGTCACATTAATCCTTTATATTTGAAAATTTTATCAATTTATTTTTTTATCATACTAAAAAATTAACAGAAATAATATAACATTTTTTTAGAGAAAAATAATTCATTTTCGTCTAACACTTAACTTAACGTGCTTCTTAGAAATAAAATTATTTGAACTCAAAATTTCTAAAATGGACAACATCCCTTTTTCATTGAAATTACTCATTGGTTTTTTTTTCTAAATTTTTAAATAAATAAAGATTTAAACATATAAGATCATATACTCTCTTGAACATGGAAGAAATTATATTATGGGTCAATTCCGCCACGTTATCCATGGGACCAATCAATAAAAATCACACATCTCATTATTTTTTCCAAGTCATATTTTTTTACTAAGTGAATCTTAACTCATATTTATTGTAAATCAATTTTAAAAACAGTTTTTACCAAGTGAATCTTCACTTGGTAAAAATATGACATGAAAAAAATAATGAGATGAGTAGTTTTTATAGGTTGGTCTCATGGATGACGTGATGAGAATGACCCATGTCTCTGAACATGGGCAAATAAAACTCAACTGAAATTAAAAAATTCAAAATTTAAGTTAATCAAATTGAATTATTCGGTTTTAAGTAATTCTAATAAATAATTTGATTTTTTAAATTTGAGTTGAATTAAATTATACAATTCAAATATTGTAAAAGGGTAAATATACATTTTAGTACCTGAAATGAGCTTCAAGGTGTAATTTAATACTTAAGTTTTTTGGTCCAATTAAGTACTTAAATTTGATTTAAATATTCAATTTGGTACTTGTTTTTTTTTTTTTTTTTTACTCGAACTTAGCTTCTTTATTCAAATTGGTTCAAATTAGACATTTATTGTAAGTATTAATTTGAAGAGAAAAAAAGTGAAGTCCATGTGTCAAATTGAATCAAAGAAGTCAAATTCATGTATCTAAATTCACCAAAAAAAACTTCAAAAAATCAAATTAAATCTTAAAATCAATTTCATAACTAACTAAATCAAAATATTTTTAAAATATACCGAGATAATTACATCTAAGTATTTAAACCCGAGTCGCTATCGATAAAAATCACAATCTTTTTCGCTAAAAACCGATCATTAGATACAAAATCACACCTTAGCTAAATTGAGATATCCAATATCAAATTATAATTGTCGGGAAAAGTGAGATACACCCATAAATAAATTGGCTTGTTCAAATGAATCTTCCATGACAAGGAAGACAAAGAAGAAACGGGAAATGCTCGTTTTCTAATTTTTTTATAAGAAGAAATACCCCATTTGCGCCGAATTCTAAACGAGACACCGGAGTCGGTTGATTTTACTTTGGGACGGTGTCGAGTAAGGTACGCGAAAAAACCCTTAAACAGTTGTATTTTTTAAAATCCCGATTCCATGTTTCATTTTAATCCTTCTTATGTTCTAGTTATTGTTTGATTCTTGATCAACGTTCTATATTTAATCTTCAAGCGTAGGGGGAATTTTTGAAAAGAAAAAGAAAATTGAGGAATTGAATCCTCGTACTGATTTGAACTTTGGACCGACCTAACTATGAACGTTTTAATTGGTGTCTAATTCTATTGATTTTCACTGTCTTACTTTTTTTTATGTTTTCAATTGTTAAAAGAAGCACTTCTGTCAGGAAACTGTTCCTAAAAATCTGTTCCAATTTGGTGTTTTGGTGGATTTTTTTTCTTCTTTTTGTTGAATTGAAGTTTTCCCCTCTGTACAGCAAATACGCTTAGGGTTTTGATGTTTTTAGAAACGATTTATAGCAAGTAAGAAGAAGAAGAAGAAGAAGAAATGGCTGAAGTTGCTGGTGGTGAGGGAATTCGACGGCGATTGCCGCCGTGGATGCAAGCTAAAGCAAGTACGCCTGCCAGGGACCGTGATAAAGTCCAAGAGGTTGAAGATGAACTTGTTTCCGGCAATTCAAGGCCCAAGAAACAGTCTAGGAAAGCTGCCTTGCCTGTGGAAAATGGTGAAACCAAGAGGAGGAAAAGGGAAGTTAGTCAACAAGATCCACCATCTGATAATGGAGCTGCTTGGCCGACAAAAACGAGTATCGGTCTTCAGGAAAAACAAGTTCGGGAACCTTCTTGTCGGAGAAAAAGAAAAGCAACACTTGTTAGGTTGAGAAGTGGAGAGGATAATAAAAGCCCTTCTCCGGTTGAGGACGATGAGGAACTGACTCCGGAAGATTTGTTGAGCATTGCTCGAGTTATTTAGCTTGTTGAAAAATTTCAGGATTTCTTCTTGTCTTTAAATTTTAATAATCTGTCTCAGTTTCATATTATTTATGTATAGTACGTCAAAGCTGATAAGAACGCAGGGCTGCAAGAACCATCGAATCGGGAATGTGATTTTGTAAGGCAATTATCAACTACAGCCTCTACCAAAGCCGAGTCAGAAAGCTCTCTTATTGCCATTGATGGGAACCGGAAATCACCAGCTGATGAAACAACTTCTGATTCAACCCGAAGTCCGAAAGATGACAAAAATTTTATCAATACCAGCAGGACAGGAGATCCTACTCAGGACATGCTGGATCTGTTTTTAGGTCCTTTGTTAAAGAAAACTGCGGAGGAGAAGAGAAGTGAATTCGTTACGAGGGATCTGGCATTTTCCAATGAATTAGGAAAGGGAAGTCGGAATGACGTTAAAGAAGAAACAATCCCTTTGACAAAGAAGAAGTGCACACTCAGGGATAAGGTAGCAATGCTGCTCGATTAATAAGAACCAAGGACATGTTAATAATCATCGTATGGTGAATCAAACATGAGATTCAAGGCTAATCCCAGCTTGGTGTTCTGAATTTTTTTCTTTCTTTTAGCTGATGTATTAAGTTTTTGTTTATATTTTTTTCCTTTTAGAACAAGCCTTTTTCAGGTATCAGTATGTAAGATTTGGTCATTCATGTTGCTAAATCCTCTTTAAATTGTAAAGATTCGAGATTCGTGGCTTCCCTTTCCAACAATGTCGTTTTTAAGGTTCGAACCTGTGTTCTTTTCTTGAAAGTACAATGTGTCTTACTATTGCACACAATTCTTGTTGGTCATGTTCCTAGAATTTTTAGTTGTGAAATAGAACTATATATACACAAGTGACTGAAAAGTTGATTCCACTCGCATTGGATATTTCTGCTTTAGTTTTTCTTTTTACCTGGAAGAATCGCCATTGTTGACTGTAAGAGCTCCTTGGTTAGGTTTGACAGTTACCCGCTTGGAGTCCTTCATGAGTTGAAGTCCTCCTACCTGATCTTGACATTGAATTGTTAGGAAATCACCATCGGTGTGTGGCACTAAACCGAAAATCTTCGGAGATATTGGACAGGCTGGGTAGTGATTCAGGCGAAGGAAGCAGGTGCTTTTGTAGCATAAGTCGTCGATTGCTTCCTTTCCGTGTCCCGAATTCTCTGTAAAACCCCTCCTAGAAATCTAGCCAACTTCGACAAGGCAGCCATGAATTCCATCATCACTTCCCTGTATAAAACCAGAGGAAAACATTTTCTGTTAGCCCTTGGCTCGGGACATAAACAACGGTTGCGACATGATGTTACGGCTGTTATTTTCTCGATATTACCTTAAAGATATAAACTCTCCATAACAAGTTTTATCCGAAACCTTAGCAAGGACATGGAAAGCCTCGGTCCAGGATAATTGTTTAGGACAAGTAGCCCTGGGACCTCCCCACCTGTAAGAATTATGCAATAGTCCACAACTAGCTTTCCTTTCAAGGGTGTCATGAACAACTTCACTTGTTCACTTCTCATTTTCTCAACTAGTTTAAGGCTAATCCCATGGTTCAACACTTGCAAAAATCTCCATTCCAATGATGCTCCAGAAATGGCCTCAACACAAGCTTGGCGAACCATTTCATCTCAACTGCTTAATCCGCTCAAGTCGATCAAAGGAAGTTAGCATTCTTCGACAACGAGTTGGCTTTGAGGGTCATCATATCGAGTCTAGTGGCCCGAAAGTGCTCCATAATGGCTAAGGAGAGGCGGGTCAGAGTTGGTCGTTGCTATAGAAATGAAGATGTATGGTTCTTAAGCTTGGAGGGGAAACTCTCTTTATATATGATTCGTGGAGAGAGCTGAAGGAGAAGAGTCCGAAGAATTGGAGAAGACAATCAGCATAAAAAGCAAGAGAACAAGAGAGAAGCTACCAAATGTTGACAGATGTCAGAAGGAGAGAGAATAAGTCGAAGTTGATGCAATAAGAGTATTAAGCATTTGAGCAGGTGGGATAATGGTAAAGAGGCAGGATCCAAACCCATCTCAATCTTTTCATTTTCTTTTTTTTTTTCTTTTTGATTAAATGAAGAGGAATTACATTTAAGACAAATATCGAGATTTGAACTCATATAAAACAACATGAGCATCTTTAAACGCTAGGCCAATAATTAGTGGATTTTTTTTACTTCATTGAAGCTTTGGTTACATAGTGACAAGACATGGGAAATTTGTAGTAGTTTGGGCTCTCCCATGTTTGAAAACAAACCTTGGGAAATTTCTCTGAATGCCAAATTCATTGTTCTGTGAAGTCTTCATTCTGAACTGTTTTATAGCTGGTTGATCAAACCCTCGTATAGTATTGCATGTTACCTCAATTGTTACATCTGCTATTGCAGTCTGTTCTAATTGATGGCTAGCATGTCAGTTGGCAAAGCATCCTTCTTTTACTTGTCTTCATGGTTTTGTCTCTTTGTCGACAACTTGCGATCTGAATCTGCATCCAGTCAACTTCGTGTGTAATTTGGTCAGATAAAGTGAATACTTGTCTACTCTGTGTGTTACCTTGTTTTATGTTTATCCTATATCCAGTAAATGATTTTTAGCTCACCAAGCGGGATCGATCTCAAGCCGGCCGGCACCAAGATGCTTGTAGGGAATTGTTGAGATTGAGGTTGGATATATCTGATCTATGTAAATTACAAACAATTTTCTACTTATAAATCCATAAGAAGCTGGTAAGACATGTTTTTCTTCCTGTTGCGTACACATACTCATCAAGCTTGGGTACCACAATGGATTGTAGTGACTCCAATTTTGAGACCGAAATTTTCACCCGCCAGATTTGAGACCTAAGCACCCGATAATACGAACTCAGATACTTGTAATCTCTTAACAGATTCATCCGAATTGTGCATTGAGGCTTCATGTGTACAATTTAATAATTTGCTACATAATGGGGTGGATCCATATTTGGTGCTTGATTAGCAAGTGTTTTGTAGTTTTGTTATCTTCTTGTTTCAGCATTAGACCGAGATCGGGTCCATTTCATCTGGGATTTGGATTTTTTGTAGTTTCTTACACCACAACCAAAGCTGTTGAATTATATTCATTTTGGAGATTATAGCAAAGCCAACACCAAAGCATGTGCTAAAGAGTTGGCAAAATCCGGCTAAATGCGGAAAACCCAAAACTTTTCACGATAACCTTCAGTACGCATTTGGAATAAGAGAAGCCATTTTCTGCTACAACGCAAAAACATATTAAACAGAAGCGTCGAAGAGTAACAAATGCTGAGCTATACTATAAATCATGCATATGGGGATTTCAGTCAGGGCAGTTCACAAAAGAAGCGGGGACAGAATAAAAAATAAAAAAACAATTATGGTCCCCCAGTCGGCAGTCAAGCTGACTGCAAAGAACGAACTCTAGCTGCAGCTCTTTCTAGTGCTTTTAACTTATTAGCTTCCATTCGAGCACGCTGCTCCTCTGTGATTTGAACACTGGGGGAGGAGGCCGCAGCTCTCTCCAGTGCCTTCACTTCGTTAGCTTCCATCCGAGCTCTCTGTTCTTCTGTAATATGAACTTCAGTAGAACAGTTAGCTTCATTATTTGGCACTTGCCGTTGTGGCCCAGAGTCACTGCCTTCAAGTACTTCAGCAGCAACCATATGGGCATGCATGTCATGAATTGGTTCCTGTGGTCAAATGACAAGAGCATACCGCCGTTAAACATTAGTATTGTGAAAAATTATGTATATTTTCAGCATATACTCTACTGAACACGGTAATGATTTTCCTTTTTTACTCTTCAATAAGAACTCAACACTACTAGCTACGGACTTGAGAAGCGACGCACAACTTTAACAAACAGAACCAAGTTAAAAGCAATATGGTTACCTCAGAAACCTTCTGGTAAATCTCATTAAGCATACTTTCTTGAACCTCATTAACATGATCTCCCTCAAAGTGGTCATGAGTTTGTCCCTCCGTCTGTCCAGTCGCTACAATAAAAAGCAGATCTTATTTTGTTCCCTTCAAGCACAATATAATATTATGCATGAAACAAAGTAACGCATGAAATAGGCAACATGGAAATAGGATCTGTTAAAAAAAAAGGAATAGCACTATTGCTATTGCTAGCACACCTTGGTCATCAGTGGTAGCATTGCACTCATCTGGAGTTTCATGCAATTTTGTAGGACCCCCTCCTCTAGCAACTCGCTCTCTTAACTCTTTAATACAATTCTGCCCAAAAGATATGCAGCACATGAAGTATACGAGTTTATATACTCGGGATTAACTCTGCTGTCCAGTGCATTCAGATTTTAAAGCAAATTCCAACAGATAATGGGGTTTAAATTTACTGTTCTTCTAACTTCTGCCTGTAGCTTAGGAGAACAAAGAAAACCTATAGTCTAAAACAACACGAACGATCTCCAAAAAAGCTAAAACCCAATGCAGAATTTGAAATTCAATTGTTAAACATCAAAACTCATATCAATATTCACATTCAAATCTTCAAAGTCTCAATCGGTAATATCCTTGAAACAAAAAATAAGTGCCCTAAATTCAGTAGTAAATCATTAAACACTACAACTAAAGGACGAATGAGTTACCTTAACACGTTTGGAAGAAGCAACTTTCTCGACGTTACGTATAAACTGATCAAAAGAGTAATAAGGGATCAGATGCTTGTGCCATTCTCTGTACAACTCAATTACGTTTCCCAAATCACTGACCTAAAAAGAGAATATTAAAAGATTAATTAAATCTCCCAAAAACTATTGAAAGAAAACAATCATTTCAATTCAATAGAAGAAAATTAATCTAGTAATCTACCTCGTGACCGCGGTACCTAAAAGCCCGAGGGAAGTGGCGAAGGATGTAACCGATACCATCATCGGAGAGGAGAAGTTCGGGCGTAAGCTTGGGTCGGGTTCTGCTTTTGGATACTTTCTTGGGCTTTTCGGGTCTAGGCAACTGATTCGGAATAAAGCCGGTGCCGGAAGAGGAAGCGTTGAGATTGGGTTGATCGGGATTAGCGATATCGGGGCAGTCTCGTGCCCAGTGACCCGGTCTTCCGCACTTGTAGCAACCTTTTCCGGCGGGATTTCGATTCTCCGATCCGACTCTTCTGGGATTGGGATGGTCCGATTTGGGGGCATCGGGGCAGTCATGAGACCAGTGGCCGGTTCTTCCGCATTTGTAGCAACCTGTGGGGACTGAATTCGCATTCTCCATTTGGATCTTGTATCAGAATTTGAGGTTTTCACTTAGTATTTTAGTAGCAGTAGTTCATATATATACTGTTATGTAAGTGGCGGGAGAAAATGGAGGGAAAGAAATTGGATTTTCGACATTAGCATGGGCCGCAATACAGGGCCTTCTTTAATTAAGCTCAAGTATCAAATAAGTGTCAAAAGTATTATTTGAATAAAATACGTGCATAACGTTTTTAAAATTTTTATTTAAGTGCTTTGTTATTAAAAATTGTTAAAAAAATTCGTAAGCCAAGTAAAACATGATACATGACATGTTTTATTTTTAAAAATATTTTAGAATTCTCAAAAATTCCCAAAATAATTCCTAAATTCTCAAGTCTCAAATCTCGATTCTAGCCGTTGTAATCGCCAATCGCTGATGGTGTGACCACCATTTTTGTCACCGGACTTTTACGATTATTTCTCTTATTATTTCATCATCGATAATCAACGGACAACGTGTATATCTTCGAAATAAAGGTAATCTCGAGGAAAAAAAGAAATGATCGACGAAAAACAACAGCCGACCGGTCGACGAATGACGTTCACGTATTGCGGCAAGAGAAAGAGGCTTTATTCTGTCGTTGGCCACGTGATAAACAACAATATCAGTGGCTGAATTTGAAGATCTAAAAACTTTGGGGTTATTTTGTGAGTTTTGAGAAATATAAGAATTTTTTTAAAAGTAAACGGTAGGGCACCTAAACGGGTAACCTTGAAAACGTTAGGCATATATTTTACTCAAAAAATACTAGCACTAGTCATGCGGTAACCTTAAAATCGTATCAGGCAGCTTATGGAATAAATGGCACTTAAAACGAAGGTTGCAAGCTTATTTAACCAATCCATCAGCCAGTTCATTCCCTTCCATTAGACATGAGTTAATTGCAACTTCCGGTTCCGATTCTAACAGGTCAACAACATGTTACAGTATTGTTGAAGAAACATCTACAATGGATCTTAGTTTTAGCGTTCGAATTATCTGTTTCGACTTCATAGTTCCAGAAGATCCAATCAACCATCGCCCAAAATCATCCCCTTATAGATCTTCCACACGATGCCGATCCATCAATTGGTGTCCTAGCTCCGTATGTATTGATCTTGCATCATTTAAGACATTTCACATTTTGATATGCTTCGGCCTTTCAGCAGCAGACGTCGTCTGCTCTAGCACAATTTCCACTTCTACCTGCACTCTAGCAGCGGACCTTCCACTAGTACGTTTTCCAAGGAAGCTTGCACATCAAAAATACAATCCCGAAAAAACTAGAATTTCTTGGGACAAGTACCATACCAGAAATTCTGACATCTCCAAGTAGCAGGGAGCGTGCAACATTTAAGAACTAGGAAATGTAGGGCTTTACCCCGAAGGGAGCCCTTCCAGAAATTCTCGAAGGCCAAGGCTGAACCCGGGCCTAAGAGGGGGTTTGGAAATAGTTTTCAACCAGCAATAGACGCGCCTCGGTTAGAACCTCATGAGCTGCGTCATTGCCCCAAGCGCAAAGATGGCTTGCCCGTAGCCTGTTAGCTCCCTTTTATAATAGATGCAAGGATTGTCAATTTATTCCCCGCCAGATGTGGGATATGGTCTAATAGCATAGTAGGCCTCATAAGTCATAACAAACTCCCTTTCGAATCATTATAATTGGATTTTTAATTTAAAATTTTCATCTCGTATTTTAGCTTTATTTTAACCTTTCATTTACTTATATAATTTTGAAAAAGGAAAAAATGTAATATGTATATATATATATTAACTCCAAATTGGAGCAAACGAGATCAGCTAAGACCTTATGCTTATAGTTAGCAACAGTTAAGTTACTCACCAATTTATCACACATATACTATTAAAAAATTTATCACACATATTCCCCATATTTTCCCCAAAGAGAACTAGCTTTATTTTTTACAATCATTTTTTTTAAATCCTAAAGAACCAAAAGAATTGTCTCTGGATAAGGAAATGATATTTTCTTAAGTGGTTTGGATGCAAAAAAAAATTATAACGTGTACAGATGAGTGATAATAATACGATAGATCAATAATTTTTGAGATTACGATATAATAAATATTTATTCAAACATGAAAGATCATTTGTATATTTATACTAGACTGACAATAATATTTAACACATATTTCACTTCATTGATTTCAACTTTCAAATGTCATATTGAAAAGAAAGAAAAAAAGACAACAGAGTTTAAACATGCCAACAGCTCTTCTTTTTCCCACCTACCAAACACATTGTTGGAATTCATATAAAATCTATATATAGTTCCTATCTTTCATGCCTTTGCTGAAAGGTTAGAAACCAGTCCCTCGTTATATCTATATTTACAGGAACTCTTCCTGTCATTATAGTTGCAGCTTCGTCCTATTGTTTTGTTTCACTGCTTTCATTTCATCCCAAAAATTCTTATAGTTTTAGCAGCCAACAAATCATAGAAAATGTTGGGGAGTTATAAATTAGCAGCCCAATCATAATCCTGGTACACGATGTTAACAGGGCCTCCATCAGCCAAAAGATGCATCAAAAGCCCCGCCCTGGTTGCATCCGAGTAGTTCATCACCCACTTCACCACATCTTTCTCTGCTCCAAAATCTACGCTAAACCTGTGTCAATTCCAAAGCCATCCATTTATCTCTAGTTTTGATGTTCTAAACAATGTACTCGTGTCGGATATATATATATATCGAAAACTTACCAATAGATGATCCGAGTTAAAGAAACTGTTCTCCTCTCCAAATTGATCTCTATGGCTCCATTCTGGAAGTATTCCCTTGCAGCAGATCTTAGCTCGCCTTCTACACCACGAGCAGTGAAAAACCGAACTGTGGGGCTTGACCTTGTTCCATTGCATAGTCCAAAATGGATCAATGGATTAACTTTGGCCGGAACAAACTGTCATTTTAAGAAAAATGAAGAATAACAAAGTCGATCAGGCATTGGTTTATGAGGCGAAAAGTGAGGCAGTAGGGCAAAGAAACTGATTAAGTTGGGGCCTTGTGGGGGTACCTTTAAGCGTCCATCTCCATTGCCAAAGGGTCTGACCAAGGAATAAGGGGACTTTCGATTGTTTCTAAGGATCCCATTCTGTATAATGCTAAGGGAGTACGGGTACCCTCCGATTACATATTGGAAATCGGAGAAAAAAGCTCTTCTATCAAGTATTCCTTCGGGATGTCCGATGGTAACTACGGCATGGATGACCATGGCATTATACAAGTTCAGGAAGAAGGCTAGTTTCTCATCTGGAGATAGTAATTGGAGATCGACCCTTTGAAGATCTCGAGTCAAATTTAAGTACCTGCATCGAATTAAGACATAGGGAATCAATAATTTACAAGTATTGGATTTTTAGTAACGTGAAAGAGGAGGAAATAAAAAACCTGCGGAATTCTTCACTTTTGCCGATTCTGTAGTAGTCAACATGGTGCCTGTCGTCCGATGCATATGCTTCGAGTATGGCGGACATCAACTTGGCAAGCCTGTCGGCTAGAAAAGATGGGGATTTGGGCTCACCATCGTTTGTTGAGGTTCGGAAGTTAAAGCATGTTGTAATGAATGGCTCGTGCTCCAGGAAACGATAAAAATGTTTTCCGTCTTCAAAATCATGTTCCCTGCACCATATGGTAAAACGAGAATCATTTACAAAATGGTTTGAAAAAATCATACAGGTACGGATACTTATTGGTTTGAAATTCAAGTAACATGTTTGATTGGAAGCAGTGGGGGAGAGAGGATGTTTACCCAAAAACATGTTTGATGAAATGCTTCCGGGCAATCTGTTTTGCAATTTCGACTCCCTGTAAAATAAGAAGAATAGAACCAAGTAATTCAATTTGGGAAGATGGACGGCGAGGAGAACAAGCATTCAAATCAAGAAGGTCTTTTACAGGGACGACACTGAATTTTATGTTAGGTTCTATAGAAAATATATAAAAAGATTTAAATTATATACGAATTTCAATTTTTTGAAAACTAACTTAGACCATGATATGGATAGGTGAGAAATACACATAATTTAATAATAAATTATTAAATGTTATGTATAAATAAATGTTAACTTATTAGAAATAAATTTCTCTTCCTTGGATAAAAATTGTGTAAAAAAAAGTTAAATACTAAATAAATGTTATGTTTAGTTTTTGCCTTGATTAAAGTATTCTAACTTAGATTTTGATAAGAAAAAGGTATTCTAACTTAGAACAGCCTTAACGTATATCATACGATTGCTCCCAAACAACACACTTGATATATCATATATAATTATCCACTTATGAGTAAGAGAGAATTGTAATATATAATTATTTTATATACAGGTGGTGTAAATTTATTTTATACAATTATGTCTAATCTAAGGTTAAAATTCAAAATTAAAATCTCTAACTCTAAGCTACTAAATATTAAACCCTAAATCTTATTTTCCAACCACAAACTTTAACTTATATACTTATAATCTAAACCCCTAACCTCTAAACCTTGAACTAAAATCATAAACTCCTAAACTAATCCGCTTTTAAAAATCAAAGTTTTCACCATCGGTGTGTGAGATGATAATTCGTATATATAATAGGGTTACGATCCACTTATATCATGTATTAACTTTTTACACGATTGATATAAAATTTTTAAAAGAAAATAATAAAAATGTATAATTTCATCCATTTATTTTTCCTCATCGAATAATTGAGATCGATTAAGTATATTAAACATATTTTTTTGTATTTTTACTTCATAACAATAAATTGTATAAATGATGATACTTTTTTTTATCAGATAAATGATGATGATTTTGGGAGTTGTAGGCGAGTGCGATCATAGTTGCATCGTGTAATCCATCATTAGTGTCGCATAACGTGTTGGTTTGGTCTCGAGAAGATAAATTTCAGTTTCTATGAATCACGATTATTATAAGCAACGAAAAATAGAAAACTAAATTACCTTTCTTCGGCCACAGTCAAGGTGGTGAATGATGGCTTCCAACATATCATCGCCGGCGAAGCAATTCTTGACGATCTTCATCTTAATCAAACGGTCCTGAATCGGCAAACTCTGTCTCAGCATTTTCACAATCCCCAGCAACTCATCTTTCTCATCATCTTCTTCGTCGCCATCATGGAATCCATAGACAGGTATTTTAGGAGCTGCATCAGGACATTTCTGGCTCAACAATTCCTTCATTCTCATCTCCAACTCCCCACTATTCCTCAACGAATTCAACGTAACCAGTCCGCCCAACAACTTCTCGTTAAAAAATATCTGGGGCACTTCCGATTTCCCCGTCCTCTCGACCAATTCCTTCGCCCTTTTGGGGAACACGTCGGTGTTTATTTCGACGTACGGTAGCTTTTTCTCTCTGAAGAATTTCCGAACGGCGGTGCAGTCTCGGCAATTCGACCTTGAGAAAAACGTTATTCGGCCTTTTAAATTGAACCTGTCGTCGTCGCTTTTCAGTTTCACTATGACTTTTACCCCGGGGATTTGGATTTCCGTCACCTCGAAGTTTAACGAATCGTTTTTCACGACGAAATCCTCACCGGCTTCCTTTAACGATGACAAACGTTTCATGATCGTTGCCGAGAGAGTGCTGCTTCGGTCTCTGATGTATTTCCCTATGCCGGGCATGGTTTCGGCTAGGGATACGGATTGTGAGCGTTCCAGGTTAGGCTCCTCCGGCGGTGGCTGCGGTTTCGGGAATTGAGCTTGATCCTTGATGGTGAGTATGTAATTATTATAGCCATTACTGCCATTGCTTTGAATCTGATGATTGAGATTAATCTCCACAGCGCTGGAGTCGTCGCTTTTGTTATCTCCATCGATATTCAAATTCTCCTTTCCACAACTGTTTTGATCTATCTGGACATCAGAGAATTCAGGTCCGGGTTGATCATCCTGGTTGGCGGTTCCATTGACATCGCATTTGGAAACACTGATCTTCCGATCATCGACGTCGATGTCTTTGGGTGGGTCGGGGTTCATTTCCCTTTCTGGTATAATTATTTCTGAAAGGAGAAAGTAAAGATAGAAAAGGATACGCAGAGCGATGAAAACGGAGAGATTGGATGGAAAGAAAAGGAAAATGGAGAAGGAAATATATGAAGAAGAGGTCAACAGACGTGGCCACAGAGGCTCCCTTTCTAAGATTACTTCCCAAAAACAAAGGTGGAATTGGCAATGAGCTTTGTGAGATGACTCACACCGTTTGAATGGTAATTTGATCGAGTTTTAAAAAAATTGAGTTAGTTAGGTCAAACACTTTTATTTTATAATTTGAATTTTGTTTAATAAAATTTTATCCGTATTGTTTGAGTTTCTGTTTAATTTTAATTATAAATATTTATATCGTTATAATACTAAATAGTTTAAATTTAGACGAGTTTCTATAACCATATATACTACGTATATAGTATTTTTTTATATTTTTTATATGTGATATATATATATCATATAGAATTGAAGTTCTTGACTCGAACTTGAAAACTGATCAACTAATTACTAAATTTTTTGAGTTATTCAAATTTCTATTTTATAATTCAAATTTAATTTGAAATTTTTTCGAGTTAAATCGAGTTAATAAAATTACAAGTAGAATCAGAATAAGACAAATATTTTTGTATCAAGTAAGTCAAATAATTTAATTTTTTAAGTCGAGTCGAATTTAACTAGCCATGCTTCTGAGTGGCCAAGGTTTTGTCCCGGTTTTAGCGTGCTTTAAAGGGGGGGGGGGGGGGACAACTATGAAGGGGGTTTATGAAAAGTCCATTTGCTACTGGAGAAATGCCGAATCAACATCCGTCAAGTGGCACTTGCTTGTCTATGTTGATTACGATTTGAATTTAGATTGTTGAAAAAAAAAACACAGTTTTGGGGATGTTTGAATGAATCTACTTGTTTTAATTTGACTTGGCTGTTGTTGACGTTAAGGATATACATAGCGTCGCCAAATCCGTCTCCTTCCAGCACGCTACATTCTCTCATAGTACTAATACTATATCACAACTACCCACAGAGAGACTTGTTGGTTTACAAGGAAAGAAACGTGGGGTTTTAGACCTCAGCGGCGTCGATATGATTGGGCTGGGTCACCCTCAAATTTCTTCATATCTCTATAAATTCTTAAATATAGACATATAAATGAACACGAACGAAAGTATGATAATGTTTGTTAGTTTAATTTTAACTGAATAAGTGAATGAACACGAACAATTAAATAAATACAATTTCTTGTTCACATTTGTTAAGGATGTAGCTTGTTCGCGTTCATTTATATTCGTTCGTTAAAATGATAACGATCACAAAAGAACGAAAATAAGCAGATATATATGAATAAATTTAATTTTAAACATGCATATGTGGATAAATTAAAATGAAAATATGTGAATAAATTTATGTTTTAAAAATATAATACATTTGTTATGAAAAATAATAAATATAAATAGACATATGTGATTAGATTTAAACGAACACAAACGAACGAATCACCGAACATTCACGAACGATACCTTTGTTGGTGTTCGTTCATTTAATTAAACGAACATAAAATCTTGTTTATGTTCATTCGTTTAATAAATAAACGAACTTCGTGCCGAACGGTTCGTTTACAACCCTACTAAAATATAATAGCAATCTCTCTACTATATAAGAGTAGTTCAAAGATTTAAATGGCTCGTATAATTTATTAGATTAGACATTTAAAAAATAAATATTTGTTGATTTGTTGTTTCCGTGATAGACTGATTTTTGTATAAAAATTATGCCTAACTGACTAAAAAATCCATGAAGTACATCACTTTGCATTCTTATGTGATTTATCATTAATCCAAAACTAATATTTTGTTTCTCCTTTGAAAGTATTTAAATTAATTTATCTTAAATTTCTTTGTTTTTTAGGGTTTTATAATATCGTTTATATTATACATGTCCAAATTATTTGTACTAATGTAATAATTACCCATGTCCAACTTGGACATTGGACAGGCCTAGTCTCATTTTTAGCCAAGTCAATATGACAAAATAAAACCTAATTCCACGGAAAAGTTTAAAGATTCTAAGTTGACGAAGTTTTACATTTGCGCTCGAATTTGTTTTAAATTAGTGCAAGTTGATTCATTTAAATTTCTCCTTGTAAATATTTAAATTAATTTATTTTAAAATCCTTTATTTCTTAGGGTTTTATAAAATCGTTCATATTGCATATGTCCAAATTATTTGTACTAATATAATAATCACCAATGTCCAACTTGGACAATGGACAGGCCTAGTCTCATTTTTAGCCTAGTCAATATGACAAAATAAAACCTAATTCAACGGAAAAGTTTAAAGATTCTAACTTGATTAAGTTTTACATTTGCGCTCGAATTTGTTTTAAACTAGTGCAAGTTGATTCATTTATATTTCTTTATAGCACATACTGTTGAACACTACTAACGCTGAACATTATTAAATTTTTTAATAAATATTAAAAATCTTAAGGACTAGACTTATAATTAAAATTATTTCAAAAAAAAAATAAAAATTAAATTTAATATGTAAACATAAATCGAGCAAAACGTAGCGGAAAGATCGAAATTCATAAATACCTCCAGCCGTTGTCAAAACCGTATGCCAAATTGAGATGTGGTTGCACCACCGTCGAGCACGTCGAACCAACGTCGGATGCTTAAAACCGCCGTGGAAACGCCTCGAACCACCGTCATAAATATCGAAGGCAACTACACGAAAACTGAAAAATGCCAAGGATCTTCTAAGCACTCGAGAACCTCACTAGATGGAATACTTTATGCAAAATAAATTGCTTGTGTTTTCTGTGCTTAGGGACCTTGTGCCAATGGGTATTTATAGGTGATTTTCCCATCAAAAATCCCAACCAACCGTATCATAATCACACGAACCATAATCGTGCTAATGTTCTTATTCGAAAACGTGGGAAACCACCCAACTCAAGCTTATCCACTATGCATGACTGAAAGCATTTTGCTTTCCATGCTCTGCATTTCCAATAGTGGAAACGTGGGAAACGGTTCACCATGAACCAACAATTATAACATTCTCCCACTTGGTTCGTATTATCCTTAAAGTCGAAACATAATGTATGAATCATGGCGACATTTCCTCTATGGATTTAAGTAGTATCTAACATGTATCTGTAACCCCCTTAACCCGGTCTAGCCGCCAGACCAAACCAAGGAAGCTACATTAGGTTTGACGAAGCAAACCGAAGAGTTACATCGAAACCCGGTCTTTTTTTATATTGTCTAGATGCCAATTATTAATCCTACGTGTACATGCAACACTTAGGTATAACCCCAACTCAATCGGGCATCATTTTGACATCCAATTGATTACATTTGCAATTTAGGGACCAAATTGCAAATACAAGACATTTGCAGGATTTAAGCCACTTTTAGTATACCAATCTTTAATTAGTCAGGTTCTGATCATTAATCTCAAATTGATCATTCAAGCTCATACAATCATATGGACAAGTTTCGGGGACTAAAATGCAATGAAAGCAAAACTGCCAAACTAATATTACATAAAACAGCCTCGAGTATCGGTACAGGTGTCACCGTACCGATACACCACAGCAAGTATCGGTACGCCATAACGAACTTACTTAACTTTTGAATCTTTTTAATATACGTACCGGTACGCTTATATGGGTATCGGTACACGGGTTTTGATTGAAAAAGTGAGATTCTAGAGGCTAGAACGTGTACCGATACACCATTACCTGTACTGGTACGCCAGGCCAAAAATCACCTAGGCGTACCAGTACTCCCTTACGCGTACCGATCTCTCAGGCCAGAAAATGCCTAGCCGTACCGATACGGTCCCCCGCGTATCGATACACCTGGACCTATAATGTCACAATTTGCTGGTTTTTCATCTCAAAAACATTCTCAAACCATTCCAACATGCTTATAACACCATACCAACATGCCATACGTATCACAAGCCAACTAGCAACTTCATTCCTACAACACAACAAGTATCAAGCATCAAAAGGGAATCTATAGGCATGCTTCCTAATGTCCATTCAAGCAACATGCAAAAAGGTAAACCAACATCAAAACAAACTTTAAAGGCCATTTACAACCCAAGTGCAACTAAAGAAATATGCTCAAATAGGGAGTTCCACAAGACATCTCCCAAAACACAATAGGTACCTATTGCCCTTATTCATTATAGTCTAAATCAAGACATACTTTGGAAACAAGTCTTGCCAAGATCCCCTTGCTTCTTGCTGCCTTCCAAGACCTCAATTATCTGCATTGATGGACAACAAGAGCGTAAGCACACAAGGCTTAGTGAGGAATGCTCAAAACGACCACCATCAATGCATTTAAAACCATTTATTTAACATAATCCTTTAAAAACATCATCATCATGCCCATTTTTAAAACATGCACTTTATATCATTAAAACCAACATAATAAACCATATGCTACATGTATCATTAATCAACAGCAAATCTCATTGCTAACCCTCCACTTAATCCTTCCCATGCATTACTACCAAATGCAAAGCTTAAGGAGAAACATGTATAAATCACATTATACAACATAAAACATTTCAATGATACATTAACAATTATATTGGCTTTCAAGTGATCAGTAACAAGTCCATTAACAAAAGAGTTCATCAAATACACGGATTCAACAAGTGTTAACCCAACACTTCAAGCCATCTCAACCGGAATAGCGATACAATCACAATCACGGTACAATAACAACATGGTACAATTCCAACCGGGTACACTCTCAACCCACAGGGATACCAATCCCTCTTATCAGTTAGATGCTTAACCCACTAATGGGAGTATTCGGTATTGTTTAACCCCTCAACCTTTAGGGTACTTGGATAGAGTATTCGGTACACCGTATAAACCCCTCAACATCCAAGGCGACTTATTTTACAGTGCACTCAATCCTATGGCCGACCAACTATATCCGATAACAATTTTAAAATCACATCACTTGCCAATATAATTAACCAAATAACATTTACCTCACTGTTTTTAACAAGTATTAAACCATGTCATTTCCAAAGCAACAACCATGCTTTAAAACACAAGTATAAACCACATACTTACAAGGATCACTTACCATGTGCATCCTTCAGCATTTCATGCTTAAATACAGTATATCGAATACTTTAAAACATGTTTAAACAATAGACAACATGTAAATTAAAACAAGTGCATAAAACTATTTCAAACTAGCACGACCGAGAGAGATATCCACTTTACACTTACTTCCGAGTCTAGGTAAGCGTTTCAAGCTCTACCATAACTCTCAAAACTCTGTTCCAAAACATCAAAAAGCTTTAAACCACGTTTTCACTCACCGATATGCAGAACCTTGATTTACCGACGCGAAAACAAGCGTCCGAAGCCTCTAAAGCTTCCCCGATCACTTCCGGATCCATCTCCCCTGTTTTAACCACATTACACCAGAGGATTAATGCATCTCCATGCATTTAAAACACTGCAACAACATATCCTCACGGATTCACACATTCACCTCACAATTACCCAATCACAACAACTGAAAACACCATCTAATCCTTTCCAAACACAACCCAGCCACAACCTATCAATCTAATATCACTTTTATCATCAAATAACATCTAAAAACAGAATCAAAACAACCTAACACCTCCAGTAACCAAACAGCCACCACAACTCCACAAAAACACAATTCTAACAACCTAAACAATTAGAGATTCAAGAGTTTTGGGATTCCATTGTTAAAAACGACTTATCAACATTATTATACATCCATAATATGTTTAAAATCAATCTAAATTACTGGAAAACAGATCCAATTCGGATTTTTTGCCATTTCATCAATTTTACCCAATTAAATCAATTAATTCAATATAAAAACACAAAATCAGATTATAAACCATAAATCAAGGATCAAATACTTGGGAATATCAATAAAGAACCATTCAATAGAGAATATCATGAGCATTACCCCTATTGTGTGATTTCTCCCTCAATTGGCTTATTTAAAGCTAGGAAAACATAAGATTTCAATGAGGTTTTGTAAGTCAAAGTCAAATAATCAATTGTAGATCAAGAATCTAAGTAAAAAGGATCCCTCACCTCTGGTTTTTTATGAAAACTTGGGTGTTTGGTAGAAAAGAAGTGGAGAGAAAAGTTGAGAGAAAAGTTACGTCAATTTTCATTAAAACCAAATAACTAACTTTAATATCTAAAATCCCTTTTAATTAACTTTTAAAACACGTGTTAAAATGATTTAATTGAAGGGAGAAATCACCAGTAAAAACTTGGTAAATTAGATCCTTAAGGATTCTAAGAATTTGACCCTTTTTCATTTTAGTCACTTTAAAAATAGTTTTCAAACATTGCATTTTGGTCACTAGAAAAAATGTCATACCTCCAAATCTCATTTTCCAAAATTGATTCCACTAATATTAATCATATATTAAAACATGATTTTTAACCATTTTCCATATTTTTATCCCACCGAAAAATACACAGTCCCGAATCTAACTCGAATCTTTAACTCTGTCCACCAGACCGTCTAGCAAACCTCAAAACCGCTAGGCCCAAAACCGGGGCGTTACAGTATCACAATACATCAAGTCTCAACACTTTAGCCCATATACTTAATGAATAAACCTGATGTTTATTCTAGGTCCAAATTTTAGTGACATTTCTCGAAACAATTAACTTAATGTGTACACAACATATATGAGAAATATCAAACTTTATTAGAGTTTCAACATAATCGTTCTTACAACAAAAATTTACAAAGTGGGAACAAGTCCTATAGTGACAACATGATCCTTAAATTTATGTGGTGGCATGCTTTTAGTCAAAGGATCAGCTAACATCTGCTCAGTGTTAATGTGCTCAATAACCATTTTATTTTCTTTAACACGTTCCTTTATGGCTAGATACTTAATGTCAATGTGTTTACTTTGACTTCCACTTTTGTTGTTCTTAGCCATAAAGACAACAGCTAAATTGTCACAATATATCCTTAATGGCCTAGAGATTGAATCCACAAGTCTCAGCCCAGAAATGAAACTCTTTAACCATACTCCATGTGAGGTAGCCTCAAAACACGAAACGAACTCGGCCTCCATAGTGGAAGTGGCAGTCAATGTCTGCTTGACACTCCTCCAAGATATAGCTCTGTCGGCAAACATAAATATGTAACCTGATATTGATTTACATAAATCAACACAGCCAACAAAGTCTGAATCGGAGTAGCTAATCACCTCCAAATGGTCAGATCATTTTTACGTAAGTATGAATTCCTTTGTCTCTTTGAGTTATCTCAAAACTTTCTTTGCAGCTCTCTAGTGGTCTATACCCGGATTACTCTGATATCTTCCCAACATCCCAACGACAAATGCAATGTCAGGTCTTGTACAGACTTGAGCATACATCAAGCTTCCAACAGTAGAAGCATATAGAATTTTTTCATTTGCTCTCTCTTAAATCCGTTCTTCGGGCATTGGTTCAGATTGAACATATCACCCTTCACGATAGGAGTAACACTAGGTGAACAATCTTTCATCCGAAATCTTTTTAAAACTTTGTTGATATAGGTTTCTTTAGATAGACCTAAGACACCTCTATGTCTATCACGATGAATCTTAATGCCAATGACATAATATGCATCACCCATATCTTTCATATCAAAATTTTTAGAAGAAAAAAAATGTTTCACCTAATGTAGCATACCTCTGTCATTTGTTGCAAGTAAAATTTTATCCACATATAGAATCAGAAAATAAATTTTACTCCCACTGACCTTCTGGTATATACATTGGTCTATGATATTCTCAACAAAACCAAATAAAGAGATAACCTCATGGAATTTCAAATACCACTGACGGGAGGCTTGTTTCAATCCATATATAGATTTTTTTAACTTACAAACTAAATTTTTACCATCACTAGAGGAAAATCCTTCAGGTTGTTTCATGTATACCTCTTCCTCTAGGTCACCATTAAGAAAGGCAGTTTTCACATCAATTTGTTGTAACTCAAGGTCAAATTGAGCTATTAATACTAACACAATGCGTAAGGAATCTTTCTTAGATACTGGACTAAAAGTCACAGTGTAATCAATTCCTCTTCGATGAGTGAGCCCTTTAGCAACAAGTCTTACTTTATATATTTCTATATTGCCTTTTGAGTCTCTTTTTATTTTGAAGACCCATTTACATCCAATGGCTTTTACACCATCAGGTAACGGTACAAGATCCCAAGATTTGTTGCTTTTCATATAATTCATCTCATCCTTCATAGTATCATACCATAATTTTGATTCATTGCATCTCATGGCAGTTGAAAATGACTCAGGGTCATTTTCAGCTCCAACGTTATAGTCAGATTCTTGTAAATACACAAAATAATCACTAGAAATTGCTGATTTTTTTCTCAAACAGATCTCCTTAATGTTGAATCAATATTTTATTGTAGATCATGTTGTTCAATTGGTTGTTCAATAGTTTTTGGATTTTCTTGAACAACTTGATCTACTGGAGTGTTTTCAGTAGGTTGTGGAACTTTATTGATTGGTTGTTCAACACCCGGTTGAGCTTGAGGGGTGTTATTTATGATAACCAATCTCTCACTTAAAGTGGATGGATGACCTACGAGTATTGAATCCCGAGACAGATCATTCCCACTGATTGAGTCATTCTCAAAAAAAATTGCATTTCTTGATTCTACAATTATAGTGCTGTTAGATGGACAATATAATCTGTAACCTTTGGACTTTTCGGCATATCCAATGAAATACCCACTAATAGTCCTTGGGTCCAGTTTCTTTTCTTGTGGGTTATAAATTCTCAATTTAGACGAGCATCCCCATACGTGTATCGCAAACTCGGTTTTCAACATTTGAATAACTCAAAAGGTGTTTTTGGGACAACCTTGGTTGGAACCCAGTTTAATATATACACAGCCGTCTTGAGAGCTTCAACCCATAAAGACTTAGGTAGCTTAGAGCTACTAAGCATACTTCGCACCATGTCCATTAGAGTTTGATTTCTTCTTTTCGCAACACCATTCTGATCAGGCGAGCCTGGCATGGTGTATTGGGCAACTATATTGTTGTCTTGAAAAAATTTCGCAAATGGACCAGGTGTTTGTCCATCCTCAGTGTATCTACCATAATACTCACCACATCTATCAGTTCTCACAATCTTTATTTGCTTACCATATTGTTTCTCTACTTCAGCCTTGAAAACCTTAAAGGCCTCTAACGCTTCACTTTTATGATGAAGCATGTAGAGATACATGAACCGTGAGTAATCATCTATGAAAGTGGTAAAGTATTTCTGACCTTGCACATCCATATCTGGACAACAGATATCAAAATGGATGATTTCAATATGGTCGAACTCCTCTTGGCACCTTTCTTTTACTTGTTAGTCTGCTTGCCCTTAATGCAGTCTACACAAGTATCAAAATCAGTAAAATTCAAGGTATTGAGTACTCTGTCATTTAATAATCTTTTAATCCTTTCGATGGAGACATGTCCTAATATCCGGTGCCACAAAGTAGAGGAATCTTAATTTATAACACAACGTTTAGTACCAGTTTGAATGTGTATACCATTATGAATGTCATTATTTTGTAAATCAATAGAGTAAAGACCATCACTTAAAACACCATTTCCAATAATTTTAGATTTATAAAACAAACTGAAACTAACATTTGAAAAATTAAAACAATACCCCAAGGGAACAAGTCTTGAAATATAAATTAAATTTCTAGAAAAACTAAGCATATAAAAAGTCTTTTCTAAAATTAAAACAAAGCCACTACTAAGCACTAATTCGCAGGTGCCAATAGCTTCCACATGCGACTGCATCTTGTTTCCCGAATAGATGTGTTGCTCAGCTCCCACTGGTTCCCTCAGGTTTTTTAATCCCTGTAAAGAATTTGAGACATGGATTGTAGAACCAGAATCAATCCACCATGTGTTATAATTAACATCAACCATATTTGACTCAAAGCAAACAAGTGAGATTGATTTACCTTTCTTTTCAAGCCAACCCTTATACTTGACACAATCCTTATTTATGTGTCCTTTTTTTTTACAGAAAACACGTGAACTCTTGCTTTATGTCAGCTTGGAGTTGCATCTTAGCCTTACTTTTTTACTTGGCTTGGACTTACCTCTTTCCTTGAGTAAATGTTAGTAAACTCTCTCATCTCCAGTACGAGGCTACCCTCTTCTTGATCACACATGGTCAAAAGTTCATCAATAGACCATTTATCCTTATGTGTGTTATAAGAGTCTTAAATGGCCCATATTGAGGTGGAAGAGTGTTCAATATATAGTGCACCAGGAAAAATTCAGACATTTCAACCTCAAGTGCCTTAAGTTGAGCTGCCAAATATCGCATCTTATTGATGTGATTATGTACACCTTTCACTGTAGTGAGCTTTAGTGATGTGAAATTCATAATTAGGGTGCTGACTAATGACTTTTGAGAAGTCTGAAATTGTTTCTCTATAGCTGTTAATAGCTCTTTGACATTCTCGTAATGCTTAATCGAGCCACGAACATTAGCAGGAACCTTGCTTTTAATGAACATAATACTTAAGCAATTAGATCGCTCTCACTTTTCATATAGAGCAAGATCAGCCTGATTGCTGGTGTCAGTGATATGTGGCTCAGATTTCCTTATAGCATAGTCAATATCCATACACCCAATTGAAGAAGAATACCTCATTCCAGAACTTAAAGTTCTCAATGGTTAATTCAGGGATATCTACTTTATTATCAGACATATTCATAGGTTGTAATGCTGCAAAATAAATTGACATACATGCTTAATATAAATTTGAGGTAAACATAAGTTATAATTTACCAATGCAAATTATGTAAATAATGAATCTAGTGTCATAAAAATTGCTCGTGGGCTAAATTTTTAATTCGATTAGATCCATTTTATGATAAATTATTTTCTATCCCTTATATAAAAATTATTAAATTTATTTTCATAACTCCTGTGGGTAATTATAAAAACTCATCTAATAATATTTACCTTAATAGGTTATGTAATGAGATTTAATATCTAAGCTTTCCTTATGTAATTTTTAACCTTAGTAATTTTATTTAACTAAAGATGTTGTGACTAGTCTTTAACTAAATAAAATTATGAAAATCACTTAGCTAGATATCAACACTAAACTTTATTCAAAGTCGTTGCTAATTCATCATGCAACATTTTATGTCTAGTCTTTATAAGATCCTCACTGTAATTTTTATTTAATTAAAGTTGATGTGGCTAATTCTTTAATTAAGTAAATTATTCGGATCCCTAGACATATATTCTATAGTTTTATTGCTTAATACTTTATGCAATAAGTCAAGTTTTATGTACCTAAATTTATGTATATAACTAATTACCATATAAGTTATATAGCCTTTCTTAATTTAGGCACATACAAAATTATTTCTAAAATTTATTTTAATAAAATTATTTATAAATTTTAGAAATTAATTTAATAAAATCTTAGGATTTTAAAAGCAACATATTTTTTCTCGAAATTTTAGAATTTAAAGATCAACATAACATTTTAATTTTTAGAAACATACAAACTTTAAAACTACAAGGCAGAGATTTAACCATGCTCGGATACCAAATTTAAACATAAATCGAGCAAAACGCAGCGGAAGGATCGAAATTCATAAATACCTCCAACTATTGTCAAAATCGTATGCCAAATTGAGATGTGGTTGCACCACCGTCGAGCACGTCGAACCACCGTCGGATGCTTAAAACCACCGTGGAAACGCCTCGAACTGTCGTCGTAAATATCGAAGGCAACTAGACGAAAACTAAAAAACGCCAATGATCTTCTAAGCACTCGAGAACCTCACTAGATGTAATACTTTATGCAAAATGAATTGCTTGTGTTTTCTGTGCTTAAGGACCTTGTGCCAATAGGTATTTATGGGTGATTTTCCCATCAAAAATCCCCAACCAACCGTATCATAATCACACGAACCATAATCGTGCTAATATTCTTATTCGAGAACGTGGGAAACCACCCAACTCAAGCCTATCAATATGCATGACTGAAAGCATTTTGCTTTCTATGCTCTACATTTCCAATAGTGGAAACGTGGGAAACGGTTCACCATGAACCAACAATTATAACATAATAAGCTTTTATAATTTTATAGTATTTTAAATTAATATATTAAAATTAAATATTTTAAAATATCCTTAATATTAAAACCCTAAACCTAATATTTTTATTTCTCTTCCCGCCACCACTACCTTTATTTCCCTTTATTTCAAAGGAGTGTTGAAAAACCATTATTTTTAACGTATTTTGATCTGGGTTTTTAACGAATGAAAAAACAATTGCTCCAAATTCATCTAAATTCCACCTATAGAACCACGCCTGGCTTTGGTTTAGCCACATTCTGGGTTTAGCGTGTTGGCATATTCAAAGGAAACAGTTTGAACATTCACAGTGGCCCCAAAGCCTGTGCATATTCTGCAGTTAATAGGGCAGACATTGTCGAGCTGGTAGATCGGTTTGCCGTTGATTAAAAGTTGAGTTTTGCTGATGGTAGCAGCGGCGGCAGAAGAAAAAATGGTTTGAGTTTAGGGTTTTTAATATTAAGGATATTTTAAGATATTTAATTTTAATATATTAATTAAAAATATTAAAAAAAATATAAAAATTTATTAAATTTTAATTTTAATTTTTATTTAATATAATTTTAATTATAAGTCTAGTCTTTAAAATTTTAATTTTTATTAAAAAATTTAATAGTGTTCAGCGGCGTTCAACGTTAATAGTGTTTAATGGTGTGCGACGCACGTTATAGAATTTTCCTATTTTATAAATGATGTTTTAAGATACAAATTTATATCATAAGTAAATGTGTTTAAACATATTTGAATTCATGACCTCTTAACTATTATAATAAAAATAATATTAACTGAATTGGTATTCAATCAATATAAATGATACTTTTGAGATCCACTAATTAATCTAGTGGCTAAGGATACTCACATTGTTTTATCTTGTATGAATTCAAATTCTCGTATAGAAATGTAATATCTCTATTTAACCAAAAATATATATAAATGATCCTTTTGAAGTTTAACAAATTTATCAATTTGATGAACCTGAAAACGGCGGAGTATGTTATCTGTGATGATGGTGTGTGATTGGTGCGATGGTCATCGGAGAAAACGATAATAGGCGCTTAAGGTGAGAAAAATATTGTTCTGATTTTTTTATCTTAGAAAATATTTTAGTAAGTTAATTTATTTTTATCATTATTTAATTATTTTTAGATTTTTATTATTATTTATTTTAATTTATTTGACAAATTGTTACAAATAATAAAAAAGTACAAATTTAAACATATTAAATGTTTAATATTTGAGAACTCACAAAAATATTTTTAAAGAATAACGAGGATATGTAAATATATAAAATATATATTTTAAAATTATTTAATATATTAATTATATTATAAATATTATAATTTAAAAGTTTTTTTAAATTTTAGATAGCGTAATGATAATAGTTCTATAAATTTTTATGCAAGCATTTTTAATTTAATTTGGACCATCCACGGTAATGTAAGATAGTGGTGTTTAAAAATACCTGACTCGATTGATCTGACCCAACTACCTAACGACCCGATATAAAATAAGCGGATAATTTTATAATTATTTTTGTTTTCTCGGGTCGATACCTGACCCGATAATTTTCTCGGATACATAGGTCGAGCTTGGGCCAAAAATATAGTTTTAGTCAGGTACCTGACTACCTGATTACGTATGTAGTTTTTAATATATTTCATTTTATAATTAATAAATATATTTTTTTAATTAAAAATACCCAGACCCCAAGGTCCCAACCCAACAGATCGAGCATTTTGTTTCTCCAATTCCCCCTTTCATTCAATTTCAAATCCCTAATATTGCTCACAAAGAGACAAACGCTACATCGCTCTTTCTTCACGTCCGTCTGGTTCACAATCGGTTCACGTCGTCGTCGTTCGTTACTTCTTCGATTCATCGTTGTAACCAGCACTCTCGCAGTCAATTCTCCGATTTGTCATCGTCCATCCCTAATAAAGTTGGTATATTTCTCCATTTTTTTTGGATATTCTGAAAGTGGGTTTTGTTGCTAATTTATGTCGATTTTTCTAGTAATTTTATTTGCAGATGCAGTTATGGTTTTGTGATTTCATTGTTTCTCTTCTGGTTGTCAGTGATTAGCTTATTTATTTTAACTTAATCCAACACTTCATTTTTTTAATCTTGAAGGATAATGGTATCTATCATTTATTTGAAGTGGTTTTTATCTTTACAGTATTTTAATACAAATTACTGTTAGTGTCGATTATGTAGCTTGCCTTTTGATCTAATTTTCATATAATGTGATTTTTACCCGATTTACAGGATATCCTAGTTTCATGGTTACCTGAATAGCGAATATTCGGTTAAAGCAGGCGAAGACACATGCCAACATATGTAATACCCAGAAAAACCGGGGTAACCGACAATGAACATCCCTAAATTGTAAGATTAACCTTAAGCATTGTTTTTTTTAATAGTAACCTGAAGCATTGTTAATTTCTTTGATTAGTTTGTAATTTAATTTGAACCATCCACCACCACCATCTTGTTTTGGAAAACCTCTAATTGATATAATTGACATTTTATGACATGTTTACATACAAAGACACACTTGCAGAATCATGTGGAACACAGTTTTGTTTTGTTCGCAACAAAAACCCCGCCGGTGCCATTAACATCATATAATAATGTCTTCCATTGACTTGCTATCCTAACAATGGGGGAGCATTAACAATATAATAAACAGCTCGACGACGTGGATTGACTGTATATGGGACGTTTTATCTTAAAATCGACAATCTTGTGCGTATTTAGGAGTTGGATTCTGCGTCATCTTCCATCTAACGTACAGCTTGAAGAGGACCGCTACCGAACCTGAGATCTGAGAGATTGTTTAGAGGACCATCTCCAAATAAACATACCTGTGGTTCGATCTGATTCAATCGCTTCCACACGACTTCTGACAGAGACCACTTGAATATGTCGATATTTTGCTTTATACTGTCAGACTTTAGGCTACATGGTAGAACACTGGTTCCTCGTTGAAACCCCCACCGTAAAATTACCTACATATGAACGAAAACAAATGACATGATTTAGAACCATGAGGACTGCTAGACTAGATAAACGTACCACGTTAGGACAGGAGGCAGGTGATGATTTGTAAGGGAAATAAGTGAACCGAACACGGAAGTTCTCGGATGAACCAGTTCTCACTTTAGCTAAATCTCAAGAATGCTTGATTTAGAGAACTTTGAATCGAGCTAGCTAAAAGAATAAACTATCATACACATGAAGCTCTAAGTACGGGAAATATCCGAGACCAAGAGGTCCTGATCAAAAGCATTATTCAGTTCCAATCATCATGTCACGATGCTAAACAAAAAACTTCAAAGAATAATCAACTTACTGATACATGTTCCTCGGAGTCAAAGGAATATGGTGAAAATTCACTACATTCACCTATGTTTTTAGTTGGAATGCGTAAAATGTCTTGAAACAAGGGTTGTTCCACAGCTCACTAAACTTCCGATGTAAGGATAACACATAATCACAGGCTTGCTTTAATCTTATCGGCCTGATTGAAGAGCCCTTCCATGAATCCGCTCTTCATACGGTGCTTGTAGGAAACAGAAAAGGAAAGGACAAGTGATGGAAAACCCGGTATACGGGATTGACAGTAGTTGACAGTTGGAAATTCTCTGGTATAGCTATGGGCAGAAGTTTAAATTGAAAGAGACTCGCCATAATATTAATTATTAGCAGTTTTCCTACAGATGTGCTTCTTTACTTGTTATTCAGGGCTTTACCAACAATGATATAAACTTGAGTTTAATACCAAAGATATTGCTTTCCGATTTCCATGGTTACAGATGGTAATATGAAATCAAGTTCACGTGTCAGGGCAGAGTTTAGTCATCATTTTATGCAATCTGCTTTCGTTTCTGTAATGGTACCACACTTGAACATAATACATGCATTATCAATACATGGTACAAATAGTGATCAAAGTGTAACTAAATGAACTGAGGCAAGTTTTATTCAGACTAAGCTTGACAAAAGGTTACCAAGTTTCAGTTCCGTACGAGTTCATTTTGAACTTAAAACAGGCTGCTTGAACTCGGTTTGGAAAAGCTTATCAAGTTCGTGAGGCGAGCTCAAGCTTTAACCCAAGGTTCGTTACTAGGGATTCAAAACTTCTAACTGTAAAACTTGTCGCAGGCTTATTCTATGTCATTCATTATCATACTTTAGGTTAAGAGAAACATAGAAAGAAAAAGCTAGCTCGATGCATAGTAAAACAGACAAGAATACAAGATATTAGAATAGAAAGAAATACCTGCTCAGGTGTCTTTTTGTGCCTATCAGCAATCTCCCCAACAACTGACAATTTCAGCATTGGTCCATGCACCGACCGAGACCTCCTAAATGAAATACTAGGAGTTCCAGGTTCATCTTCCCCACCCGATCCACTATCAGACACTCCGGGACTTGATGTAGGTACTCCCAAAGGTGTGTGAGCAGACACATGGATACCTTTTGATTGGCAAAACTTCACCAGTTCATCTTGTCTCCAAAAAGGATGCAACTCCACCTATTAAAAATTACAATCCAATTACACAGCTTGTTAATGAATTACTGGAAAAGTATTACAAGATGAACAAATAAGAACTATTTTATGAGCATAAGACTCGAGCCGAAATATTTGAACGCTACTTCAATAACAGCAGAACAAGTAAAATCATGTGCTTTCCTATGATTATAGATAATCCATGCCGGATATAATTTGTTTCCACTTTCGATTACAGTGATTATCAAGAAACTACCAATCATCAAAATTCCAAACTAAAGCAAACGACTACAAAAACCGAACATCCTGAGAGTCAATCTTTTATCGTTTTGCAAACTGAGGTGCGTATTATCTTAAACGTCCGTTAGACTATACCACCGCAAGATAATTAATTAGAAGAAACTTGTGGCAGGATCTTCAACTAGTTATGAATTTAAGGTACAGAAAAGATCTTAATAAATCAATGCAAAGAACAATTCTTTTTATGCAGGTATCATTGAATTCAGAATAAAATCAAATTTAAGAAAGAAAAGGGTGTGATCTCTATAGAACCTGGTTAACTGAAGGTACAATTTTCGCGAATTTAAGCAGTTCTTTGATCTGATGCACACTGAAATTGCTTACACCAATAGCTCTAACCAAACCTGATTCAACTAAGGCTTCCATGGCTTTCCATACCTTCTTTAGTCGGTTCAAAAACTGTCTATGCTCGCTCCCCGACTTCGAAGGAGGATCGGTTGCATCTCCAAAAGCTGAGCTGTCAGGCCAATGCATCAAATAGAGATCCAAGTAGGAGATTCCAATAGCTCTAACCAAACCTGATTCAACTAAGGCTTCCATGGCTTTCCATACCTTCTTTAGTCGGTTCAAAAACTGTCTATGCTCGCTCCCCGACTTCGAAGGAGGATCGGTTGCATCTCCAAAAGCTGAGCTGTCAGGCCAATGCATCAAATAGAGATCCAAGTAGGAGATTCCAAGGTTCTTGAGAGACACCTTAACATAGTTTTCGATCTTATTCAACGAATTCATAGTACAATAAAGCTTAGAGGTTAAGAAAACATCCTCTCTTTTCAAAGAACATTTGAAGGCTTCGGCCAATGCTTCCCCAACCTCAATCTCATTGCCATAAAGATGTGCACAATCTATGTGGCGGTATCCAACCGACAATGCTGTTTTCACAGCGTCGACGCAGAGGTCTCCTCCACTCTGCCATGTTCCAAGGCCAATGGCAGGAATTCTAGCTCCAGCATTCAACACAAAGAAATTCCCAGTTTTACCTTTCATTTTCTTTGATTTGTTCACCCCACCAACCAGGAATTTAAAAGGGTGTAAGATTTCAAGTTTTCAACTCTAAAATTTCCAACTTGTTCCAACAAACAAAGAGAAAAAAAAACCCCAATTTCTTAGGGTTGCAGTAAGATATGGAAATTTAACCAAAAACCCACTAACGAAATCTAAAAAACAAGACGACCAAAATCAGCAAAAAAAATACCATTCTTTTCTCCGAAAATCCAAAACTTCACTTCAAATACTAAAAAAAGAACACAGCTGTTGTTTATCCATTAATCTTAAAGAAGCCACTGAACCGAAACCAAACAATATTTAAACAGAAATAAAAGAAGTAATAAACAAACCTTAAAAATTCAGACCACAGCAACCAAAAACCAACGACTTGCTTTCTCTCTGCTGTGTATATGCCAAAAAAAAAGAGAGCATAATATTACTGCTAAACTCCAAAAAGGGAGGATCGTGGTCCACAATGGCAACACATGGGAAGCAAAATGAACCTATAAGCTAAAACTAAAACACCCCCTTCAAGAGAAAAAACAGAAATCTTGTAGCCTGGTGCGTGCGTATATCAGTGTATATCAGTATCACTCTTGAAAATCTAGGATGAGTTCGGTTTATGGCGGCCGAGGCAGTAGGGCTCCTTTTTAAAAGAAAAATAAGAGTTGGCAATCCATCTATGGAGACACCTGAAGCATCTGAAGGACACAGTAGAGTGGTGCCAGCAAATACCAATCACAATTTTCTTCTCAAGTTCCAAATGATGCTTTGGTTCATAGAACATTTCCTACAAGTCAAGAACGAAACTTTTAGTGGAGAGTATTTTTAACCCTTAAACGACAAATATAACATATTCAACGTTAAAAAATATTTTATAAAAAAATTGTTTTCTACATGCGGTTTTATTTTAGGATTTAAAAGTTTAGTTCAGGGTTTAAGGTTGAGGGATTAGATTTTAATATTTTGAATTTATAATTTAAGGGTTAACGTTTAGGATTTTAGCTTTAAAGTTAGGATTTAGATTTTATACTGTGAAGTTAAAATAACATGTTTATGCGAAAGTTATAATCTAATCAAAATATTGACTTTTAAAAACAATAAACTATTAAAATATGAAATTGATTGAACACAATTTATAAGTTGAATTGAATCCAACGGGTGGCTTAAGTGAAAAAGAAGATGATGTTCTTCTCATGAGACCGAGTTTGAGCACCTGTTTGTGCAAGGTGTCCGTACATTATTAAAAGATTAAAAAATATAAACAAATATGATCATATAATCACACTAAAATATTCAAAACAAAATTAAGTTCAACTATACAAACTAAAAAAACAAACAATAAAATGTGAAAATAACACTAACATGGCGCGCATTACCTACGTCCAAGCCCAGAGAGCTGAAACCAACTCGAGCAGTGATTTTGGTGAAGGAAAACACCATGATGGATTGGTTCGTCATCTTCAAGCCCACCAAAATATTTTGGACACAAATCTAAGCAAAATCCTTATATAATTAAAGATTGTTAAACAAAATATTTTGGACCTAATACTGATTGAGTCAAGTTTTTGTTTACATTTTCTTTCGCTCTCTTCAACCAATTCATTATTTTTAACTTCCCACCTAATAAAATTATACACATTTACAACATACTATCGGTATATAACATTGTTTTATAAGAAGATAAGTGGGCATATTCCTCAATATAGAAAATCGTTTTTTTAATACATCAATACCTCGTTCAATCGCATTTCGAACGGAATAATGTCTCATATTAAATAATTACTCTCAATCACATTTCGCCTGCCCATAAAGTCACGTGTATGGTATCTTTGTCCATAAAATGGTGCTAAAAATTCTGATATGTTTGGATATCCACACTCCTATGAAATGAATACACCAATATTAAAATTATAATACAACAAAACTATCACAAAAAGTTTCCAAACAAAAGTAAAAATGAATGCTCATATTTACAAATAGTAATAATAAAATAAGAAATAAAGGTATGTTTAATTATTTACCTGACAAAGAAGAAGATAAGAAGAAGAATTCAAATGATTGAAGATATATAAAAGTGGAGAATTTATGTTTGAAGACAAAAAAAAATGATATTTAAAGATTGAAAAAGGTTAAAAATATAAAAAAAATATATCATTATAAGGATTCGGTCTCGGTTTAAATAAATTTAAAATTTTAAAAATTCTTTATTTTCATGTTTTTTATTTTTTTAAAATATTTTCAATGAAAATAATAAAAAAATCTTTTTTAATGTTTTTAATTTTTACTCATTTTTATTTTCTAATTTTATAACCATACGTTTTTATCAGCATTTTTTATTTTAAAAAATAAAAATAAAAATAGCATTTGTTCTCTGAAACTAAACGCACCAATATTCCCAAGAAAAACTGGTCGAATGCATGGAAGTAACAATAGGTGGGCCCGCCCTGAAGGCAATGAAGCAGGACAAGGTAGCGATGCAGGCACGGCACTGATATAGCCATCGGTGCTTTTATCGCAAGTTACGCAACCGGTCATAGGCAAGGGAGGCCCACAAATTATTGCACGTCGAAAACCATACGCTTAAGTTTTTAGGCTTTCGCAGCCGCCAGCCAATGTTTGCCATGGAGAAAGACCGTGATACCGGTATATACGGATGCATAATTTTATATAAAAAGATATAAATTATTAAAAAATTATATTAGAAATATAAAAATATAATATTTTAAAATTTTAAAAGTGTGAAATTAAATTGTCAATACAAATTTTAAATTATATAAAAAATTTAAATTTTTAGGACGTACGACCGCCGCACAGCACCCCTCAATCCATTTTAGGTTACATGTTCTTTCAAAACACACATTTCTTACTTCACCTTTTTAAAATTTCTATATTTCAATTAATGCATTAAATTATGAAACAAAAATTAATTATAGCTTTAATGCAACAATAATATTATAAAATATAGTATATTAACTAATTTAAAATTGTATCTTTTTGAAATTTAAAAACATGACATGATTATTATTTTTATTGAACAATTACATTTAATCGGTTGACCAAATTATTCATTTTTATTCCTTTTGTATAAAATTATGATTAGAATTAAAATATATAAAAAATATAACTTAATAAGTTTAAAAAAATATATCCGAAAGGATTGCGTAACTTGTCGTACTAGATTTCAGTTCCTCTGTTATTTAATCAAATCTCGTTAATCAATGAATGGATAGGCTCAAAAGTAAAACGTACAAATGAGTTTAATATTAATTTACGCACCTTCATATAATTGTCCAAAACGATCTTCCATGTGACTATATGTAGGGCCGATAACACCGGAGTTGGGATTCATTGAACTTTATATTAATTTTTTATAATATAAGTTCATTATATAGTTTATGTTCAAAATTTGTGGCTCTTTTTTTTAATAATATTATTTTTAAATTTTAAACATGAATTTTATTATTGAAAGTATAATATATCTTGTCATTGCTCTCAACTATTGTTGGTAACTTTATATTAAAATTTTAATTTAAATGAAATTTTGAAATCATTAATAATTGCTTAATCATGAGATAATTAATAAGTATCCTTTGAGTGAAAGCAATGGAAGTGATACATAAATTTAGCAAAAATAGTTACGAGACTATATAATTAAAGTCGTTTCCTTCTTTAACCCAATTATAATTATTTAAGTTTAGGAATAAATGAACCTAACAAGTGTCTTAGTGTAAAAAGCGGATGATATTCATCCGAAGAGACAAGGGTTTAAATCGTTACATCTTTAAAGTGTAAACACATTGTCAAAAGACTAAGAATATATATGAACAGAGACTACATTATAATTATCTTGAGACTATTAAAAAAAGTTTAGGAATAAATGCCTTTCCCCCTCTATTAGCTGTTTTTCTTTTTCTATTTTCCTTTTTCTCTAGGCTATATTTTATCCTGTTGGTGATGCTTTTAATATATGCATGAAAAAAAGAGAAGGCAATCATCACATTCAAGCTATAATCTTGCCTAAGCTCCCCAATGGAGTAAAGCACTCAATCTTTTAATATATATAAAATATGTTTTCAATTTAGCTTTTATTTTTCTTTTAAATTATTTGTTCATCTCTTATAAATGTTATATATCACTTTTTTGATATAAAGAATTTTACTAGTAATTTGATATTGTTTTATAATAGAATGCAATTATCTTATTGTTGTTTTGATCCGTTAAGCTTGTTTGATATTTTGATTTGACAATATCACAAAAGATGACTAATTTGATAATGTTTTTAAATATAAATGGTTAACTTTATTTAATTGTTTCGAAATAAGATTAAATTGATTGAATGTACAAGTTTGAGAACTAAATATGTTAATAAAAGTTTTAGAATAGTGAATGAAATTAAAGTTTAGGTACCAAAATGGGAGCAAAATTTTTTTAAGTGTCAAATTGGGAAAAATTATCTAATTCAAGTATCAAATGTATATTTAAGCTTTTTTAAAATGATAATTAATATAGGGTAAAATGCATCCCCCTAAGGTTTGGTGGGAATTCCACTTGCCCCTTAGATTTTTTTTGATTAATTTACTCTTATCAATTACGTATTATTCTATTTATTTTTATTATCTTTAATAATGTTTTATTCAATAATATTTGATTAAAAATAATAAAATATAATTAGTTCTTAAATCATTTAAATTATTCATAAATAAAATTACAAAATGCATTATAGTCTTAATATAAATATATGTCAAACATATTTTTTAAATAATATATGTAAATTTAAATTTTTTAAAATGCCATGAATAACTTATTTTCTTTTTTATTCTTTTAATAATATATTGTGCAAATAATGTTAAATATTTTATACTTAATTTTAATTCAATTGTACATATTAACTTATGAAACATTTTTTCTTTTATTTTATATTTTAATCAATTTCATGTATCTTTGATTAATAAAATCTCAGATGATTTAATTGTTTATTCAAGTGTTGAGCGAAAGGTTACACATATGGTATGAGTCTGTGTAAGAGTTGGTTTATTCAATTTCATGTGTTTTCAATTAATGCAACTATGCAACCTCATATGATTAATTGTTATTCAAGTGGAAACCCAGCAAGTGTTCCGGTGGAAAAACAGATGATATTCACTTTAAGAGACACGGTTTCAACTCGCTTTGTTTATAATGTATATGCCCATAATTTATTTGAAGTCTAAGTGTCTAACAAAAAATAATAATAATCAGCAGTTAACTTTACAGTTTTTAATATAATTTTAATTTAGTTAGTTTTTATTAATTTGTAATTAAAAATAAAAGAAAAAAAACAAATAGATAAATAATAATAGGGCTGTAATATTCTTTGTAATTAATCTTAGGGGTAATTGAGTATTTTCGTTAAACCGTAGGGGGGTAAGTAGGTATTTTCGAAACTATACGTGGGCAAGTGAAATTTCCACCAAACCTGTGCTTTAAGTGTATTTTTTTCGTAACTTATTTTGTCTTTTTATAATCTTTAAATAAAATAATTAAAAATCTTTCTATCAGTAATTATTTTTGGAATTAATTTTAAAAAATATTTTTAATGTAAAACATTTTTATTTATTCATATTTTATACTGACAAAATCTAATATAAATTTAAAATTATATATTTTTATCATAAATTTAAAATTATACTTATGCTTAATATATATACTTATGATATCATTAGAGAGGTCCACATAAAATGTCAAGCCCTAGTTCATAACAGTTTGCACTACTTTTTAAAAAATCATCGACTAGTATCAATTATGAGGTGGGACGGCAAAACAAACTAAGTTAAAGAGGTGGTTTTTAATTCAGGAATTTAAAGTAAAAGTTTGGGGCTAAAATAATTTTTTTAAAAATTCGGTAGCTTGAACAAATTTTTTTTAAAATTAGAGGGTTTAACTAAAATTTTTAATAATTTAAAGAGACTTTTTAAAATGTTTAAAAGAGAATTTAACTAAAAATAGTCAAACCTTTGAAGTTTAATATGAATTTTTAAAAATCTTGACGTGGTAGAATTAAAGTTTTTAAAAAATTTAGGGATAAAATTTGAATTTTTCAAAATTTTGAGGGCCATGATCCCTCTAGTCCCATAGAGGTTCCGCCCCTGGTTCCCATATAATAAACTTGTAATATTCGATTCAAATTAATCATAAAAAAATAGAGTGTAAAAAGAAAAGCTGATAAGTTAATTAACTATTCAACAATCGAGAAAACATTAACAATATGAAATGCGTTGAGTTCAATTATTCAGAAGATGGCAACACAGTACCCATCAACCCGACAAACTATACATTTTTTCAGCTGAGTAAAACGTTGATGAACAAAGAGAAAGGACTTCAACTGTTAACAAAAGCACATTGTTTCCTTATCTGTCCTTCGGATCCGGTTTTGACGTTGATCCGACCCATTTTCTCCATAGCCGTAGCAAACCGAGCATAGAAGAACCGTTGAGGATTCGAAAGAAGCTGGTTGATGATCGCCGAGCTAGTCGAGTCCGAAGTTAAAGCAGCATCAGAATTGAAAAGACCCCTTCTTTTGGTTAACAAAGTGTAGTAGCTAAGATCAAAGGTCTTACGGCTGCCAGGGTCCATCTCAACTATTGTGGTGTTATCGTTGGGTGTTCTACACTTGTTTGCCTTCAGATTAGCAGCGTACTCGCTGTCCAGCGTCGGGTCCACTCCACCGGGGCCGGTCGAGTTGTACAACCGACGCGAAAACGCCGGGCAGTGAGCTATGCCTATGGTGTGAGCTCCTAAAACAAATGTAGATTATTCATTATAGCATCAATATGCTCAGTTAAGAAGGTGTTCGTGTTCGTGTTACCGGAGAGAAGAACCAAGTCATTGGTGTCTAGTCCTTGGTTGTTGAAAAGCATAAGGAGAGTTGTGAAGTTGTTGAATGGGCTGGGAATGTTGTTGCTCGCTTCGGTAACATTGGAGATCACACCATCTCTTCTTCCTGTCGGAACTTGCCAAAACGGACCTCCCTGTAGGAACAAAATTACATTACGATACTCTTTTCTCGTACGGTGAAAATCATGAAACAGGGAACCGATTTTCTTACAGTGGTGACGACCGAGTCCCTTGCAACTAAAGTAAGTATATCGGCACAAGAGACAACGCCTGGACATTCTGCTTCGACCAGGCTTTTGACCCTGTCAATGAAATCGAAGCCCCTGAGTGTTTGATTCGGGACAGCATTCTTTTCCGGGGACTGGCCATTGGTGGAGTTTAAAAGCAACGACGCATCACAGCCCTGAAAAAAAACAAGAATCTCAGTCTTTAAATTCGGGTGAGTCTCTGGGGTGAGGCTAAAAAAAGCAAGTTTTTTATTATATCGAGAGAAAAATAGGTACGTACCCTGACGAAGCAATCATGGAAGTGCATTCGAATGAAGGAGGCAGCCAGTGATGGGGCGTTGGGGATGTGTTTATTAACGTAATCTGAGATGATTTTCTCAGCTTTGGGGCAGCTTTTAGCGTAAAAATTCATCTGCAATTGAGCATGAGTGGAGCCTATACAAACCAAAAGACCAAAGGCGATGATAATAATAATCCCTGGAGAGCCGGTTCCTGCCATTTTGATGACTTGTTTGAAAGAAAGCAAAGTTTGATTCTGTTTGAGATTTAGAAATTACAGGGAGGGTTTTATAATTTATAGAGGTTGATTTGAACTACTCCAAGGTTTAAAAAAAGAACACAAAAAATGCAAGATAATGAAGCCCGTTAGCCACATAACTTAAAGATATACTCGAGTAGTTCCTCTATCGCCAGTTGCCTCTTATTCAAGATAAGTTTTTGTTGTTTTTTGCAATTGTTTTGAGTTTTTATGTTTTATTTCTTTTCTGCATTTGTTTTTTGCAAAAATAATTTTTAAGCCTTTTATATTTGTATTATATTTTATTATATTTTTTAAATCGAGTCGAATTTTATTCACTTCAGTGGGTGGCCGTATTTTACTCTTGTAAACAACTTGTTAACTTGTGAATCATGGGGTAAGATATATTTAATGAAATATTATTACCATTGGAATTAGTACTTAGTATGCGTGGCTGTTAAGCATGACAGTGATGCAGATTTAACGTGAACTGATCTTCATCGATCATGTTACATTAAGATGTGTTGAAAATTGCAAAAATATTAACTGTAATAATATATATTGTATTTAAAAAAAAATAAATTTAGACATTAAAAATTAATCATAAAACTTAAATATAAATAATAAACCAACATCTTTTAAGAACCCAATAAATAATCTCAATAGAAAAGTAGATAATATTTATTCTAAAAGACCTGTGTTCAATTGTTTTGCCTGCAAAATGTATGCATTGTTAAAAAATTAAAAATATCTATAAACAAATATTTCATTGTAATCACCTTTAGACTTATAGGCGGATGATAACCATGGCCTATAAGAGCCTTGGCACCCCTACGATCTGGGGAAACTTAATTTACACCTTAAAATTTTTAGAAATTTTAATTAAGCACCTCAAATTTGTTAAAAATTCTAATTAAGTCTTAACATTTTTGAATAATTTTAAATAAGTTGTCCAAATAGTTAAAGTTTTTATTAAGTTTTTCAATTTTTTGAAAATTTTAATTAGACCTTCAATTTTTTAAAAATTTCTCATTAAATCCTCAAAATATTTGAAAATTTTGATTAGACCTCCAAATTTTTTAAAAATTTGATTAAGCCTCTCAAATTATCGCACCAAAATCCATCCTTGATTAGACCTATGCAAAACTTAATTATAATTAATAGACTAATAAACTAAATATTAATAATTAAAAAAAGAGAGAAGAATAAAACCATGTGAGAAAAGAACAAGATGAGAGTAGAATAGTAGCAATTAGCTCACCTGCTCGATTGCCCTGATATCATATAAATATTTTGCAATTTGAGTTGTCACTCTACTTTTTATTCTTTTCCATTCAATAATTTGGTGCCTTCTGCTTTGCCAGTCTTTGTATAGCCGACAATAATGGATTGGAACAAGCTTTCAACTATCAACATTCAAACTTTGTCAACATGTTTAGTTAGTAACACTTTACTTTTCAATATTTCATGCACAATATGGAAATAAAAAAACCCAAAATAACCCTAAAGGAAACAAAAAGAAAATCAAGCTGTCAAATATGCTACCCAAAAAGACATAGAATTATATCTATATGTGATCTCAGCATATCTCAGTAGAATTAATCTTTTTTGGTAAAGTTCACAAATGGTCATTAAACTATCTCTAAAAATATAGAATGATCATCAAACTTTTAAATGTTACATAATAAGCATTAAACTTTAGTTTTTGTTACAAAATGGTCACTGAACCGTTAACTGTCGTTAATTGGGTGACGTGGCGGTTAAAGAATTTGAATAATATAGCATTTAATCCTCTATATTGACACATTTAATCAATTTATTTCTAATTTAACCCTCATTATTGATGTCTAAATTGATTGAATGTGTAAATATTGAGGATTAAATGTGTTATTATACAAATTTTCGTAACTGCCACGTCTCCCGGTTAACGACCAAGTGACCATTTTATAATAAAAACTAAAGTTTAATGACCATTCTGTAATTTTTGAAAGTTCAGTGACCATTTTGTATTTTTAGGGATAGTTTGGTGACCATTTGTGTACTTTAGCCTAATCTTTTTTCATTGTAATTTAGACTGTCTTAGAGCATACGAGCCGTATATGCAAATGGAAACATTAATATCGGGCAGATTAGGTTAAGGTATAGGGTGCATGCAACAAAATTCTAACTAAAACTCGACAAAAGAAACAAAGTTTAAGAAATCTCAAACTTTGTCTTTTTTTTTATAACAATTTGTATTAAATTCATTGATCGACTAATGGCCGGAGAAGGAGAGATTAAAGAAGTGGATCTGTTTGTCTATTTTTTAATACAATACATTGATCAACTAATTCATTGACCGAGACCGTTTAAATTCATAAATGTCTGGTTGAGTAAGAAGGGATGAGAGAAGTGATTAAGAAAGCACTAGGGAAGGAGGTAGGCAATGGTGATATCTCTCAGAAGCTGCGAAGATTAAAGTGTGCTTTGAGAAAGTGGAGTAGGGAGTCTTGTAAAAATTTCGACTTAAAAGTTCAAGAACTCGAAAAGAGAATTGACGATCTTGAAGAATGTGGAAATGTAATAGGTGATAGGTTGGAGGAAGAGAGATTAAAGGAACTCAAGCAACTTAGATTGCAATTATGGGAATATCTTAGGCTGCAAGAAGATTAAAGTGTGACGTCAAACAGTGCACTTGTTGCTTGTGCGGATCGGGGCTGGAGGATGCTAATCACCTCTCTATATCCTGTAGGGTCATCGTGCGTTTTTGGAAATCCTTCTGCCTATGGTGGAGGTTGGAGTGGTTGTTCCAGCTTGGATGAGTTCTTGGATTTTTGTTTCTCTCGGTCATTAACAGGTGGGAATAGATGCTTATGACTAGTCTCAGTCGCGGTAGCCTTGCGGAGCATTTGGTTTTCTAGGAACGAGAAGATATTTTGAGATAAACTCGCAAGTGTAGCGGATATGCTGTTTCACTCTAAAATCAGAGCTTTAATTTGGTTATAAGCACAAAGGAAGGCTCGTTTGGCGATCTAGAGGGGTGGTGGGAAAATCCAATGAGTTGCACATCTTGGAATTCCACAAAGTTGGCTGGTAGGCTCTTACCTTTCGGGAGTGTGGCGTTTAGGGTGCTGGGGGTGGCGTCTGTCAATAAAGCTGGCTGTGGGGTTTATTGGTTGCTGGGAATAGGGAAATTAGAGCTTTATTTTCAGGTCCGGTTTCGTCTTGTGGGACTGTACAGGCAGAGCTTGCGGCAATTAAAGTGGCGCTGAAAATTTTCATTGAAGCTGGTTTTATAGGTAAGTTTGAGCTAGTGATGGAATTAAGGTCTAAATCATACTGAATTGGTTATGTAATCCACTGCAACGCCCTTGGCATTGGTAGAGGGAGTTTGCTGAGATAGACATGGAAGCGAATCGAATTAAGGCGATTAGTTTTGCACTTATGGATGGGGCTGGTAACGCAAACGCAATATGGCTTGCGTGGGAAGGGATTAACAAACTTGTGATGTTTAAAGCTGCGACTGGATCATCCCATAATTAGGGGTTGAGTTTGGAAAGCTTAGTGAAGAAATACTGTAACTGTGGTTTCATTTTATTGCTGTAAATTTGGTTGGTTGTATCTTGCTTAACTTTATGAGATTGTTGGAAAGATAGAGATGGTCAATGTGGAAGCCACTCGTTGTGTTACCACTTGTTGTGAGTACTCTTTTCCTTCAATTAGAATTAGGGAAGTTTTTAATGAGGCTTTTAACCAGGTTAAGCTAATATAATTATCAATAAAAACGTACTTTGCTGAGAAAAAAAAATTGAAGACGCTCAAGGGAAGAAAGCTTTTATGTCCCTAGTTGTCCCACGAGACAAGCAAGCTTTGATAATGATTTAAATTACTTAAACATTTATGACAAAATAATTATTTAAATTAATAATTATATATATTTCAAAAAGGTATAGATGAACCCTAATTTTCTTTACTAAATTTTTATCCTTTTATAAAATAATACAAAACTACTTTGAATACTTATATATATATATATATTGGTAATTTTGATTAATCTCAGCTCATATTTTAAAAGTAAATATTATTAAGTCCATAAAATAATGTTAAAGAAAGGGGAGAATCAATAAATCACACCTGCACTAAAATTCTAAAGGAAAGTCATTAAAGTAAATCAGCCACCTTTAGTTCTTTAATCTTTTAGATCGGGATTTTTTTATAATAGAATAATATTTATATTTTATAAATATTAAGATTCAAATTCACGTAAGATGAAAAACAAATTAATATTATTGATCATTCGATTAACTAAAGAGTCTCAAATCGAAAAATTTTAAATATAAAGAAAATGTTAAAAACAAAAAGGAAAAGAACAAGAACAAAAACACATGCTTAACCAGATGCCTTGGATGCAAAAAAAGGGAACAAAAGTCTAATCCTCGTCTGCTTTCTCTTTTATTTTAAAATTTATTGGTTAGTGGTGAATATTGATTTAGGGTTTTTTTATTTCTTAAGAAATTAATTTAGGGGTTCTTTGTACGAAATTGCATGTGCTTTTCTAATAATATAAATTAACCAAAAATAAGAATTACAAAATACAATAGGGGAAGACGTCCTCAACATACATCAGTTGGGGCTCGTGAGGAACTCAATACCTAAAAAAAACAGCAACCAACTAGATGGAGTTTGAAGTACACACGATTCGAAGTTTAAAGAAATAAAAAAAGTTAAAAACGTAAACAAAGAAAGAAAATGTAATAAAATCGATCGAATTTGAACTCTTCACTTCAACCGAATTACCTGTAGGATCCTTGAGGAGGAAGAAGATTTTTTGTTCAACTATCGAGATAGTGAGAATGAGCAATGAATTCTTCATCGTAAAGAAGTTGCGAAATACAAACGGAACTCAAAAGATAGATTTAAATCAACAATAAATACTCAAATCATGTTCGTCCATCATACCCGCCATGAAAACCCATGGCTAAGGGTGAAGCCGCAAGAGCCACAAGGGGAATGACCCTTGCGGCCCACCTTTATGATGCATTCTTTTCTAATTTGGCCCCTACGGAATTTAAGGTTATAATTTATTTTACTTCTTCTTATATCACAAAATAATTTTTTGTCTTGGAGGTAACATCTATGTGTTACTTAAAGTCAATAGATCAGATCCTATTCGTGACATTTTTTTAGTATTTTTTTATTTTAATTTTTGAATGATGAAAAAGAAAGTGATCATGAGAGGATAACATATTTAGATAACATCTAAACATTTTTTGATACATCTAGTTTGGAGCACAACTCACTAGTGAAGCATATTTCGATAATATCTGGATATTTTTTGATCGAGATGTTTGGTTATAAATTAACTCTTTTAGTCTTTAGATGCATCTTGAAATGTATCAATTCACTACAAGAAAACGGGTTTTTAGAGGTGTTTTTTAGACCTTTAGTGACGTTTTTTAGCGCCACAAAAAACCCTCGCGGTGTAAAGAAAAGAGTCTCAAAAAGAGCCGGTGAAAGCTGCGCCGTAGAAGTTTGCTAAAGATTATGTTCTATAGCGGCGTTTTAAATTTTAAACGCCGTTAATGTCAAATTTATAGTGGCATTTTCTGTACAAACGCCACAAAATGTCAAAGATTTTCTGTGGCATTTTACCTGAAAATGCCACAATAAATCGCATTCTTTAGCACCGTTTTGTATATAAACGCCGCTATTACCTTTTCTTTAGTGGCGTATGTATTTCATTTATTTGATTTTTAGTAGCGTTATCTCCGTAAACGCCGCTAAACTTATTGATTTGCCAAGAATCATTTTTAAATTATATACTACCCAAATTTAACCTGTAACAATATCAAATAACAACAAATTTAAACAATAATTACAAAAATTAAGTAGAAGTATTTACCAACAAAAATAAATTCAGGTCTAGAACATTAAAGAGATATAGTTCGACGTTAAAGTGAAATAAATTCAAGTCTACAACATTAGAGTGAAATATAGTTCAACGTTAAAGTGAAATTAATTAAAGTCTACAACATAAACGAACCTAAAATAAATTAAGATCGCGGATTCTCTGTTTGGTTCTGCTTTAACATCGCCATCATTTCTTGAAATTGTTTTTGGAGAAATTTGATATGCTGCTGCTCTCTCGGCTTCTCTCTCAGTTGCTCTCCTTTCTCTCTCAACTTCTCTCATTTATCTCTCAGCTTCTCTTGCTTCTACCTTGGCTTGAAATTGGCTTAACTGTTGTTTTAAACGATTAACTTCTGCCTGAGAAGATTGGCTTTGTGATGGCAGGTACTAAGACGAGTTAAATCCAAAATATTTTGTTGGGGTAACGAATGATCATTGGCAGGGAACCCGACCATATCTTTCAAGACCCAAAACATCGGCAATAACTTGATTTTCTATTTCATCCACATTAGCAGAACCATGAGTTGAAGCCGTAGCTTCATACTCCGTCCTTTTTTCCTTCAATTTTGCCTGATAATGAAAAATATATAACGAATTCAAACATTATTTAAAATAAAAAACGTTATACTATTGATATAAATATAACATAATTCAAATTTCCGGTCCAATGAATATACCATAATTTCCGCGGCTTCAGGAGTCATAGGACAGCCATCTTTTTTTGTGTGTGTAATGTCAAAGAGCTTTATCCGTCCAACGCTAGTGCCAATCGTAACTTGCTACAACGTATAATAGAAATTAATACTTACGAAAATGTAATACATTAAAAAAGGATCAATAATTAAGAAATTAATACCTCGTCATTAGCTATACGAGCAAAACTCTTCGACCCGGCTGTGTGAGTAAACTTCTGTTGTTGTCTGCTAGCAACTCTAATGCGCTCTCGATCCTACAATTTAAAATTTGCATTACGTATAAAACCAATATGATAACGACATATTATTATATTTTAAAGTGCATCGATCATACCTCTCATTTCGTTGAACTCCAAAACCTAACTACATCTTCCCATTGATACTGGAGTATTCCTGGTGGGACATTTTAAAGCTTCTCTTGAAGGCTAAGATTATTCTTGAAATATGTCTTTTTCAAGAAGCTCTAATGGTCTCTCCATTTTTTTCCTAACGCATGCTTCACATAATGATCTTAGACCTCTAAAGAAAATTTATCCTACAAATTACACGATCAAAGTAAACATAAATAATACTATTGAACTGTAATGGATTAGTTATTACAATGACATTATTACCTTAACAAGATCTAGAGCTTGATTTTTGTTACTATTCAGCATCTAACGTCATGACTCATAATTGATCGGCAAAATTGAAGCATTGCGTGCAATAATGCCTAAGTAACTGGCCATAACACCTGCTTCTGCCCCAATAGGTTGGCCGACATTATTTCTTGAAACTTTCACGCGTTCCCCAACATAAAGATCGTATAATTCCATCAATGTCGTGCGCCCTCTAGTCTTGCGCCTTTGACCATTTCCCTCTATGTAAGAAATAATTCAATAAAATTTTTAAAATCAAGTCAATAATAACAAACAGCTAACATTCAAATAAAGTGTTGAGCATTACCTTCCGTTTCTACATTTTCAACTGTTTCCGGAACTTGTGAAGATCCAACACCAGACAAATCATCATTATTTGTTACTTCCTCTGCTCCAGGAACTTGAGCAATTCGCAGATCACTTAATTTCCTCCTAGGCATACCTGTAATAAACCAAAAACAATTTTAGTAACTACGGGCAACAATACTATTAATGTATGTATTCGACAACAAGTTAGAAGATATAATATTATTAAATTAATAAGTTAAGATATAAATCTTACTACATTGTTATGCAGTTAGTTTTCATTAAAATCTTCATCCATGTTCTGCCGAACCCATTGGAATTATGAACTAGAACTAGTGATTGTTCCATCTAAGTTTTGTACTGCAAAAGGCAAAGTTTCTGATCTTGTTTCAATGTCATCTCTACTTTCATCTCCAATGTCTATCAAGTCTCTAGGGGTGCTACGGAGTACAACATACCAACCCTCTTTCATTGGATCATAGGAATAAAAAACTTGTTTGACTTGAGAAGGAAATACATATGGTTCGTCAATCAATTGTTGACCTGTGTGAATTAATCGAGAGAGGTTCACCATTGTAAAACCAAATTGATCACTTTTAATGCCTCGAGTAGTATTTACATCAGCCCAGTCACAGCGAAATAGCACAACCTTTCGTTTGCCATAATAATCCAACTCAATAATGTCGGTAAGAATTCCATAATATTCTACATCTCCCTCCACAGGATGATTGTCCCTAGCACTAGCATAACTTGTAGTTGAAGAAGTAACAACTACTCCACAATTTTGTGTCCTCCTTAATCTTTCCCGAGATTTCGTGTGAAATCTAAACCCGCTAATGAGAAAGGCATTATATCTCTTAACAATTATATTCGGACCTTGACAAAACCATTTAACCTCTTCACTAACTTCTCTCCCACCCCAAACCTATTATACGTAAAAGGTGAAGTAGTTAGCATTTATATTGATATATTAAAAAAAGAACAGTTATACATTAGGTAATGTTGTACAAATATTTAGTTGCTTACCGTCTTCCCTAACCATTCATGGAAAGTTTCTTTAAATAACTTATGAATCTCACGTTGATGTAATATTCGGGAGTGTACACGAGATTGTAACTCTTCTTTAAACTCACTATAAAGTAGGTTACGTGGTTAAAGAATGAGAAATATAAAAGATGAACTGAATACATAATGATTTATATAAACTTACGTGCATAAGGGCTCTATCGAGTCATGATGGAAAAGAACATATCGGTGTGCTTGTACCCAAGACTTATCATCAAATTGTGCAATTTTAGCTTTGTCGAGTGGTTCACCATAACTTACAAACAAATAAGTCTCAGCTAAGTTATTAGTACTGCACACTTCATTTCTATTTGGTTTATTAAATCTCGTTTCAACATCTTCTAAATATCTTGAGCAAAAAGTCAAACACTTCTCTGCTAAATACCCTTCAGCAATTGATCCTTCCGGATAACGTTTATTACGACAATAAGACTTCAACTTGCACAAGAACCTAGACACGCAATAAACACAACATTATATAAATAATTGTAATTAAAAAATTCAATAGTGATTGAATACATATTAAACAATTTGCACCTTTCTATAGGATACATCCAGCGATAAAAAACTGGTCCACCAACTTTAGCTTCGCGAGGGAGATGAACCAACAAGTGCACCATAATTGTGAAGAATGAAGGTGGAAATATCTTTTCCAGGTTGCATAAAGTCAAGGCGACTCGATCTTGCAGTTTTTCAAGTTCTTCAACCATCAGAACTTTCCCACAAATAGCTTTCATTATATTAGAAAGTTCAATTATACAAGATGTCACCTCATTTGACATACAACCACGTAATGCAACTGACATTAAATCTTGCATCAGTATGTGATAATCATGTGACTTTAGAGAATAAAGTCTTCGATCTTTAACACTGACACATCGAGATATATTTGATGCATACCCATCTGGGACCTTTATATCTTTCAACATCGTGAAAAACACTTTTTTTCCTTTCTTCGACATCACAAAAAAAGAAGGCGGTAACAAAAAATTTCCATTAGGAAGTACATGAGGATGAAGATCATGCCGAATTCTGATGTCAACTAAGTCAAGTCGACTCTTTAGATTGTCTTTAGATTTTCCATCGACATTGAGAATGGTCCCGATAATATTCTCACAAACATTCTTCTCAATGTGCATGACATCAAGATTATGTCTCAAAATGTTATGCTTCCAATAAGGCAACTCGAAGAAAATACTTCTCTTTTTCCACAACTCTGCCTCATTTGGATCATCTTCATCAGAATCATCATCAATAAGCAGGGAAATCATTAATAGTCCACAATAAAACTGCACGCAAATTAAAGTTCTCTTTATTCAACACATCATATATTTCGACACCCACCCATAATTGTTTTAACTCTTCAATAAGAGGTTGCATGTAGATGTCAATATCATTTTTGGGACCTTTCTCACCGGGGATTATCATAGATAAGATAAAGGATGATTGTTTCATGCAAATCCACGGGGGCAAATTGTAGGGAACAAACAGAACATGCCAAGTACTGTACGAAGTACTCATGATTTTAAAAGGATTAAACCCATCAGATGCAAGACCGAGCCTGATATTTCGAGGATCTCCTGCAAAACTTGAAAATTTTTGGTCAAATAACTTCCAAGCTAAACAATCCGCAAGATGCCTTAATAATCCATCATTGGTTCGTCCATCATGATGCCACCTCATAGACTCGGCAGTCTTTGAAGACATAAAAAGTCTTTGAAGCCTAGGTATTAGAGGAAAATATCGCATAATCTTTACTGGCTTCTTTCTTGATTGTGCTTCAACTTCGTCCTCACTTGCATTTTTTGTCCCTATTCATCCACCGAGATTTACCGCATACATGACAGGAATCCTGATTTTTTTATCACCCCAATACAACATGCAATCATTCGGGCAACTATGGATTTTCTCATAACCAATGCCCAAATCTTTTATCATTTTCTTCATATCTTTGCCGGGTTGAGGAATTTTTGCACAAGGAAACATTTTTCTCAAAAACTCTAATAACTGCGTAAAAGAGTTACCGGTCTACCCTCCCAAGCATTTTAAGTGGAAAAGAAGAATGCAAAAGGAGAATTTTGAATATTTTGACCCCTCATAAAGTGGTCCATTCATTTCATTAAGCAAATTGTAAAACTTTGCCGCTTCTCCATTTGGCTCTTCATCACATCCACTTCTTCCCATATCTGTGAAATCATTAACACCAATCTCATAATCATCTTCTCTAACAGATTGATGATAATCGCGCATATTAAATGCATCTCGCATCATACTCTCCATGTCATCTTCTCTAATAGATCGACGATGAGAATTAGGAGGATAAGCCGGATTACTCGTGGAAGAAGCACTACGAGGTGTCAACTCTCCATGGAATACCCATTTTTATAGCCCGGAACAAAGCCAGAAACAATTAGGCGTTCATGTACAACTTCACGAATGTGGCAATTAATATTAGCACATTGCTTACAAGGGCAAAGAATCATATTCTCTTGCTTGCATTTGCAAAAGCAAAATTTATAAAAGTTTCTACTCCATTTCGATAGTCGGTGTTTACCCTTGACAAATTCATCCAACTTCTTTCCATTTTGTAGTTATGTAATATTCATTTCCAATGTTAATTGCTAATACTATAAATTCAAATTTATTCTTTTAAATTGATAATTGTAGATAAAAAAATAAAAGTCTACAAAGTTGAACCTAACATGGTGCATATTTGAAAGATGAAGAGAGATATTTGCTCCAAAAAAATTAAAATTGCTAATACTAAAGATTCAAATTTATCCATTTTGTGGCAATTGTTCTGTAAACGCCGTGATAAGTATAATATTGAAAGCATAAGAACAGAGCATAGAATTAATAGTATAACAATAAGAACTTGAGCAAAACAGTCCTATCCCATTCAGAAAGTACTTAATCCTAATTTATGGTTTTAAATTTATGCAGATTGTTTTAAATTTACGGTTTTGAGTGAAACGTTGTTTTAAATTCTTTTCACTATTAAACTTAACACTTAATTCATTTGGCCATTCACATTTATAATCAAATACGATGTCCATTTATATTGAAAAGAAAAAACAAGAGCAGATAGTAAAGTACCTAAATAATAAAGTCTGGTCTATGAGCTGAAATCCAGCAAGCTTCACAAATAACACCAAATGCTAGAAACTGCAGAAAAGAAAAAACAAGAGTCGACTTCTAATTAAGAATCGAAGGAATAGAAACATTGATAAAGTTTGGAAGAAAGGTTAAGTGTGAAACGTACTTCGACTCTAGGTTCTTCAATCTGCAATGAAGAGAGAAACATTTAATGCTCTAAATACACCTTCCAGGAAGAAAGTCTCCAAGAATAAAAACCAGACCAAAGACCACAACAGCTACTCCTACACCAATCTGTTAGGAAAAGAAAGGAACAGCTCAAGATGGGGAAAATTAAAATAAAATAAAAAATAACTGTGATGTTCCTACCTTAGTACCAAGACCAATTGTTTTCTTCTCTGATTCAACAGGTGCATCATAGTCGATTGGTCCAAAGTCTTTCTGCTCCTCTGCCTTTTTCTGTTCAACAGCAGCCCTGTGCAATGTGCAGAATGCAAAAAGGATGATCATCATCAAAGAAAATGAGACAAAAATGGATGTAAAAAATGCTAAGTTTTGGGGTGGACCATACAGAAACATTTTCCCCAATTTCAAAGTTATATACTAAGTGCTAGTATTGCTAGCAGCTAATCTCAATTGCGCACTACATCAAATGGATTTGCCTCCAGGTTTTGGAGGGACAAATGGCAACACAAAGGTATGCAAATTGAAGAAGTTACTTTATGGCCTAAAACAGTTTTGGGATATGCAACTTGAAAATTTGATAGAAGTAGAACAAAAATATGTTGTGGACGCTTTTGGCAAGTGAAGGAATTAGCAAGAACTCAAATAGAATATTAAATAAATAAGAATTCTTCTTTAGAATCACCATAAATTAGTAGTAATACATGAATTAGTAGTCTTTCTTGTTTTCGTAATTTCCAAGTTTAAAGTTTAAACATTGTAAATCTCTACTCAAGAGAGGTGATTTTCTTGTTAATAAGCAAATTTATCCCTAATCCTACTAGATTGGAGCTCTCTCTAACGAGGTCTAAGGTGTCAATTCCCTTTGACGTGTTTAATCTCCTTACAAAATAGGTCACTCTAGAAACAAGAATGAGGGAACTAATAAATACATCTTACTTACGCGCAGGCGAAGAACCAGACTACTTACTAGCTGATTTCCTGCACAAGGCAATGTTATTTTATAATTTATTATGATAAAATGAAACATAATCAAATTAATGGTCTAGGATTTCAAAATTTTTACAAAAAAATGTTAAACAGTTTATTCATGTCCACATGTTTTAAGGAAAAAAGGAGAAAGAAAGAGAGAAATAACAATTGGGTGGGGGGAGGGGGGGTGAAGCTGTGAACCTTGATCATAAAAACATGCTATAGGAATAGATACATAGTCGAGGGAAAGAATGAATACAATGAAGCCTTCAAGATCATTGCATTTGATGCCTTAATCATAGTAAGAAAGCCCTACCCAAAATTTGAAAAAGACACATTAACCTAATCGAAATATTTTAAAACAAAAATGATCTTTCTACTATGAGGCAGGAGTTTCTGATTATAGCAAACCCATAACCAACTGGTAACGGATAAAAGATGTTCAATTTGTGCATTTTCCAGAAGTAGAGCACAAAGAAATCAACAACATTTACCTATAACCGCAATTCTTGCTTGCTGGTGCGACCGAGCGGCCTGAGGGACGGTCGACGGCGAGGCGAACGGTGAGGAGCACGGCCAAGATCGATAGCAATCAGCAGCACGGCGAGGATATATTTGAACGATAGATTTGGGGATTTTTGCACGACAGATTTTTGGGATATGAAAGTCATAGACTGAGAGGATATAATGGTTTTAAAACGGTGCGTTTAATCTTACCTATTGCAGCGTATTTTTTTTTACAAAAACGCCGCTAAAACAACACCTATTGTGGCGTTTTTGAAATGCCACTAACAATAAACTTATTGCGGCGTTTCCCAACAATCGCCGCTAACACGACACCTATTGTGGCGTTTTTATTAAAAACGCCACTAATTGTTTTCTAAGCGGCGTTTGTCTTCCAAGCGCCGCGTAGTTTGCCATTTGTGGCGATTATCTTTCAAACGCCGTGGTAAGTGAAATTTTAGCGGTGTTTGGTTAGAAAACGCCACTAAAAGCACCGCCATATAACAAGTCTGGTGTAGTGATTGAACGTAGCAACTCAAGTCCATATTTCATATTTAGTAAGATATCGATGTGTCATTTATTATAGAATCATATTTTATATATAACATTCAATTATATAAAATTTATTTTTTATTATTTTTAGAAACAAAAAATCAAATTTTATGTTCTAAAAAATCATGCATTTAACCGGTGGTTAAACAAAAAAATTCATACATTTATAATCAACATCATACATTAGTTCCACACATTGCATTAGTTCAACATATTGTATAAGCAATTACGGATCTAAAATTTTAAGAATAGTATTCAAAATATTTTTTTCTCAAACAGTTTACACTTTTTCCTTTATACACTAAACTGATTTTTTTAAGGAAAAAAATTAAACTAAATCAAACTTGTTTTTTTAATAAAAAAAATAGGTATGTAATTGCTTCCTACAGGAACTTCGTACATTCTCCCATGTGTATAGGGGCGGAGCTCCCTTGGCCCCTGTTATAAATTATAAGTTTTAAATTAAATACAATTCAACCCCTGTAAAAATAAGTATTTAAATTAAAGATATAAGAGTTAATTGAATATTTAATCAAATAGATGTTGAACTAAAGAAGGATGAGCTCGTGCCATTTAAATTTTTTTGTCTAATAACAATTTAAATCTTTATAAATTTAAATATTAGATAAATAAGGCTTTGTCCTTTGAATTTTGAATTTAAGTACTTAATAAACCTATATATTTTTTAAATTCAATATTTTAGCCCATTTCCGATCGTGGATCAGTTCCTGCATGTGCATTAGATGCATTAATTATGTTGAGTATGTAATTACTCGCGTATTTTTTCAATTCCCATCGTTTCTCTAGGAATCGAATGGTGTAATTGAAGAGTTTCAACTACACTTAATTAATGAGATTTAATTATTATAATAATAATTAACCAAACAACATTACACTCGGTTATGGCTGCAAATTGAAAAGCCATGTATACAAATAAATCATAGCACAAACATGGTCGGAAATTTATTCACATCTGAATTTTCTTTCTTGCCAAACACTCAAAGCTTAACAATCCAAAAGATGTCACAAAATAAACAAGTAATCTTCATTGAGAAATTAGAAAAGGGTTTTAAATTTTCAATCATCAATTCACGAAAGCACAATGTTTCCTGATTTCACCTTGGTTCCCAGTTAGGACTCCAACTCGTCCCATCTTCACCATTGACTCAGCAAAATCTCTGGCAAAGGTGGATCCATGGGTGGAAGATTGAAGAATAACATAAGCTTTAGTCTCCGGGTCATCGAGCAGGGCCGCATCGGATTGGAAAAGCCCTCTTCTTTTAGCCACGAGGGTGAAGTAAGCTTCGTCGAAGGTTTTAAAGCTTCCAGGGTCCATCTCGACCAACGTTGTGGTGTCCCCGGGCTTGCATTTTTGCCTCAGTTTAGCAATGTAATTCGGATCCAACGACGGGTCGGTGTCGCCTCTGCCGGTGAAGTTGTAGAGACGGTTGGTGAATCCGAGGCAATGAGATGTTCCAATGGTGTGCCCTCCTGTATGATTTTACAATCCGAATTAAAGTATAAAGATTAAATCTTTGAGTCGAATATCGTGTAATGGTACCAAAATGTACCTGATAGAACTGCTAGATCTTTCATGTTTAGACCCTTGGCAGCAAACATTTGTTTTAGTTGTGTTATGTTGGCGAATGGAGCAGGCAACTCTGCGAAGACCTGATTCATGATTGAAACTCTCCCATCCCTTCGTCCGAGAGGAACTTCCCAATAGGGTCCGTGGATCTTTAAAAATGAAATTAAACGAGTAATAATTTTGTTCTTGATACCAAGAATTCAAATAGCGGCTCGCTACCACAATTTAAATTACTGTTTGATACAATAAGAGATATGGGATAAACAATGAGAGGTACAGTTTTCTACCATTGAAACCGAGTCTCGAGCTGCCAAGGCAACGATATCGGCACAGGAAACCACACCGGGGCAAGCTTCTTCGACTTCGGCCTTAATAGCATCGATCACATTAAAGCCTCGTAAACTGAGGTTGGGGATTGCATCTCTCTCGGCTATGTTGGTCTTTGTGGAATTTAGAAGCACTGAACCATCACAACCCTGGAAATTATCATCAACTTATTAAACACTTGTAGTTTTTTTTTTTGAAAATAACACTTGTAGTTAGTTGCATTCGACAGTTTCAATTCCACCACACCGTCCCCAAACAATGACCCTTGTTTTAAATTGATTTTTAAACTTTTAAATGTTCCAATTTCATACCCAAATCACAGCTCCCATTCTTAATTGGTCCTCAAACTTCTGAATGTTCCATTTTCATCCCCAAACTACGACCCTCATGCTAAATCGGTCCCAAAACTTTTTGAACGTTCTGATTTCATCCCAAATCATCAGTATATGCTAACCACATCCCATGTTAATAAAACTGTTATAAAAATTGTTAATTACCATGTAGACATTGGTGTGTATTATGTAATAATATGATGTAGCATAAACGATAATTTGAGGATGAAGTTGGAACGTTCAAAAAGTTTTGAGACCGGTTTAGAATGTGGGTCATAGTTTGGTGATGAAAATGGAGCATTTAGAAGTTTGAGGACCAATGTAGAATGTGAGCTATAGTTTAGGATGAAATTGGAACATTTAAAACTTTAAGAATCAATTTAGAATAAAGATCATAATTTGGGGATGTGTGATGCAATTAACTTCATTCCATATATATAAGAAAATCACGAGCTTTTAAACAACTTACTCTAACGAAGCAGTCATGGAAATGCATCCTGAGCAAAGGAGCGGCGAGAGTTGGCGCTCGAGAAATGACTCGGTAAGTTGCTTTCTGGATAATGAACTCAGCATTCGGGCAGGTCTTGCGGTAATACCCGAGGCTCAACCCCTTAGCATTGCCAAGTTTCGAGACCATAAGAATAAGAATGAGCTGAAGAAAGAGAAACGAGAGAAGCTTTTGGCCGGCAGCCATTTTTGCAGCTTCAAGGATATAAATGTTATTGGAGTTTGATTCGTCTGAGCAAATTGATCAAAAATGGGTTATATTTATAACTAAGCTTTAGGAGCCTTTCCTTTTGAACGTGTTAGGTTGCAGAACTGTCACTTGTATTAGATTACTGTTGAGTTGGTAAGGTCAAACAACCTAAGAGCTGACTTCCGAAATATATATCACAAATTGAAATTTAAAAGCATATCCCAACTTGCATTTCAATTCATTTTTGGGGGGGTTAGAAGAAAATAAAAAGATGTTTAATAAAAGTCAATATATATTTTTTATTTATTGAATACATGTTAAAAGAAAAGTTGGCTAAACTTTTTTTTGACAAATCTTAAATCTAATCATAATCCTAATTCTACCTATAAGGAGGGGAAAGAGAGACTCTAGAGAAGGAATGAGTGCTCCTAGTGGGCCTAGAACCCATGACTTAAGAAAAATGAGGGAACAAAGATGAGTAGCTTGACCAACCGGCCAAATGTGCTTTCTCAAAAGTTGGCTAGACTTGTGACGTACAAAACTTAAATTACTGTATAAATTTAATCTCAATTCTATAGGTCATCGAGGAACAAAAATTCTCTATCAATTTTTAGTGTCTCTATATATACCACAATACTAAAAATATAAATCTTACATTCTAACCCTAAACTCTAAAAACTAAACTTATACACTACACCATAAACTCTAAACCTAAACCACAACTCTAACCCTAAACTCTAAATCATAAATTTATTTATTTTAATGTTGAAATATACAAAAGACCATAAAAAAGAATAGAGGATTTCTATTATTCCTCGGTATCACATATAGCTATGTAGTTAATATCACTCCATTAAAATTAGGATTGGGCATTCGATCGAGTCGAGTCAAAAAATTTCGAGTTATTCGAGTTTGCAAGTCTTATTTTACGATTCAAATTTTATTTGATTTTTTTTCGAATCGAGTCGAGTTTATGAAATTCGAGTCGAGTCGAGTTTTCGAGTTTCTGTACAAATTTAATTGCACACATATATTTCTTCATATATATTTCTATATGTATATACGTAGGGGTGCACATATATATTTCTATATGCATATACTTAGCGCTGGGCGGTACACATATTGATTCGAATTTTAACGGCTTTCTATATGCATATATAATATACATTTATATTTTTTTCATTTTTTCACATGTGATATACATAATATATCATGTGGAATTAAAAAAAGTCGACTTGAATATAAAAACTGATCAATTAATTACTAAAATTTTCGAGTTATTCGAATTTCCATTTCATAACTCAAACTTTATTTGAAATTTTTTCGAGTCGAGTCGAGTTTATAAAATTTCGAGTCGAGTCAAAATGAGTCGATTTTTTCCGCCTCGAGTCGAATAATTTAGTTTTTTCGAGTCGAGTTGAGTTTTGCCCAACCCTAATTAAAATCACTAATGCTATGTTGAAATATACATAAGACCATAAAAAAGGAATATAGTATTTTTATTATTTCTCATGTTTTAATTCAATAAATTTTAACCACTTTTATATTTTAGTTTGAACAAAAAGAAAGAAAACATTTTACTTATTTTGAAGAAATTTTATTTTTTACTTGAGGTTTTATTATCTTTCTAATTTTGAGTTGAACTTTGTAGTTATTTTTATTATACCAAATATTTTGAAATTCATGTAATAATTAGGTTTCTCTTTCGTTAATACTTATATATTTTTATTGTTTTCCTATGCAATAACATTACTAATTATATTATGAGTTATTTTGATACACAAATAGTGTAAACTAATGTTTACACAATCCTGCCTATTTGAACCTAACATAAAATCATAAACTAGGGGTGCTTATCGAGCGAGTCAAGTTAGTAGTGCTTGACTCGTGTTTGTTAAAAAAATTTGTTGCCGACTCGTACTAGTTAAAAAATCTCGTTACTCGACTCTTTGCTTGTTAAGCTCACCAATTTTTTACCTTATTTTTTAAAATATAGGTAAAATCTAGTGATACTATTAGAGCTTAATATAAACATACAAATTTAGGAGGGAAATGTAAGGGTTGGGGAGATAAATAGAAGAACTTGTCATGACCGAGTTAGAGATAAAGTCGATAATCGAGTATGAAACTCTTTTTAGTTTCTCAATAATCTTCGATGAACAATAAAGGAGAGAAAACCTTAGAGGGATTTTGGTGTTTTGACTTTCAATCGTATTTTTATATGAGAACCAAAGACTTTTTCCTTTTCTACTTTTATAGATAAAGTAATAATAAAAAAGGAAATGCTTTAATAAAAAAAAGCTAATTATTATAATTTAATTTTTTAATAAAAAATAACTTTTAAAATTCTCCAGAAGTACAAAACGTTATGAAAATTTGAAACCAAATATTTTATTGGTAAATTACCTAGCAAGTCGCTGAACTATTTTAGAGTTTTTAACTATCATTTAAACTTCTTGGAATATAATTTTTTAAGGTAGCCACCAAAAATTTATTAAAAAATAACGAGATGCTCGCGAACTTATCGAGTTGAATTGGGTCTTACTTGACTCAACTCGTTAAGATCTCGAGTTCAAGTCGAGCCTTAATCGAGTTTTGACCGAGTCGATCTCGAGGTATTTTGTGAGCTGCTCAACTCAATAAGCACCCCTATCATAAATCTTAAAACTCAAAACTATAAATTCTAAACTATAATACCTAAATTCTAAATTTAAACCCTAAAACATAAATCCTTAAATCCTAAATAAGTCCATAAACTCTAAAATAGCCAAGATTATGTAAATTAAAGTTTACCCAACCTTTGAGATCTACTATTTGGTCTAGTGGCTAAAGATGTTCATATTGTCCCATTTTGTATAAGTTCAAATCCCCGTGTGAAAATGTAATGTCTCTCTATTTAATAAAAAAAAGTTTACCCAACCTGTATATTAGATAATTCTCCTTTTAATTTATTATATTAGAAAAAAGTTTCTGAAGTATAAGTTGTATGAGGAGTGATTGGTTGACCTTTGATAAATAATATGCCCAAACGCCTATATAATACATGTTCTGAAGGCAACTATATAAAATATGTACCAACTTGTACTTCCAGATTCGTTTCTTGATTCAATGGTACATCCAAAGTACTACTTGTACAAGAATTAAAACTCAACTGTTAGATCCAGCTATACAAAAATTCAAGAACGGAGTCAGTATCGAATATCAGGAGGGGTCAAATTATTGAATTTCAAAAAACAGAAGGGTTTATTAAGTATTCAAACTAAGAATTGGGGGTAAGGCCTAATTGATCTAATATTTAAATTTATAGGACCTAAATAGTCACTAAATCAAAAAATTTGAAGGGGCAAATTAAAATTTTAGAGGATTTAATTAAAAATATTCTAAAACTATTATGTTTAATATGAATTTCTAAATATTTAAGGGCACATTGAATTTTTCAAAAAAAAAACAATAAAGGACTTATTATTAATTTTCCAAATTCTTGGGGCCAAGTCCCCTTAATCTTTCATCTACTCCGTCACTGCAAAGATCAAACTGAGCTCCTATACACCAATCTATACAAAGCTGCTGATTAATTCGATAAACTCTAATTATTTTGATCCATGTAAGGCTAGAATAAACTATATCGTTTTTCTGCAAAATTTCCTGCTGATCAATGGAATGACTAACTTGAAAATCCCATTTATTCCTTTCCCTCTAGGGGCGGATGCAAGGGGCCCAAAATTGCTTTAAAGTCCTTTTAAACTAATAAAATTTCAAATTAATGTGAAGGTAAAATTACACTTTACCTCCATAATTGGGAAAGTTACTTTAAAGTTTCTTAAAATATAATATTTTTAAATTAATAAAAATGTAAAATTGCATTTTATGCCCCCAAAAAATTTATGGTTTACTTCTGCCCCTCAACAAATATTCCTAGATTCGCCCTCCAAAGGAAATAGATAAATGCAGTCCAAGCTAACTTGAATATGGAAGAGATAAGTGATTTTCCTTTAAGTTTCTGATGGAGCCATCGCAGCTGCTGCTGCCAGCTCCGAGGCCTATTCTGAAGTTTGCAGAGATTCATTATTTCATTCCAGATATATCTTCCAAATTCACAATCTGCAAAATTATGTTATAGTCTTTCAACCCCTCTCTGGACATAAAAGACATTGACAGTCAATATTCAAACCCCAATTGCTAAGTCTATCTTTGGTGTCACACGCCGAACTCGGGCCAGAAGAAATCGGGAGCTTATACAATGTTTGGAACTAAATTGTTCTTTTATTGAAAAGTTGTGGACTGAATTGAACAGAAATTTGAATTCGGTGACTTACTTGGAGAGTTTGGAAACACAGGGACTATTAAATTGTTGTTTTGAATGTCCACTATTAATAATGGTGTTTAGCAGCTTATAATATTAATAATGTATATCAATATATGTCATTTGTTGTAGACCAATATTCGTCTTCTCAACCTTGAGTATGAGAACTTCAAAATAAAGCCGAATGAAGACATCACCAAGATGTTTGATAGATTCTCTGTCATTGTCAATAAACTTAAAGGCTATAGAGAAATTATTCTAGAAGACATACTTGTTCAAAAGCTCGTTTATTCTCTTCTCGAGTTATGAGACTCAAAGAAGACCGTCATCATCGAAGCCAAGAATCTCAAGACCTTGAATCTCGATGCTCTCTTGGGGTCTTTTCTCACTCATAAAATCATGAAAAAAGAAGAGAAGAAGAAGAAGGAAGAGAAAAAGACGGAGAAGAAGATGATGATCGAGCAAGGGATTGACTTGAATATTGTTGCTCTCAAATCCTCCACAAGCCAAAAAGAAGATTCAAGTGGAGAAGACAGTGAAGAATAAGAGATGGTCAAACTCTTTAAGAAGTTTACCCGATTCATGAAGTACCATACGAAAGAATCAAGACATGAATCGAGATTGAAGAGGAAAGATCCCACCATATGTTTCATGTGCAAGAAGCCGGGGCACACCAAGTATAATTACCCTCATTTCAACAAGACTGAGCCAAGCCATAAGAAGAATGCATTTATGGCCACATAAAGTGATGAAGAGGACTCCACCGATGATGAAAGGCCCGCCTGTCCAATAATCATACAATCTCACCTACATTCCAAATTACACACAACATTATTATTCAAAATAAAACCATGCTAAATTCTGCACTATTAGCACAATACATAAATTTACTATCAATTTACCTCTAAGATTGCTATGCACCCAGTCATGTATGTGTGACTTATATCATCAATCAACCTCTCATATGCAAACTTACACCAGTTAAGTTTTCCCTTCAACCCATTAGAGCACAATAACTTAAAAGTTTTTGTCGGGGCCACGGTGTCCGACGATGGACGTGGAAAGACACCAACAATGTACAGAATCACCATCGTTTTCAATTCATCTCCCTCATAATCACCACTTAATATTTTTGCCTCCAATTCAACATATGAAATATTGGTGCTGATTTTATTCTTCAATGCTAGTTCTTTCCTCTTATATTTTTCCGTCACGCGTCCATCATCAACACATTTATTTTTTAGCCCAAGAACAGGTTCCACATCCTCCACCATTACACAAATATTGTTCCCATTAAATTACATCATTGAGCTTTCAACATCAAAGCTCTCCACTAAGTCACGACAGAGATTGTGACTAATTGCTCAAGATTTTAATCTAAGTAAACCCCCAAACCTAAGTTCTCCAACTACACCATCCTTCTTCTTATTCTTCATCTCCTTAAACAACTTCGACAACTTTTTTTATGCTACACCTTGATGATACCTCCTACAAACGTACGAATAATTACCTCAATGCTAGTCATCTATACAATACTAACAATTACTTTTAAGCTCAAATACTTCGTCTACGAAACAAAACAACTCTTACCTTTTTAACAGTAGCAGTGTCTCGGTCTTGTGACGTTGCTTCTATATATGCTTCCTTCTGCTGCAATTGCATATCAATATAAGGCTTTTTTTCCTCATCACTCATTTTGGCTCATTTCTTTGTCAATGTTTTCTTCGCCTTTATCATTCAAACAATATTACAATTTTACCACATATAAACATTACTAACAAATACATAACATATAAAACTATTCTAAGTTTCCCACTTACCTAATTTGTCATTTTCCTCTTCCCTCCCCTGCGTCCTTTACATTCACTTATATTGTACATACATTCAATCAAAGTTACCATATTTAAACTTAATTTTAACAAATTAACAATTTAAAATATTCAATTTACATTCAACTTTAACTTACTAAAATTTAAATATGCAGACAATGGTTTTGGGGCCTCAGCCACCACGATCGTGTCATCCTTCACACCTTTTATGTCCACATTGATATTTTGATCCATGTTAAATCACCTTCTTCTAAAACTAATGTCACATAAGTTTATAACGCACATGCAACTCAACAAAATATTTTATTAATGGTTATAGAATTTATTAACGTGTCTCCATGTTAGTAAAAACATTTTTTACCTTTTTCAAAAAAAAATATTTTTTACCTAATATATTAAATTGATACAAAATCAAAACAATAATTATTTAGTTTGAGTTATTACACACCCATCATCCAAAATCCCTCAAACTCGATAATAAACCTCATCTTTTTTCCAAAATCTTAAAAAAAATCATATTTTTCATACACAACTTCCATTTCGATTACAAGAAAAACAGAAATTACAAGTTTATTTAATGCTAAGGACAATTTTCTTACCTTGTATCTTAGCTTCCTTCGAACTCAATCTTCTACGAATTTCAGTTGAAAATGTAAGAAAAATTTTGATAATGTTTCAATTCTTTTTGGAGGAGTACCGATGTTGTTTCGAAATTGGGGTTTTAAGCCCTTTTTTTAGGCTACCGGTTAATCAATTCCCCCCTTACTCATTTTTTGTTATTTTTTACCTATTTTTTTTAAATCAACGATTCAAATTAGTTTATCCTAAATCTAACGGTCGTATCGGTACTGCCTTTTTAAGCCTTTTCTTTTAGACTTACCCGTGTGGCTCTTATGCTCCCCGATATTTACTATGCTATTGTTTTTTGGTTAAGTACTCAAATGGTCACTAGATTAAATAAAAATAATTGTTTGATCACTAAATTTTAGAAGTTATAAAATGATTATCAAACTTATCAAATTATTGTAAAATGGTCACCGCGTGTTAAAAATAATAAGGGTAAACTACACCATTAGTCACCCGCTATTTCATTAAATTTTAACGAAAATAATGATGTGACATCATATAATAACAATTTTAGTCTTTAAAATTTATATATTCTATCAATCAAATCTTAATTTGAAATAACTCAACAAATTTTCGGTCCAAACCCCAACTTTCTCATTCTCTTTCTCTTCATAGACAACAATAACATTATACTTCAAGGGGTTGATAGCCCTTTTTTCCTCAATGGGCAAATTGCCCCTAAAATCCCTCAATTTTCAATCTCCCCTACATGTGACACCTTTTAACCCAACGAACCCAATTGACATTCCCAAACTTGACCTAATAAATCTCAATATCCAATTAAATCATTGAATTCAAAACTCGGGTCAACGCCAATCCGTGGACTCAAAAATCCGAATGGTTATAGGTGTGTGTATGGTATGGTGCGATGTTAGAAGGAAAAGGCTTGGTGTTTAGCCTTGGTTTTCCCATCCAATCAGGATGACAATCATTTATTCTTTTCCCTGTTGTTTGAGCAAATAAGAATGTCTTCTGTTGCAGATACTTTCAGTCAACTATGCTTCAGCATTTTGAATTAAAAAAACTCAACCAAGAAAAGGTTTCGTCAATAAAGATCGGAAAATCTTGGATTAGGTTATGGAGTCGTTCGGGTGTAAATCAACGTTAGTGTACCGTTCGTATATTGTTAAGGTATTTAAGCCAAACAAATTGGTATGATCAGATATTCGTTTATTTAAAGGAATGAAGTTTAAATAATGAAGTGTTCGATTTATCTATGTTCATGATCAAACTCGTTTATAAATTTGTTTGTTTTTTTATTTATTAGTTTGTTTATAAGCTCATCTATTAGTTCTTTTCTTTAAAAGTAATATTTTTCCTATCAAAATGTTTAAAATATTTATGTTTATTTTTTATTTATAATATAATTATTAATATACTGATTATTTTATTTCTAAAAAATAAAAAAATATGTTCATTGATGAGATGTTTGTTTATTATTCATGAAAAGATTTTTATTGTTGACGAATATACTCAAGTATATGTTCACAAAATTTTGGCAAACATGTTCATTTAATATTTACGAACATGCTTGTTTATTATTACCGAACATATGTTCCTTTATTGTTCGTGAACAGGTTCATTTATTGTTTACTAATATATTAAACGAACATGTTCAACAAAAATAAAACAACATACTAACTTTTTTTTGAACAATTTCTACATAGGGGAGGAGAAGGAGAATTTTGCTCCTACTGGGTCTTGAACCCACAACCTAGGGGAAGGAAAATTTTGTCCTAATGGGTCTTTGAACAACATACTAACTTTTTTTTAAATATACATAAACACAACTTTGAAATTTTTACCAAACATGAATAAGATTAAAAATAAACAAACTAACATAAACTAAGTATATTCGTTTAAACTCAATTCATTTGCGTTTTCTAGAGCAGTACAATATCTGAATTAAGCTCTCTAGTTCAAAAGTGGCTCCTTCTTACCTTCCCATGCATCCAATCTCTTTGTAGCTTCTTCAACCTGGCATTTGACCCCAAGCGTAAGAAAGAGGTGAAAGTCAGAAATTGGCGTGAAATTGGAATAATGTGTTTGTTTTGATGGAAAATATTAAAAGGATTATACCTCCTTTCTCCAATCAGTTCGAAATGTGACCCAAATCAAGATGAGCGTTTGCATGGCTGTGCCACCAATCATCCCTGACCATATTCCCTGAAAACCAAATCCACCCATTAAACGAACTTATTGAGTGGTCTTGATATACCTGAGTTCGAGCAACATAGTCTACAAGTGTATGTGAGTTTATCCAGATATAAAACCGAACTAAGACAATACCTTGTAATCAAATTAGAATGTAAAAAAAACAGCCATTTATCGAATTAAGGTACACACTTTGCACACATAGATGGTTAAACCCGGAAATAAAATAAGAGTGAGTACCTGGGCACCCAGATTGAAGTAAAAGCCAAGAAGACAGCCCAAGGGAATCCCAACCACGTAATAGCAACCCACGTTCACATATGCTACAAATGTTTGCCATCCACACCCCACAGCCACACCTTCATGCAGTTTGCAAATCCATGATTGTTGAACTCATTAGAATTATCAAATTTAAAATAATAATGTTAATTAAAGGAATTATATTAAACGTTGTTTACCGGACAGAACAGGCTGAATCCCGTTGAGAATAAGGGTTAATGCCAGAAGTGGACAGAGATCTGAAACAGCCTCCGCCACCACTTCACCCTCCGTGAAGGCGTAGCTGATCACATGACGGAGGACCATTATTATTATGGCCGCCACCACCGAGATTATGAATGAAAACACCGTCACTATCACCACCGAAAACGCCGCTGATTTTGGATGCCCAGCTCCTAGCTCGTTTCCAACTCTTACACTGCTCATTTCCATTCATTTATCTCTTTTAGCACTAATTTGTAAGAGATTTTCAACCACCAATTATAAAGTTTCAAGTGTTTGTTTTCTATCAACAATATTTGATTGATCCTTAAGCTTAGAAACGTGACATTCTGTCGCATTGACTCATGAAAATGATGGTGTCATCATCCAAAAATTCATAAAAAATATTAAAAATCTAAAAATATTATAAAACTAAAAATAATATATTTTATAAAAACTAAGAAAATCAAATTTTAATTTATCAAAGTCAAAGTCGGTGAATGTTGATTAACCATAGGTAAATGTGACCAATAGTAGTCAAAGTCAAACTTGAGTATTTTATTATTTTTATATAAATTTTAAAGTTTTAATTAATTTTTAAATGATGATATCATCATTACAAAAAATAATATAGTTGATGAAATAAAATTAAATATTAAAAAAACTAAAAGTGAGAAAGAAAACAAAATTAGTCATTAAAAGAGATATTTTCTCTCTGTGATTTTGAAAAAAATTAAAATAAAAGAGTAAGTAATTTATATATATATATATAATTGGATGACAAACCTTGCTGCGGCGTTGAACCCAACCGAAATCATAAACACCCATCCAGATATCGTCATGCTGAAAATAATGAACCATTAAAAATATATTAAACAACAATTAAAATTTATAACAGTAATCAATGGTGTTGATTGAAGTGGTAAGCAGCTTTTACTGCTAAAGTAAATATCGAGTTTGAGTCCTTGTATATGCAAAAAAAAAAAATTGTTGGAAGACACACCCACCAAAATTTTAAATGCGACACGGATCCGTCCGAATTAGTCAAGACAAAACCCGAAGAATCAAGAGGGCAGCAAAAAAAAATTGTAGTAGTTTGTTAAGGACTTAATTAAGCAATGAAACTATGATTAAAATTTAGTATTAGTCATTATTCCACAACTTTTGGATAGACTGCCCTAATGATCAATTCTTCCGAGTATATTCATATCGACTGTATTTAGTATTCTAAAAATGATTTCTACTTACCAAATTGAGAGTGAATCCAAAGCCAACTCCGGGTTCTCAAGCAACCCTGCAAGCAAAACCAGAATCTGAAAATACCAAGTTTCCAAGCACAACATCGCCGCCGACGCCGCCGATAACTTGAAGAATTCCGGCAGGCCGGTGAAGGCTTGAACACTGAACCCCTTCCATGTATATTTACACTTATCACTTTTAACTATATACACAAATTGAGCAACCACCACGATCCACCACGACAAGCTCAACACCAACGATGCACCGAACAAGCCGAGCCCGATTCGATACACCGCCAGCCAACTTATACCTAGATGTATGACTAATGTGGCCGTGGATATGTATGCACTAGGAGCCACTATGCTCTGAGCCTGCAGAAACTTTTGTATCGGGAAATTTATGGCGTACGCGAAGATTTGGGGTATTAGACCGTAGACGAAAATCGCAGCCGCCGAAGCAATTTCCGGCGACTCACCAAGTAATATCAAGATTGGTTTAGAGAAGATATAGATGACTGCGAGAAGAATCCCGGTTAAGGTGAGGAGAACTGCCGATCTTTGAAGATATATGCCTAGCATGTCGTATTTGTGTGCTCCAAAGGCTTGTCCACAAAGCGTTTCAACTGCACTGCCCATTCCTAACTGCATAAAATATCATAAAACAAAACTCGTTAAGCGGTTCCAGTGTAAAAGAGAATGTTAATATCTCTAAGAGACTTGTGATTGAGCAGCTTTTCTGCACCGCGTGTATTTTTAAGCACCGCGTGTATTTTTAAATGTTTATGAATAAAAACAGATACTATCATATAATTAAATCATAATATTCAAAAATAATAAGAATAACACAAAGTTCATGCCATCGAAGATATATGTATGTATGGGAGGTATGTATGTTACCATGAGACCATAAGCAAAGACTTGGATTCCGGTGTTACCGAGGGAGGCGGCGGCGAGTTCAAGATTACCGAGATGACCGGAGAAGATTTGGGTGGACATAGACATGAGATAATTGATCATGTAAACGATAACAGCCGGTGCTGCTAAGTGGAAAAGGAGTTTCGACTCGATCCATGTCGCTTTTCCTAAACGCTCAAACAACGGAAGGTTATCGTCCGACAAGACATTCTCCAGATCCGAACTTGTCGTTTCGGATTTCACGTCCGATGTTTGTGGTTGAAGTAGAGGTTGTCGGATGGCGTTCTCTTGTAGGGATTCCATTGTAGGACTTATCTGTTATGTTGTGGCGTGGCTGCGGACATAACACAAGAGATGAAGTTAGTGATTGCTTTTGGTTTGGTGAGATATTTATAAATGGTGTGTATTTTGTTCTGGCTGCTTTAAATAAATATGTTTCATTACTCCCAAACAAGGTAATCAGTTACATCAGTTTAAGAAGGAAAAAAAAAGTAATCTGATTTGTTTTATATTTTACATAAATGTCATAAATACACAAATATTTCGTCATTTGGTGTCTTGGAAATCGATTTTATAATGGGTTAATAATCTTTACATGCATACTTAATTTGACTCTACAAATAAAAATTTAAAATTATAATCTTAAAAATTAAATCTTAACGCTTAAATTCTAAATTCTAACTATCAGTGGTGTCTGATAATGGGAGCAACATGAACGGACCACACCTTCTACTTTCATAACTTCATAGATTTTTCAATTAACAATCTAGTAAGTTATTGACGTTCTTTTTTTGTTGTTGTATTTATGGTGTTTTCTTAACAAGACAATAAAATTAATATATTTGATAAATTTTAATCATATTTTTATAATTTATTAGTGAAATACTATATTAATTGTTCAAAATAATATAACATATTTCTGTGTTATAAGAGTCTATTTTTGAGTTTTTGCTTAATGTCTCGAAAATATATGAGACGTTTTGCTAATCATAGAACTTAAATTTTACGCTATAAAATTTAAGCTTCTAATTTTAAGCCCTAAACTAAATTTCTAAATTTTAAATTGAACCCACCTATAAAAATAAAATTTTTACCATAAGGTATGAAATATTTTTATTTATTTATAAACATGTAGCGTAATGATTGGACTTTCCAAGAGAATAGTCTAATATGCATTGTATTTGTATTTGTTTTATTAAAGAAGAAAAGACCAATTGGAAGATACATTTGTTGTTGCATTAATTAGTTGCAGATGTCACTGAGTATGTATGGATTGTTGTGCTTTATTCTTAAAAAAAAAAAAAGATAGGATTTTATTTGTTTTGTGTTTTCCTTTTGCAAAATTTAATGGCCATAAACATCGTATTCGCACACATCTCTTTCTTTTCGTCTGTTTTTGTATGATGTTCTTATGTTTCGTTTTATATTCTCTCTTTTTGAAAGTGGTTCCTGAAATTATTATTTCTTTTTTAAAGAAAAACCAAACACGTCACCCATTAGGAGAGGAATAATAGCAAAGCATTGACGTCAGCACACAGATGAGCCGTTAGATTCCAAGAGATGTAATCTCCACCCCACAAACTAAAGTGACCGGTCTTCCTCAACCAGTTGAGGTCCTGCAGATTGGACATGATTTTTTGTAGAAATCATCTCGGGTGATCAAAACTCAACTCAAATATAAAAGAAAAAAAGTTTTTCTTTTTAAGTTTTGAATCATCCAAGTTGAGTCGATTAAAATAATTTATGTGAATTTCGGATTTGATTTTGTTAATTTAAAAATTGAATTTTATTATTTTGCGATTTAATCATTGATTTTTTTTAATTTTACTCCATTTAAAGTCAATTTTGATCAAATTTGAACTATATGGTCATTGTAGAATACCAATTAGTTCAATTCATATTTTTTAAAATAATTTTTTTTTTTTTTATAATTTAGTCCCTCAACTTTGTATGATGTTCTGATTTCTTTATTTTTTCCTTCGTTTTACGTCTATTATTTTTACCAAATTTAAACTACATGCTCCACTATCAATATATAATATTTATGCAACTTCAATTCATATTTTTAATAAAAAAACTATTTTTTTACATTTTAGTCTTTAAATTTGTATTTTAGTCAATTTCACCCTTCAACTGTAATTTTTTGTAAATCATTTATTACCATCAATTCTTTTACCCTTTATACTCCCATCAATTCTTTTTCCTAAAAAATATTTTAAAAATAGCATTATAAATCTATTTTGTAATTATAGATGATGTTTATTTTATTAAATAACATTACAAACTTTATTTACATATGCGAAAAAGAATATAAAATATAACATTGGGTTTGACTAAAATAATTGATTTGGTATTGTGTTTATGGAAATTGTATTGGTTGAGGGGATATTATTTAAATATTTGGTGTTTCAGTCGAGTCAAAATCGAATTTAGTGAACAGGTACATTACTGAAAATGTCGTCATGTTCTTCAAGCTCAAAAAGGAAGGAAGTTGTACACACTTAATTTTGTTTAGGCTATTCTAAGAAATTTTTCTGTCCAAATTTAAGTAATATTGGGTCCATCAGGCCCAAATATGTTGTTAATTTCAAATCAGGCTTTTAGAGCCCAAATATGGATTTATATGTTCAGGGTCCGTCAGAATACAATGGCCTGATGGGTTATTTAAATTTATTTGATTTGTTCCATTTTCAAGTCACATATTCGACTCGAAATTTGTTTGTACAAATCCCTCAACATGTTTGAGTGAGACAAAATTTGTCTAGAGCAGGGACATTAATGCCCAAAGAAGAAACTGAGGGAACCGTAGATTACGATTTGTAGAGATTGTTCCATTGGGTGTGTCAAAAATTTGTACACGTAAATTTCAATTTGTGTAAAGACAATGAAAAGAGGAACGAATTAAAAAAATTATTATTATAATAATTTGGGTTACGATCTCTAATACTTTTATCTTTGATTGAGCTTCCATCCAAAGGTTATGTGGACTTGATCTTGACTTGGGTGATCTCACAGACTTGATCTTGACATACAAGTTTTTCCTCATTTCTACCGGTTGAACAAGATTAAAAAGCACCTTGCAAAAGGACAATAATCCCTAAATTTACATGAAATAAAATCATAAAATTTGTCATGAAAATATTACGACTTTTTCAATCTCATCGAGAATTTACAACTTCTAATACTTCTTCCGTCTCACAAAAACGTTCATTTGTTGACTTTTCACGCAGTTTTAAGAAGAAAAGGTTTGTGTAAGAAATATGGTGTAAAATAATTGAAATGACAATTTTATCCTTAAAAAGTTGAATTTTATTTTATTGAAAAATTAAAAAAATGTATAAAGGGAAATATGCCCTTTAAAAATTGTTAATTTTTTCAGAGACGTTTTAAGTGAGACAATTTTAAAACACAAAAAAGACCTTGAGTAAGATAGAGAAAGTATTATAAAAATGACAATAATCCCTAAATTTACATAAAGGTAATACATGAAAATAGAAGTATAATAAAAGAATTAAATTAGTTTTTAAGTCCCATAAAAGTATAGGAATATAAAGAGAGAGAAAATGTACACGGAACCGTATTACATGTAGTTGGTCACATGGAAGTGAGCATAATCAAATTGGAAGTATTAAAACAAAAACATGTTTGGTCCGGGTAGCTTTAGGTGGTGGTGCCTGTCTCCCATTATAATATAACATTAAGACTTAACAGTTAAATAAGTACTTAAATTATACCATTTTTTCCAGTTAGGTGCTTAAATTTTGTTTTAGGCTAAATAGGTGCCTACCATTTTTAATGTTATTCAAATAGGTACCCCGCCATTATTGCCCGTTAATTTTCACCGTTATCTAACATGTGTCACTTTCTGAAATTTTTGAAATTATATTTAAAAATATATAAAATAAAATTAAACAAAATAATCTCAAATTTCACAAAATAGCTCCAAAATTTAAAATCCCTAACACCCTAAAACCCAAATCTCGATTTGATCTGATTTCGCAGCCGCCCATCACATCTGTCATCGATCGACGCCGTGCGAAACACCGAAATCATTGAATGGTTCATTCGAATAATTTGCGACGAACGAAGGCATAACGAACGACAAACAGTGTATGGGTCGTTCGACAAAGGAAAAACGCTTCATTCCATCACCAGAAACGTGACCAACACCGGTAGGAGTGGCCGAATTTGGGAGGTTTAAGGATTTGGGAACTGTTTGGGGATTATTCGAAATTTTCAAGATATTTTGAAAATTCTGATATATTTTTTAAAAAAATAAAGTTTAGAAAATGTTTAATATTTCTACGTGTTCAATTTTGATTGGATAACAGAAAAAATTTAACGTTTGTCACGGCCAAACCTTAAATGAGTTACGGAATAAAGCGTTAGGAACCTATTTGGCCCAAAAAATAATTTGTACACTTAACCAAAAAAGTATATTTTGAGCACTTATTTGACGGGTAAGCCTAACACTAAAAAAATATAAATTAGGCAGGGGGTCCACCTCCACATGCAAAGCCAAATTCTCCAACATCTCCTCACTGACCTAACCCATGTGATATATATAGTATACCCCTTTTTATAACTGTATGGACGCCTCCACCTCCACCTCCACCCCTTCTCAATTAACTAATATTCAACCACTCTTCCAAGTTTTAAAGTTAAATTATTATTAAAATTTTTAATTATGTTGATGTCAATATTTAGAGGACACTAAAATAGAGTCGTAGACAAAAATGGTTATGATAGTTTTAGACGGTTCATTTATTTTAATTTAAACGAAAAATTATAGACAGTGGTCAAAACAAGTGGGGATGAAATAGGAGTAAAAACTCTGAAGAAGTAAGGTGGTGATGGGGGAATTCTTGTGTAAAGTTGGTTTTGCCTAATGTTGGTCCATTCTATGGTTTTTAAGGAGGGATGATGATTCCCTTTATGGACTAGTGACGATGTTAGGTCTGGCTGATTGATGCCTGTAGGAAAAATATTTGATTAAACCAAAAAAGGGTTGAAAATAAGGCTTGTTCGAGGCGTGCACTAAACACTATCCTTAAGGATATTTTGCGGTAAAGCATACCCTCCAGGATTCAACAAGCACTTCTACCGAAGCAGGCAACAGAAAGAGCAAAGAATCAATGAATACTCAACTAGGAGAGAATGAGAAACTTGAGAAAGTTGCTTTGAATTTTATGATTTGAAAAGCAAGTGAGCATGGTATTTATAGTACCATGTATTCCCAAAAGGGTATTTAAAATAGTAAGTAATCAAGGGTAAATCTGTCATAAAGTAAAATGAATGGTTAAAATTAAATATTCTTTTAAATTTAAAATGAGTGGTTAAGAATAAAGATACTTTAATTTAAAATGGATGGTTCAGATTAGTCAAAAAATGAGTGGTTCGAAATGACTTTTAAATAAAAAAATAAAAAAAATAAAAATGGACTGGGCCTCTAGTTCATGCACATAGGAAAATCAATCGATTTCAATTTAATTGGACTTCTTGGCTAAACCCCGAATGTGCGAAACCACCTTCATATTTTTCTCTTACAAGCCCAATACCAAGTCTTTATATTAAAACCCAAAAGTAGTAATATAAAAGAAAGATGTGGGATTCTTTGAAATATACTAAATAATTTTATATTTTTACAACAATCCCCTACATATTTCAAAGAATGATAAAAAGTTTAGCTGAGTATTCTGACATAACGTATTCATTCTGGTGTCTTTTTGGACTATGAACCAAAACTTAGAAAAATGAGACATAATTTACTGAGTAATTGGTGAAACACGTTTCTATGAACCAATAACTCATTATTGTAAGCTAACATTCTCATTAATCACATTATATCTATTCTTGCTCTTTATCGCGGTTGTGCGCTAATAGGCCATACGCGTGCCTGGTTTTCATTAGTGCTCTAGAGACTTTGCCATAAATCTCATAGAAGCGGCCCCACTTCACACTTATATAGGTCAAGCCATCAAGTGTATTCTGCAGGTCAATACACCACCTATAGAGGCTATAGACTTGATTAAGAGTTTTACTCACTCTCACAATCCTTACAGTTTTTTTATTAGCACTATTTATACCATAGGAAGGGACAAACTCGAAAAAGTAGTAGTGTTTTCTCATAGATCAATCCAATGACTTGTTATTACCCGTATGAACCTTTTTCATGGGATCGCCAATCACAAAGGTTGGTTACCATCATTGTTGATTTCTTATGTTGGCATAAGTCTATTTCCCCTCGATGTTTCATATATTAACTTTCTTCTCAGGGGTTTAGTAATGATTTGCCCAAAATCATTTCTAACTTCACATAATCAATTGATATCACTTCATCTTTCTGCAGCTTCTTTATTACCTCATGTCATTAGACAAATATGTCTAGTTTAACCATCGAAAGTTTTTATTCTTTGCAATGTCTATTGCTACTTGACAATCACAATGCATTGACACTGAATCTATCAGTTTTGTGCCTAATAAAATACAGGCTAAGAGGTTTTTTCAACCACTCAACTTCAAATACATGCTAAGAGATTTTTCTATCACTTAGCTTTATTGTTTAGGCTAAAAAGTTTTTCTACCTTTTAACTTCATTGCACATGCTAAGAAGTTTTCCTACCACTTAGCTTCATTATCAGGCTAAGAAGTTTTTCTATCACTTAGCTTCATTATTAGCCAACTCTAATACAATAAATGCAGACTTCATAGTAAATTTTCTATAATGTCTGATTGACTCATTTTCAAGACATGTTCTACCTCTAAGGGTGAATACATAACCACTAGTAAATCTAGCCTCACATAAATAAGACATTTAATTATCATCATTGTATCATTCTAATACAATGGGTACTCTACTAAGTAGAATATTATAACTCATGATATCTTTTTTTATATCTCATTAACTTTGCTACATCAATTCAGCAATAATAATTTGAGCTGTGTATATTAACTCAATTGAAAAATAACATGTGCATATCAGGTTAGTAAAGTTCATCAAGTGCATCCAAATTTTAATAATTTTGTGCATACTTGGATTGGGCAACATGATCGCATATATATTTCCTCATTAGAATATTAGCATCATAAGAGGTATTCACAGGTTTGGTATCAATATATCCAAACTTCTTTAAAAAAAATCAACATCATGTTCTTGTGATAGCTACCATATATCCTTATGATTTAAATACTCAATATGACATTTGCTTCATTCATGTATTTCATATCGAATTTTGAAGCAAGATACCTCTCAGTCTAACATAATAATTACTAAGATAGACATGTAATCAATACACAATAATCACATAAACATCGTCAATCAGATTGGTACAAACAAAAAGACATTATTAAAATAAACATGCTATCAACACAAACAAATCATCACTCATGTTTTCACTTATCACTTGATTGAATTTCTCATTCCACAATTTTGGAAGTTTATTTCAAGACATTTAATGATTTGAGAAATTTACAGATTTTAATTTCACGAACAGATTTAATACATTCTTTGGGTTATTCAATATATATTTTTAAATAACCAAAAACATGATTTTAAATCCATTTGGTTGATAAAAATTGTGTGTTGAAACTAAAACAAAAAAATATCAATAAAAAAACTTTTATAATTGAAGTAAAAATACCAAAACAATATATATTTATAAAATTATTATTCTTAAAACATCTTTGTAAAAAGAAAATTTGTTTGTAACGATAAGTTTTGTTGTATAAAATAAATAATTAATTTACAAATATTATAAAAATGAGTTACATTTAACACTAGCCCATTTTGCTCAAAAGAAAAGCATAATAAGAAAAAACAGTTTCAAAAATTGTATCATTTTCAGCCAAGTATACATATATTAAAATAATACTTCCAAGGAGTTTTGCAGTTCTAGGTCGTTTAAATCTTCTCAAATCATTATGTTCACAATCAAGTTTTAATTAGTTTGAATCATAGACGAATTAGAAGAAACAATCGTGCAATTTTATGATACACCAATTTATAAGAAGAGATAGATCACAAATTATGATTTCTTGTATATTATAGTCATTAAACAAAATAAACATCTCATTTATCTTGGTCACCTTTTTATTCTTTTATTCTTAAAATAAAACATGGTATATCTCAAAAACACATATTATTAAAATTGACATAAATTCTTGTCATTGTTTGTTCAACAATTTTGTTTCAATTAAATATGTTATTATCCAAAGCATAAAGCATATATGCAACACTATGAACATGCAATCTAATACTTTAGAGCCAATCACGAACTAGAAGCATAAATTTGACATGACACCCCCACACTTTAAAATATTTTAAGAACTTATAAATTTAAGATGTCTCTAATCATTTTCACATAGAAAATTCAACATACACATTTTATAAGTTAATATTAGCATGCTAAATTAATCATAACAACAAAAATTCTCACAATAACATGTCACATAACATCATATCACATAGATCATCATGGCATTTTAATAAGAAAAGAAGTATAATTAGCATGCATAATAACTTTGAATAAACATGTTACAAAACCCTTTTTCACAAAATATATTCTCGATTCGTCACATTTGAAGGAAACTTAGGCTAAGGTATTTTTTTAATTTAATTTTGAATAATGCCTTGCCTCTTCAAATACTTGTGCAATTTCGAACGTTCTCTAGGATAGACATTTTCTTCTCCTTTTTTCGCAAGGGGGTATGACATTGTGCCTAGTAGCACCATTGTCTATCATCCACTCTTTTGTATTCGTAAAAATATCAGCTTTGAGAATGACCACAAAAATTATCTCATCTGCTTTAACCAAATTAAAATTTGGCTTAACAGGATTTCCTTTTTTTTCATTATTTCATCTGTTTCAACCAAATCAATATTTGGCTTAACATGATTAACGACATTTGTTTCGCCCAAATTAATATTTGGCTTAACAGGATAGCCATTTCTCATTGAAATTTCTGCACTAAGTTATACGGTGGCTCAATGTGTCATCATAATTGGAGATAAAAATCGTGGGTATAGTCAATGAATAATGCACCAGGTAGGTTCCTATGAAAGAGAGGTGGTGTAAAAGACACTCTTAAATACCAAGTCTTTGATAGGACCAATCCTAGACATGCATTTTCGCATTATACCAACAATCAATTATGGAGTCTGCCACATATAAAATAATTTCTCTTTTCCTTCTTTTTCAAAATATTATTTTGGGCTTATAACCAACTATAATCTTGCTTAAAGCTCAACTCACAAAATTTTGTAAGCATAAATATCATGCATAAGATTTTTTTTAATAATTCAACACCATAGTATAGGTAAATAAAAATTATTGTTTAAATATATACACAAAAATTCACAGATAATCCATACATATTTTAGCAGCATTGAGTTCAGACTATGATGTACAGACAATAATGTGACTGTAAGGGGACGCACTAGAGTATTGCATGGACATCGTAACAACAACAGCAACACCAAGGAAAATCTTTGTTAAGAGGTCGCAGCTTTTTCGGTTTAAAATAGGAAACAAGAAGTATCCTTAAGATTGTAGGAAAAATATTTGATTAAACCAAAAAAGGGTTGAAAATAAGGTTTGCTTGAGGCGTGCACTAGACACTGTCTTTAAGAATATTTCACGGTAAAGCGTACCCTCCAGGATTCAACAAGCACTTCTGCCAAAGCAGACAGCAGAAAGAGCAAAGAACCAATGAATACTCAACTAGGAGAGAATGAGAAACTTGAGAAAGTTGCTTTGAATTTTATGATTTGAAAAGCGAGCATGGTATTTATAGTACCATGTATTCCCAAAAGGGTGTTTAAAAATAGCAAGTAATCAAGGGCAAATCTGTCATAAAGTACAATGAATGGTTAAAATTAAATATTCTTTTAAATTTAAAATGAGTGGTTAAGAATAAAGCTACTTTAATTTAAAATGGATGGTTAAGATTAATTAAAAAATGAGTGGTTCAAAATGACTTTTAAATAATAAAAATAGATCGGGCCTCTAGTTCATGCACATGGGAAAATCAATTGATTTCAATTTAATTGAACTTCTTGGCCAAACCCCGAATGTGCAAAACTAACATCATATTTTTCTCTTACAAGCCCAATACCAAGTCTTTATATTTAAACTCAAAAATAGTAATATAAAAGAAAGATGTGAGATTCTTTAAAATATACTAAATAATTTTATATTTTTACAACAATGCTTACTGACGTGCTAATATGATTAGCATATCTGTGTGTCAGACAATAAACTAAACTGAAGTCCTTGTTCCTCTGAAACTCTAGCTCCATGTTTGCTTGTACTGCATTTTCTGATCTTGTTACATCAACTTGAATTGAATGATCCATGACAAGATCTACCGGAACCTGAATACAATATATTTTCAGCAACAAACTATATGGATATACTAAAAAAAATACTCTACAACAGCCAGGAATTTTGCAGAGGACATTTGACATGCAAAAGTGCTAATTATTGAACCACTGCCGATTAGAAATCTCAAGATATCTTCCCATGAACTGATACTGATAAGGATCAAAGATGCAAAACAAGATATCTCACACTGATAACATATGAAAAAACTAGTTAATGATGCTTTCCTACTAAAAAGCATATTGTAAAAAATTCTCAAGATCCACAACATTATTAAGAAAAATTCTTGAAAAGGTTACAATCTTAACCTATAGCTTCTAGTAACTAACTATCCCTCGCAAAATAGAAAATGGTTGACAATATTTCAGTACTTACAGAAAAATTTCATGCTAATGGTGTAAACAAGCGTACCAAAGGATTAATCTTGTTTGTATCACTGCCAAGCTTGTTCATAGCATCACGCATTCAAGCAAGGTCGACCAGGGGAGGATCTGTCATTGTGCCTAATGGGTCACGTGACCCACCATTAAAGGAGAATTTTTTTTCAAAGACTTTCTATCCACTTACTTTCTCAATTCTCAAGCCACTCTTTTTCTTCAATTTTCTCTCATTGGGCAGTGCTTCTCTCTAATCATCTCTTTCAAAATTGAATGGTAAGTTTTATTTTGTCTCTTTTAGAGTTCATAATCTCATGTTCCTGCTTGTATATGGTATTTGTTAGTAATGTGGCATATGGATTGATTGATTCTCTCGCGTTTTCTGTCGTACCTTAGATTTACTGTTTAGTTTGCGGATGGTGGATTTTGGTTGTGAAGTTGATTTTTCTTTTTCTTCGTGTCTGTTCGCTTTGATTTCTTTAGTGTGTTGTTTGATTTTATTTGAGGGTTTAGGGAGGCTCAATCTAATAGATGCATGTATTCTTCCTTCTGGAGGATTTTTAATTTTTAATAAATTTTTATTATTGCCGAGCGAAGAAACTCTCATGTCTGCAAGTACCAAAAGTTTTTAACGATTGTTTCATATTGCTATTTCAATGGACATATAAAATCTTGAATGGAATATTTCAGTACTTCATCAAGGCTAATATTTTAAAGTATATATGATTATTCCAGTACTTCAACAAGGTTTAACATCAAGCTCTTTTTTTTTCCAAGTCACCTTTTGTTCATCATTATGATCATTTATTGATTTGAATAGTGTGATGCTAGTTTGTAAGTAGCTTGGAGATGATAATAGGGAAGCTAGTTCTCATGAGCGATCTTGAAATCCGGACATAGAGATGTAAAGACTGAACAATTCCACTGTAAATTAGGTGGTTTGCTGAACTTCATGTATGATATAGTTTTGATAACTTGTTTAATTTACTCTTTGTTTATATTACATGAGACTGTATTGTCGGACGGTGAACCACCAAAATTAAATTCATAGATCCGCCCTTGAGGCACTCAGTTAAATCCTGGAAACAAAACAGAATGGATTAAATATAAAGCAAATCATCATTTGTTCCTTTTAGTAGAGAATATATGTGTTTCTAGAAGGTTTATCAAACACCTGTAAGCAGGCTTGAAGGGGATTTCAACTTGCTTTGGTGAAGTATTTTCCCAGTCAATGATTTTCTCAACATCTTCCTTCTTCACTTGGAAGTTGTCACAATTACGAACAGCAGATTCAAGCAGGATTCTGATAGAGTACGGTAGTTTGTCTACTCATATACAGCTGAAGCAAGGGACATATACGATCAGTCGCACAACTAATAGAAACTACTGAGCCGAACAAAGGCATGAAGCAGTATATCCAACCGAGTCAACAAGTGAATGTATATACTATATATGGTTGTACGAGTAAATTATCAATCCTTGGATCATTCAGGGCAGGCAAGCTATAGAACTTTCCAAACTTAAAAGGATGTTTAGTTCAGCAGCTGGGAACCATAAACGGATTAACTAAATAAATTTCAATTTAATTGTCAATTTGTTTAATACTTCACACGATTAAATTTATCTAGGGGAATATATTTATCCGTTTTAATAATCATGATATACTTAATTATGATTCGGGGGGAAATAATTAAAATTTTAAATCTGAGGTCCTCTGCATTAACTTAAAGCTGAGAAAGAATTTGACCCAGAGTGAGAGAGACGGAGAAGTTAATAAAATGTTGAATTAAGCTAAAACAATATTCAAAACCAAACAAAAGAAACAGGCTCTGAAAGTATTGGAGAGAGCAGTACCCATAGTAGAGAACTTCCTTTGAAACCGTTGGATAATAGGATGAAAGGCTCTGATCTGAGCACGGAGGCTAAGTGGAGATATGCAATCGAGACGGTGAGCAGTGGAAGGAACGAACGGAGGCGGAGGCAATAGATCGGTGGCTATTAACAAGAGAAGGATTAAGATTCCTTAACGAAGAAGGAAAAAGGCGAGTCCGAGTGTACGAGGAAGCCGCCGCCGCTGCTATTAAGGGAGAAGCAGCCGAGGATGAGGCCGAAATAGACATGACGTCGAAAGATCAAACTATTTAACGAACACGCATTCACACGACGATAATGGCTGTATGATTAAGAAGAAGATAAGGACTTCTATGACAGTAGCAATCTAACAGAAATCCATGACCCGAAAGAGAAAGGCGTGTGGAATAGGAGTGCAGTGGAATGAGGAAAGAGGAAAGAGGAAAGAGCATATGGCTCCGTGTCCGCTTTTAGAACACTGTTGGCCCGTTCAGAGATGGTCATTCCGGAATTCCCGGGATCATTTCGTGTGCAAACTGGTTAAATTAGAAATCATCCTCGTTATATAAGTGATGGTCTCGATGAGAATCTTTCACTTTATTATTATTATTTGTTCCTCGTTATATAAGTGATGGTCTCGATGAGAATCTTTCACTTTATTATTATTATTATTTATTTAAGATTTAGAATTTAATTTGATGGTTAATATTTAACTCAATTAAATTCGGCTCGAATTCTTAACCAGCGGTTAACCAACATTTCTGTATCAAAATTAGCAATTAGCAGATTGGCCTGCCCATCTAAACGATGCGTTTCAATGTCTTCGCCATTGTCCTTAAAACACAGACGGGACGGTGCGTGGCCTATGCGTATTGACTACTGCGTAGTGCCATATTGAAGTTTAACAATGGCGGAACCTAAAACCAAATACGATCGCCAGCTCAGGTAACCTCTCAATTTTATTCCTTTTTTTCTTTTTTTTGTAAGCTTTTTCTTATTTCCCCAGAAGAAATTTTAATAGTGTTAAAAGAATTAACGTCTTATTAGATTTTTCCTCCCGAATTCCTTTTTAAATTTATTCTCTTTAAATAAATGGAAGGATCTGGGGTGAACAAGGGCAAGCAGCTCTCGAGAAAGCCAGCATATGTTTACTAAATTGTGGGCCGACTGGTTCCGAGACTTTGAAGAATCTTGTCCTTGGTGGTGTTGGGAGCATTACTATAGTCGATGGATCTAAGGTTGAATTTGGTGACCTTGGAAACAATTTTATGGGTGGGTTTTAATTTGGCTCCCATTTTTATTTTCTCGTTCTTTAATGTCCGTTTTTAGGGGTTTAGTAATCTCATATTCTAATTTTGGGAATTGTTCTGTGTTAGTGGATGATTCAAGCCTTGGTCAGTCGAAGGCCAAATGTGTTTGCTCATTCCTCCAAGAGCTAAACGATGCTGTTAAAGCTAAGTTTATTGAAGAGTATCCTGAGGCTTTAATAGACACCAACCCATCTTTCTTTTCTCAGTTTACCTTGGTTGTAGCCACTCAGGTAAGGAATCTTCCCATTCCTTAACTTTCACCGATGAACTTAACTGCTGCTAGGTACCATTTTTAGGCAGCTATATAGTTACTTAAAAAGTTTTTTGTTTATTGTTTGAGTCTGGTTTAATTGTTGTCTACGTCAATTTGGAATTCTGTGAATTTGTTTGTAACTTTGCGTGGTTTTGTTTCTTAAAAGAATCACCTGGTTTTTATGTTTCCTTATCTTGTGAATCTTCCCTTTTAACTATGCTGTTGTTTCAGTTGGTGGAAGAATCTATGGTGAAGCTTGATAGAATCTGTAGACAAGAAAATGTGATGTTGATTTTTGCTCGCTCCTACGGCCTAACAGGTTTAGTTCGAATCAGTGTGAAGGTAACATGTTATGGTTTATGTTTTTTATTTTTTTGCATTTTCATCCTATGTATCAGCGGTTATGACATTGATACCTCGATGTATACCTTGATATCAGCAGGAACAAGTCTTGAATTTCTTTGAACAACAAAATATGGATGGTTATTCCATATTTTTCAAGAGCTTAATATTTAAACAACAAAAAATGGAAAATGTCTTAAAATGATGTTCATCTTTTGCTTGTGGCAGGAACACACTGTAATTGAATCAAAGCCTGACCATTTTCTAGATGACCTGCGGTTAAATAACCCATGGCCTGAGTTGAGAGGGTATCGATCTTTTCTTTTCTTTCTCAGTGCATTGTTTGATTTCTCTATTTGCTATAAGCTTGCATTATTATGTATTTCTAATGTCAAATTAACTGTTAAAACATCATTGAGCTTTGATAGAACGTTCATTGCATTTTTTTATTTTGAATGCCAAAAGTCATCTCCCAAAAATCATGTAACCTTCCCTCTTATGGTCAGTGGTCATTTTTTTTTTGCATTTTTTGGTGATGGAGGTAAGTAGATATTTTCCATAATGTTGGGATAAAACTGTACTGTTGGTATGTTGTCAAAGGATTTTTATAATTCATGCAATGATGTTCCTTTCTCAACGTTTTTAACTCTACTGCGCTCTTGCAAAATATTTGAGTATTCTCTGAACCCTAAGCAGTAAGCCCGTATCCTTTGTTTTCCTCAGTTGGAGTTCTGACCGCCATTTACATTTAATAGGTTTGCTGAAGCTTTTGACCTAAATGTGCAAGATCCTGTTGCTCATAAACACATACCGTATGTTGTCATCCTTGTGAAGATAGTCGATGAGTGGAAGGCTGGCCATGGAGGTTCTCTACCATCAACCAGGGAAGAGAAAAGAGAGTTCAAGGTTCACATTTCTGTATATTTTATCTGCTAGATTTTATTTCTTCTGATTTGTGTCTGTGAGATTTAGGTTTAATACTTGGATATTTTAGGAACTTCTCAAATCCAGGATGGCTGCAATGGATGAAGAAAACTATAAAGAAGCTATTGATGCCTCCTTTAAAGTGTTTGCTCCTCAAGGAATCAGTAAGTTTGTCTTGGCAGAGTTATGAGTCAACTTTTTTGGATGGTTAAAAGATTTCTGTAGAAATCTTTCTTTTATGGAAATGGAATGAGAAACTTATTTGATTTAGAGAAGATGCCCTGACTTCTGTAGCCTTGGAACTTGAAATCCATCTGACCCTGGCTGGGACTGGAGTTGGTTTTAATCTTGTATATCATGTTTACAGGGATAAGATTTGAGGTAACTTGCTCTTTGTTCATAGTAATACAATAGTTCCTATATATCTTGCAAAGAACTTATTAATGTGAAACAAATTTAGTGGGGAAAGTGTCCTTTGTATGATTTGGTTGACATTATTTCTCTTGATTGAAGCTTCTTTGTGTAATTTCAATGCAGTATGCTTTACATTGGTTTAGTTGTTTTCTGTGTTGAGTTTGTATCAGCTGGGAAAATCAAACACTACTTTGGCTGGTGCTTAACCACGCCCCTTTTCTTAAAAAATCTCAGGTTCAGATTTGCAGCAGATACTTAATGATAGCTGCGCTGACGTTGGCGCTGGTTCTTCTGACTTTTGGGTGATGGTAGCAGCTTTGAAGGTTGGTGATTTAGAAGTTAACCCACCATTGCTATAACCTCAATAATTATTTACTCCTGTACATACCATTGCTGAAGTGGTATTGTGCAGAATGGCACTCAATAGCTTTGTTCTTATAATGGACCCTTGTCTGTTAATACATGTATAGAATGGTTGTAAACCCTGTGGACGTTTTGAAAACCATGATGGATGGTGGTTAATGTGGCCTTTTCTCATTTTATGACCAAAGACACTAATTCACACAGCTGTTTTGTTTCTCTGAACCATTTCACTATTTCTTTCAAATATTCTGGGAAAATTTTAGATGAATTTTCAGTTGCAATTTTGTCTCAATAATTTGAAATAGTTTTCAACATTTTATTGTACGATTTCTTCATTGAAGTGACTCGTGCATGACCATTAGTGGGGAGTAAGAGAGTTGTGGGATTTTGGTTTGAGTTTTGGTCGCATGGTGTTTGCTTTATTTATGTGCTACAACTAAATAAGATATTGGTGATATAGTTTAAACCTGCATTTTCCGTGTGACATTCTTGGTAATATTACTTTAGCTATTTACAACTGCTTAAAGATTATTTAATACTTAATCAACACCCATCCTTCTATAATTTTTTATGATCACTCAATTCTATTCAAGTTTCTCAAGATTGAAATTAGTATTTGCAACTGTGAACTTTATGCAGGAGTTTATTGCAAATGAAGGTGGTGGGGAGGTACCACTTGAGGGGTCGATACCAGATATGACATCTTCAACTGAGTTAGTGATTGATCCCTACAAAATTTCTAGCATTCCTTTTCTCTAAAATCGAGAATAACCACTCCATCAATTCTATTGTTCAGGCATTATGTAAACTTGCAGAAGATCTATCAGGCTAAGTCTGAGGCTGATTATCTTGTCATTGAAGAACGAGTTCGGAATATTCTCAAGAAAATTGGTAGAGATCCCCATAGTATTCCTAAAGCTACGATAAAAAGCTTTTGTAAAAATGCTAGAAAACTCAAAGTAAGTGTGCTAATTTTTTTTTATCTATTTTGCTATTTTATGGTTCAATGTATTGCATGTATCCTCATTGACACGAGAAACACTTTAATCATTCATAACAATTGTGGATGAGGTAAGTAAACTATTTTCGGGATATAATATGCCTCCAAATATTACTTTCTGGAGGACCTAAGTTGATCTTTATTGTACTCTGTTGAATGCATTTTATCAAATATCCGTGCTATTCCATCTAGCATAAACCATTAGTTGTTCCAGTCTTATTTTCATTATTTTTCTGTTAACTTGGATCTTCCTGCCATAAGTTTTTGTTATCAGCATCCTGCCTGCTGACCTGCATGAATGTTTATGTTACAATTAATAGAATGATGTACAATATGTACTGATTGGTGATTCCAAAGAGATCACAGTAGTCATGCCCCTTTTGGGTTAGTCCCTCGTCTAACCTTTGCTTTGTAGGTTTGTAGGTATTGCCCCATTGAGGATGAGTATAATAATCCATCCCTTGCTGAGCTGCAGAAGTATTTAACTGATGAAGATTACAGGTCTAGTGACTTCAACTTTGATGCTTTCAAATTTCAAAATTTTGCGCATCATCATCCCATCCCCATTTTCTCCTTTTGCTGAATATTAATGTACTATGACGTTATTTAATCTCTTTTTGGACCAAAGGTATTGTTTTATGTATATATGAAAGCTTTCTTTTACATGACGATAGGTTAAACCTACATGAAGATTCTGTCGTATAAAAAGCTTAACTAATGGTCTGCTGATCGGTGCTTGTGCTTTTTGCAATTTGTCCCTTGTTTTCAGTTCTTTTTACTAATAATTTGTTTTTCACTTTCTATAAAAGCAAAACATCAACCGAATGGAACCTATGTTAATTTGTTTGGTAATCTGTTTAATCTAATAGCAACAATATATGTCCTTTCTTTACTATTGTGTTTAATATGTTATGAATGTTTTTTATTGTTGATTTGCAATTCAAATCACAATGATGTGTCTTGGTTACAAAACATGGTCTTCTATTTATCTGTTTCAGTATTGCCGTTGGATTCTATATTCTTCTAAGAGCTGTTGATCGCTATGCTGCAAATTTTAACCATTTTCCTGGGCAGTTTGAAGGGTAAGCCTAGCACTTCGTAGTTTCTCTTTCTTCTGTTGTCATAACCTGAGGTTTGTATTCCAACCATGTGGTTATTGTTTTGCAGTGGATTGGATGAGGATATATCTCGGCTAAAAACAACAGCTGTTAGCCTACTTAATGATTTGGGTTGTACTGGCTTAACATTGACAGAGGACCTTATTAATGAAATGTGCCGATTTGGCGCTGCAGAGCTCCATGCTGTTGCTGCCGTCATTGGAGGAATTGCATCACAAGAAGTGATCAAGGTAGCATTTTAGTCTTTCGTCGGCTGTGTTTCAAATTCATGTTTCCATGGTTCGCGAGAAAATTACTGAAAAAATATTTTACATAGTTTGCATGACTTGATAAGCACTGTAAATTGAAAATTTTGTGTTTGCTGCAGCTTATAACGAAACAATTTGTTCCCATGTCTGGCACATTTGTATTCAATGCGATTGATCACAAGTCTCAATTGTTGACTCTGTACTAGAACATCAAGCAAAGCAATTTTTGGAAGTAAATGGTATGTTTTCTTCTCATTTGGTGCAAACTACCTCGTGCAATGTCGATTTCAAATGAAGAAATGTTCAGACTTCCGGATTTGTTGGCTGATTCAGTCTAAATATGGGATGGCAAATTATGTTCAGGTATAGCTTTGCCGCTCCATTTGTAAAAGATTTTTGGGATTGAGGCAGTATTTTGTATCTTAACAAGAAGACAACTACTTTTTTATTAGCTTATAGAACAAAGGTGTAGCAATGCTAATGTTTTGGCAGTCTTTGTTCTCTTATCCAAACCTAGGGGTGATAACGAGCCCGAGTCTGGGTAGGCTCGACTCGGCTCGAAAATAGTACTATTAGGCCGGCTCGAGCTCGAATGGACAGTTTGAGCTTGGCTTGGCTTGTGGCTTTCCTTAAATTGCTTTTAAATATTTTTATTGAAGTTTTGAAGTTTTGAAAAATAACTTGTAAAAACTTGTTTGAGAAAAGATAACAAATAGTTGGTATAACCGTGATCTACAAAATAAAATCATATATCAATTTCATAAAAAAATATAAAGATTAATTATATAAAATAATATAATATAATTCAAAACAAACAACATAAAATCTAAAAGAAAGATGAAAAACCCCAATAATCAACAATCAGTTTATATATATATATATATAATTTGCTTTAGTGGTTTTTTTTTAATTTGTTTTATTGCTTTTCTTTTATTAAGCGTGCTGCTTATATATATATATATATATATATATATATATTGAGCATGAGCTTTTCAAGTCAAGCTTGAATTGATTCGATTTGTTAAGGTTTCGATCTCACTCAAACCTAACTTTAATTGAGCTGAGCTCGAGTAGCTTGCGAGTGCTCGTCACTCCTATCCAAACCTCTGGATTGTCCATTTATTTACAAGGAAAAACATGGATTGGTAAGGAAGGAAACGATATGATTCGGCTATGGGCCGAACCTGGGTCAAGTTTTGTATGTATTATATAATTCGGTCAGGTCTGGGCAGGTGCAAAATAAAAATGAAGTGCTCTAGGCCCGGGTCGAATCCAATCCATTGACAATATCTAGCCAAGACTAGTGCACTCCTTTGAGGGACACAAATAGTAACCGATGTGAAGCTAAGATTAACAAATATATGAATCACTAATCAGTTAAGTCTGCGATCGGAATGTGGGGGAGAGGAAATTGTACGTTGAAACTGCATCTGGTTCATATTGGTGGGAGGTGGAGAAACATCCAAAATCAACAGGTCTATGCCAGCGGCAAGGAATAGTTATTTTATGGTTATTAATTGTTTAAATCAATTAACTAAGATAACGCTGGTTACATGTGTGACCGTAATGAAGTCCACATGCAACCTTGTTACTTGAGTTTAATTAGTCGCCATTACTGAAGTTCATGAGAAATTCCCATCTGCTGATTTTAGGGCTGTAATAATGCAATGGTACTTGACACATGGAGTGGATGTTGATGCACAGATAAAAAACCTATGAATATTCTTAAGATCCATCAACATTTCATGCATGCAATAGCTTCTTAACTCTGAAGTTAAGAACTCCGGTGTTATGGGTCTTGGGATTTAATAAGCGTGGTCCCTTTGACAGCTAGCTTGGGTTTCACATGTGAAAAGCCTGGAACCCTGAAAAGCTAGCATCAACGACCCCGGAGACGTTGACGCTTCCATTCCTCGAAACGAACAAGGGCAGTGGGAGTGATTTGGGGTTGCATTCATTGCATTCATCAAGTGGACGTAATGGGGTCTTACCCCCCTAGACAAGGGATGGTGGGTGGATTGAGATGGGCAATGCCAATGCACCAATGTTGCTATTTATGGAGCTACGGTATGTGGAACCATCATCTTGCATAATGGTTTTTTCATGGGTCTACCTTCATAATTTAGGGTTTGAATCTTGATATCTATATTCATAATTGATTTAATCATTTTTTGAGTTCATACCCGTACTTTTCGATCCTTAATTTTGAACCACTAAATTGCTTAAAAAGGGTCCATCATGAACTTGCAAGAGTTTTAATATGATTGCACGATTATGGGACACACAGTAGTATATGAAATGGAGGGTTTGGTTGAGACAAGTATGGTCCGGTTTTCATATCCACGGTGCTTTCGTATCATGGGGTTTTTTCTTATTTTCATCAGCTGATGAATTTGGAGCAATATCTCACTCTTGATTTCATTCGAGAAAAACAACTAATTAATTCACTCTCAAAAAAGAAATATAAATTTAATATATATATATATATTACACTGAGTTATGATCCGCTTACATAACGTAAGTGTATCATAACGCATCTATTACAAAATCAATTTAGTTAGAAAATGACTAATATATCTTTCTTTTAAATAAATAATTAATATTATTATAAATGCGATGTTTAACATTTAATCGAATCTAACTAATGGCTGATAAATGTTTTTGTTCTATATTGAAAAATGATTTATTTATTTCTATAATTAGAGAGATTCGAAATCCATCGTTTTCAACAAATTATACACAATATAGCAACAAATATATCTCAATCTAAGAGAACCAAACGTCCCAATAATTAGGAACGCACATGTATTTCATTATATAACATTCATATGGAAAATTATTAATTGTCAATAATTTCGTAACTACTTAGCTAATATAGTTAAATGCATTATTAATAATTATATTTACTCCATCAAAAAATAAATAAATTTTAAATTATTATTTGATGCACTATTAATATAATTTTTTTGCATAAATATACATATTTTAATTATAAAATTTAATCCTCAACTCTAAAACTCTAAATCTTAAATTCTATATCTTAAAATAACTATACTTGTATACTAGTATTTTTCTATTCGTCAATGTACAATATAATAATCCATAAATTATTATAAAAAAACGATAATACAACAATAATGTTTTTTTTTTATTATAAGATTGGTTTTATGACGAAACTGCCCTCAAAGAATCCTATTCTTTCTCAGAGGAAAGGAGGGCTCCGCCCTACCGGAAGGTATAGGTTCCCTTCCCACTCGGCCACTCCCTTTGTTGAGTGGAGGAGGATAAATAGAAATAGAATGGGTTAAAACTGAAAACAACACCCAGGTGGGACCCTCCACCCTCTCTTTCCTTTTGCAGCATCCACGTGACCTAGGATGGTGTCTGTCACATTATTACTAGACATGACCCAAGATCTAGTGAAGTCCTTTATCCAATTGTTTTCTGCCACGTCCCCCATCTGCTCACGTGGACCCCGACTCTTGTGCCAATTATCATTATCATATGTCGTGCCAGCTTCCTGCCTTTTGCTTTTATATTCTATTAATCCATGTTTATTAAAGTTAATTGAATATGTATTTAGATTTTTTATTAAGTAAAAAGATATTATGTTACTATAGTAAATGTCAAAATTCGAATATATATAAAATAAAATAATATGAATATTTTTAATCACTCGATCAATTAGTAGATTTTTATAATTAGAGTTTTAGGAGAATTGGGTTCCAACACTTTTATTTATAAGATGTGTGAATTTATTAAGAATTAAAAAGTAAAATAAATATTATCATAAGACTATGTTAAGAGTACTAAATAAAGTATAGGATAAAATACACAAATAGTCACTAAACTATCCCTAAAATACAAAATAGTCATTAAACTTTTAAAAATTACATAATGGTCATTAAATTTTAGTTTTTATTACAAATGGTCACTGGGCCGATAACTGAGAGACGTGGCAGTTACGAAAATTTGTATAATAACATATTTAATCTTCAATATTTACACATTTAATCAATTTAGACATCAATAATGAGGGTTAAATTAGGAATAAATTGATTAAATGTGCTAATATGGAGGATTAAATGTTATATTATTCAAATTTATGTAACTGTCACGTCACCCAATTAACGACATTTAACGGCTCAATAACTATTTTGTAACAAAAACTAAAGTTTAATACCCATTATGTAACATTTAAAAGTTTGATGACCATTTTATATTTTTAGAGATAGTTTAGTGACTATTTGTGTACTTTACCCTAAATTATAACTATACAAATATATATATAATACAACAAAATTAACTATCACGTAAATCAAATTCGTAATTATTGAATAAATCTCAATTCATTTGAAATTGTTGGTCTTGTTTAATATACATATATATAGTTTGAGTATGCATAAACCTAATAGAACCTAAAACACACTTCAACAAAATTATTGTTTTAAGTACAGATATTTTACATTTTAAAAATAAATATTAAAATTTGACCGTATTTAAAATAAAATAATATAATTATTTTTGACTACTTAATTGATTAATAAATTTCGCAAAACTATTAATTATTAATATAAATATTATATTAATAAGCCAACGTCAGCAACACCAAAGGATAATCCGATGAATTTGGAAAATTATTAAATGAGCTTAGCTCATCTATAATCTTATACAATAATAATTTTATATTTTTTTCCTCGTATAAGAAGAAGATATCGTGTCTTTCTCACTTGTATTCATTCAACATCCCTTGCCTGCGAAGTTCAGAATTTGAGAGAGAATCTAAAGAGAGAAGAACCCAATCAAACCAACAAAAAAAATACAGAAATAACTAAAGGAAGAAAGGAACAAAATATCAACTTGAAAAACAGAGCACTCTGTTTCTAATTCTTCCTCTCCTCAAATTTGGAGCTCTTGGGGAGTCATTTTCTGCTACTGGGTCACTTTGATTTGCCTCAAGCTTCCACTTTTACATATGGAGGTTTCTCTCTTTTGATAGCCAGTGGTTGATAAGTAGGAGGGACTTCACATTGAAAGTTTTAGAAAATATGTCTTTTAAAAGCAAGGAAGATCAGTCTTCTGGAAGTTTTGTATCAAAGAAATGGAGCTTTCTTCTTTGCTTGGCTTGCTTCTGTGCTGGAATGCTCTTCACCAATAGGTATCCATTTTCTTATTATTATCCTTCTTGTTTGGGGTTTTCAGTTTCATTGAATTCTCAAAGTTCAAAGCTTTTGGCTTTTCATTTCTTCAATTCCAGAATTTTGATTGTTTTTAACCTTGCCTTAAGATCTTTGTTCAGCCCAAAGTTTGCTTTATTTCAATGGTGAAACAATGTCAACTTGTTTTGATCATAGACTTTGCTTATCTTCTAAAGATGGGTTGTTTTGATTTTTGTTTTTAGCTGTTGTATTCAAGCTTGTGTTTGTTTGTAACACATTCTTTTTTCTACCAAGAGATAATTAGGGTGCCTCCCTTATTTTTACTGCCCAGCAAGGCACAATGGATCTAACTTTGTGAATTTAAGTTTTTGAGGTTTCAAAATGTTCTTGTTTTTGGTAAAGGGGGTTTCAATTGGCAAGTCAATGTTATGCCTGATGCAAAAGTTCAGCCTTTTAGGGTTGATATTTTTATATAAAATTGGAGTCTTATCATTCAATGACCACCTATGTAATCTGCTTCCATAATTATCATTCATTCCATTTTTTAAACATTTCCCTGACAGGAAGAACTCTGACACATGCTGTAGATGGCTGTACCATTGGTTTAATAATATCTTGCAGTTGTAATTTGGACTCTTTGAATGAGGTTTTTGGGGCATATAAACATCTTTAAGTGTTTTGGTGATCTTTGAAGATCATTGCTATGAAGAACTAATCAATTCTGATATGGGACCTTCGACTTCACTGAAAATTTTGACCCTCTTTTCGCATTTCTATAGATTTTGTTTGACAGTTCAATTGTTATAGTTAAAAATATGGATTCATTTTGTTTATAATGGTGGCATGGTTGTTGATTTTATTGAGGCTTAAATGATGGTTTGTTAATGTGTAAAATCGATAACAGGGTGGGGACTGTTCCTCAGTCTAAAGGTATCATGAGGGCAACTGCAATGGAAGCCGAAAAACTAAAACTAATTTCAGAGGGTTGTAATCTAAAAGCCGTGAGTACCGTAATTGCATCATATTAAACCTTTTTATTACACGTCCGAAGTTTTGTGGCTTTTAGGTTCACTGGCTTCCTTTATTTGTATCAGAAAGAAGAAAAGCATGTATCCAAGGACATCATTGGGGAGGTTTTAAAGACTCACCGTGCTATACAGTAAGTATTGCTTTTTCCTTGGGTTGATTTGATTTGATTCTAAAGTAGCTGATCAACAAACTTATCATGTTGTTTCTGATGTAGCACATTGGATAAGACTATTTCAAACTTGGAGATGGAATTAGCTGCTGCAAGGGCGGCACAAGAGTCCATACTTGGTGGTTCACCGTTATCCACAGATGTGAATAGAGCCGAATCATCTAGGAAAAGAAGGTATCTGATGGTTATAGGAATTAATACTGCTTTTAGCAGCCGGAAAAGAAGAGACTCGGTTCGTGCTACATGGTTGCCACAAGGTTGGATCGACCTTTTTTATACCCTTCCTTTCCTATTCCCCTAACACTCATTAGTTCCTTTCCCTAGTTATGCCATTGGAATTGCCAAGTTAAATCTGTTGTGATTTTCCTTCCTAAAACTGCTGGAAAATAGGTGAAAAGCGGAAGAAATTGGAGGATGAAAAGGGCATTGTTGTTCGCTTTGTTATTGGTCATAGGTGAGGGTTTATTCACTTTCTATTATTTTTGGTTGCTGAACTTTGACATGTATTTCTCCTTATATGTATCAAACTATATAGTAGGCGGATTCCACTTCCATGGTATGTCCTAAAGAACCCTGCTATAATCCCAAATTTTCAAATCTGTTTCAGAAATCTTATATATGATGCATGACAATGAAAATTCAAGGGTGAAAGTGACAACAATAACAATCCCAAATTACAAATTTAAGAACTTAATTTATGCTTTTACATAATCATTTTTCTTATTTTGCAGTGCCACGACGGGTGGTATTTTGGACCGAGCAATTGAAGCTGAGAATAAGAAGCACGGAGACTTCTTGAGACTGGTAGGCTGTTTTAGTCACTATTGATCTCTTGTATATAGGCTATTCTGCTCTAACTATGCTCTTTAGGAACACTCTATAACAATTTACTGTGTGAAAATATTACATAAGTAAACCAAGTAACATGTTTTATGTGTCAGCAGGACCATGTCGAAGGGTATCTTGAGTTGTCTGCAAAAACTAAGATATACTTTGCGATTGCTGTCACTTTATGGGATGCAGATTTTTATGTCAAAGTCGATGATGATGTCCATGTAAATATAGGTAAGTTTTGAGATTTGTCTGCTAAAAGTAAAGTTTACAATCAGACAACAAAAGGATTAGTTGTCTTTATAATTATACTTTACATAAAGGATTAGTTGTTGTTACTAGGATTAGTTACATAAAGCCTTTGTGCTTGAAGATCAATGCTTACTTGTATGTTTTCATTGAGAATTATGATACTTATTGCAGTTGGCAGTAATCAAGTGTTTGTTAAAATTTTATTGATTCTTTGCTCTAAGTCCTCATTTCCTGTTAAATTTACGCAGCGACACTCGGAGAAACTCTAGTTAGACATCGAAAGAAACCACGTGTCTACATAGGGTGCATGAAATCTGGTCCCGTCCTCTCGCAAAAGTGAGCCAAATTTATCGATGTGTTTTTCTTTTCTTGAGAAAGTATATTGGTTTTGTTAATTGTTATGTTATGGAACAGGGGAGTGAGATACCATGAACCCGAACACTGGAAATTTGGTGAGGCGGGAAATAAATATTTCCGGCATGCTACTGGACAGTTGTATGCCATTTCAAAAGATTTGGCCTCGTATATATCGATAAATCAGTAAGATCTAAGATCCTTGTTTAAAATGAAGCTTGTGTGTGAATCTGGAGGCCTGCCTCTCGACTGTTTCCATTGTTTGCTGTACTAATGATGATTATGTCAGGCATGTTTTACACAAGTATGCTAATGAGGATGTTTCACTGGGATCATGGTTTATTGGACTTGATGTCAAGCATATTGATGATCGGAGATTATGTTGTGGCACACCACCTGGTAAATATCTTAAATTCTCCCAAAACTTTTAGAATTTCGATTAGTTTGCATAAGAGAAGACGTAAAATGTAACTCGAAACTATAGTTCCGTCGTTCAGAATATTGGTTCACATGTCATAGACTAAATTGTTGTGTATGAACATTGTTATTTTTTTACTTCTAAACTATGTAGCTGAAAGATACTAGGCATGATATTTCCATGACTTTTTGAAACCTGCGTATTCTTTATACGTTGAATCTCCGGTTAAGACTTAAGACCCCTTGAGCTCTGTATGCTACTCTGAAATCTCGTTGTTTTGTTTGAATGAGCCGTATTTCTGGTGAAGACATTCATTATCGGTCGAAGTAATATTTGCTTGCAAATATTTTCATATTTCTCATAGATCACTATCATATATACTTCAGCAATTCTAGGTATAGAAGTGAAATTGCCTGATACAGCTTATGATAATGGTTTGGTCTAACGAATGGACCCCGAATGCAGATTGCGAGTGGAAGGCCCAAGCTGGCAATGCCTGTGTTGCTTCCTTTGATTGGAGCTGCAGTGGGATTTGCAAGTCTGCCGATCGGATTAAAGAGGTTCATCGGCGATGCGGGGAAGGAGAGAATGCTTTGTGGAGTGCTACTTTCTGATTCTAGCAAGTATCCTGTTTTCTTCCTAACTCAGGAGGATGATAAAGCAAGGATGATGAGCATACACGGCGATCTATCCGAAATACCAAAATCTTTTTTCTGTAGTCTAACGAGTATAGAAACTATTATATGAGACTAAAGATAGTGTGACACCATCGATAATGGGTGAACCCTTACAATATTAGTACAAGGAGAGTGCCACTATAGCAGCCCTACAAGGAAGAGGCTGCCGGCTGCCGCCACCACCACCCAACCACCCATTCTTTAAGACTTGAAGGTCAATTTGTAAGTTACAGTTCCATAAATCCCATCATAAATACAAAATATTTTTGGTTCCTTTTTCAGTTCTTTGATCATCCATTTCTGTTCAAAGATTTGATCAACTTGAAATGCTTAAACAAAAGGTTGAGAAATGGGTAAGTATGTAAAGAAAATTACATATGAAAATGAACAAAGGAAAACATAAGACTGAAATTTGAAAGGCTGATGATGACCTATTTTGAGTTCAAACACTTTCATTTTTCTTCCCTGGATTGGTCCAATTTTGATGGAGCTTTGAAAATCCACCGCCATCCCTTGAAAATTCTTTTATTCTTTTTTAGTCCTCTTTCATCCATTGTCATGTGATATGAACTCCCATTGCTTAAGGCTGCATTTCCAGACATTGGCTGTGCATTTTCAATGGAACCACTGGATTTATATGGCATAAATTCACCATCTTCTCTCATGCTGCCAAAACCAGACAAAACACTTTTCTTTATACTAGGAATATCTCCTTTAGACTCTGCTTGAAAATCAAATTTCAAGTCAATGAAGCCTGAATCATCCCCACCATTGAAGTAGCGCTCTTTCAATGAAAACATCCGCCTGTTTGCACCACTAAAACCACCGTCGACATCCATTACACCACCGGCAACGCCACTTTTTCTAATGGCTCTAATGTCTGCAATATCAGACTCCATAAAAGTACTGTCTCTTCTTTCACTATCAAAACCACTTCTCCTTGGTTCTGCTTCACTAAACCCACTTTTCCTCTCAGGATCAAAAAGCAACCCGCCGTTGACACCGGAACTCCGAGCAGCCGAAATGGAGCTCCTTGCACCCGAAAAGTTCATCAAGTCACTTCCATCTTCTGATCCAAAGAACCCACCACCTCTGAAACTGCAAAGAGACCTTGACCTTGACACCCCCATGTAATCAACCACCCACAAATCACTTTTTTCATCAACCCCACAAACACTCTTCCCACAGTTAGTCTCTTTGTCCCTCTTCTTCTTGAAAAACCTCCCAATTCTCCAGAAACCATTCTTTTTCTTGATCTCAACACAGCTGCTATTGCTTCTCTTGAGCAAGAAAACATCTTCTGACTTGGTATGATTCCCACTACTACTTCTTTTAGCCTTGGGGCTTGGCACTTGTTGCTCCTTGTTTTCATTCTCTATAAAGAACGACACCCGTCCAACGCTGCCTACATCACCACCGGTGCATGAATTCCGAGGGTTGGTAGCGATTTCAGAGCACGAGCAAGACGAGAGACGCTGCTCACCGCAGTCTGAGCAAACCAAGTTGATCAACCGGTCCTTGAGACAATACGCGCATACACCCGAAGACGATTGTGGATGTTTCCTACATGGAACAACATCCGATGAAGTAGCGTAGTCCTGGAAGAAATCAATGTTGTTGTCATATACTTCCAAAGCTTTGCCTCTCTCTTTCATGGCTTCTCTTCATCATGTAACTAAAATGGAACTCCAAAGTTAGAGAAGAATAGCTTAGCAGCAGGGATTACTTCAGGGACAAGACAGAAAACACAGAAATCGAAAAAGGGTATAAAGATCAAAATGCTTTCTTTAATAGGCATATGTAGAAGCTGATCAAGGAAGCAAAGGATCAAATATAGGAGAATATGAAAAAAATGAAAACAAAAGAAAGCTAAAGGCTAAGACATTCAAGTATTGCAATTTGCAAGAGAGTAGCTTAACACTTGTAGGTAAATTTTGAATGATAATAAAAAGCATAGAGAATGCGTTAGCTTTACGTTTTTTTCTCTTTAGACGCAGAAAAAAGCACTATTTCCTACATGTATAATCATGTAGGGACATGATAAGTGAATGCAACAGCAAATTTAAGTAAAGTTGCAGAGAAAATATATACTATAAGTGTTCACGCCATCTTCATCATCCTACGAAATACTTTTAAGACGTGTGTTTTGAATCAATAGGGTCCAAATTCATCAATCTGTCATGTGTTTTCTCAACTTTTTCCCGGACTTTCTTCACTTTTTTCTTTGTTGAGTATTGACTTTTGTTCCTCCCATGCTAAGTGACACAAATTACAATCTCAATTAGAATGGTTTCTTCTTATGTTTTGCGCGCTTATCAAGCGAGTCAATCAGAAGTTGAGCAGTGTTCGACTTGTGCTCGACTCGACTCGTTAAGGTCTCAAATCGAGCTCAAATTCAAGTCGAACATTGATGGAATTTTGACCGAATCGAGCTCGAGTTGTTCACGAGCTGCTCGACTCAGTTAGCACCCCTAGTTTTGCCTAGTATTATTGGATGGATGAAAGTTACCCTATCAGGCCCTAGAAAAGAGTTTAGTTAAGAGTGCACAAATTGAAATTGGTCCACTTTTTCTTTTACAAATGTTTCCCAATCCCATGGTTTCTTTTTCATATTAGATCTTGAGCACTTGTTATACCGACAGATCCCATTGTCATGGTCCCCATGGAGGATTGAAGACCTAACTTCCTTTGGCTTTTTGTTCCTTGATATATGCTAGGTTACATAAGTAATCTTGTTGATAAGAATTATGATACAATTGCAACCAAAACCTCAGAAATTGAAAAAACATCTTCTAGGACGATGTCTTTATATTTGATAAGACGTGTTTCATCTGTTTGTTCTATTATGATTAAGTTTGAATATAATCTTTTATGTTTCGACCGTGAACATGTTTAGGTATATTTTCGTCTTATCATGGTAAAAACACAGTAAACTTGACAATACTATGTGAAATTGGGAGATGTAATATACTATAACAACAAAACATGAAGAAAAGGGGGATGGAAAATCAAAAGAAATAAAGCTTGTTAATGGCAGAAGCATGTCCATGGAAAGATAATGGGGAGGCAGCATGCTGGATCTACATACATCATTGAGACAAGTAATAATTCTTTCAAGTATTATTGTTTTGGGTCCAACTTATTTTATTGTATTTGGAGATGGCCATAATCATGATGTTTCATTGTTCTTTCTTCACTAATAATTTTGTAATCTTTGTAATTGATGAAACCCCTAAAAGGGTTTTTGGGATCGTAAAGTTTATAAAGTTTTCACTTTGAAATGCCCCCATAGTTTTTTTTTTTTTTACTTAAACACATTCTCAAAAATATTATATTACACAAGTTATTGTATAAAAATAAGTAAATAGTCTCTTTTAACAAATTTAATTTACTGGTCGAATAATTCGAATCAAATATTATAAAGACTCACAATAATACGATATTTTTAATTTATTTTATTCAAAACGTTAGAATTCGGATATTTAAAATATAAAAGAAAGAAAAGGACAATGAATCCTCTTTCAAGTTCAACAATTCAAACTCAAAGAATTTCATGGTTACCTTTTTTTGTATTTGAATTTAAGGATAGATAAGCAAGGAATGATGTTTGTTGTCATGTGGTCTATACATTGCCTTTTACTTTTATGCCTACCTTTAGTTTTGGTGGAAGCCAGCCTGCTCCCTGCTCATATGAAAATGATAGCTTTGAGGTGGTCCATAAACAATTTCAACTCATTCCACATTTTAAAGAGCAAAGCCCAATTCTATATCAGCCCACTGACTGCTCAAAAGGCCCTCCCCTATCCTCCCCCACTCATATAATTAGGATTGTAAATAAGACGAGACATATCGCGAGTTACTCGAGTTTGACTCACGCAAAGCTGGGTCAACACTCGACTCGATTAAATTTGATTCGAGTTTTTAACGAGCCAAGCTACTTAATATCTGAATCGAAAAGCTCGCGAGCTACTCGAAAATATAATATACTAATTTTTTAAATTTAAAATCTAAATTCCTAAACCTATAAACCTAAAACATAAACTCTAAACATGAGTCCTAAACCCAAAATCAAAATTCTAAACCCTAAACCCAACAATCTAAACCTATAAACCCTAAACTAACAAGCTTGTGTAAACTAAAGTTTACATGTATCAATTTTTTTTCATAATAGGGTTTTAAATAAGACGAGATAAATTACGAGCTACTCGAGTCCGACTCGGTCAACACTCGATTCGATTGAACTCAACTCGAGTTCTTAACGAATTGAGTCGAGCTCAAATTATTCAGGCTCGTTAAAAATTACTCAAGCTCAAACTCGACTAGAATTCTTAACGAGCTAAGTTCAAATCTTATAGATAATATTATTAGAAGGGAAGACACGAATCTTAAACATAGATCGTAAAATTAACATTATTGTAAAAAAGAAAGAAAGATAAAAGATAATAGATTAGATTGTAATGACCATGTTTCAAGAAACAACAGTGGTAACCGGTAATTGCCTCTAATCAAAGGGAATAAACCAAAAGTAGGTCGATTTCCTTCTCTCATGGGCCTATTGGCAGTTCATTTGAGCACCTATGCGTAGCAAACCATGTGGGGCTAACGTGATCTTTTCAAATCGACACTTTGTGGTGTGATTGCCAAGAAAATGGTCCAACTGCTCCTCTTCCCTTGGATCGTCACTTTAGCATATTGCTCATTGGGATTGTGCCCTAATTTTTTTTACTACGAAATATAATAAGGTATTTTACCAATTTAGACTCGATCTTTTATTTATTTGAACTTTGTTCTTTGCATTTTTATGATTATTTACAGTGGCGGATTTAGGAATATTTTTTAAAATGGACACATATAAAATTTTAAAACTTTAGGGTGGACACAAGTTATAAAAAATTAAAAATATATATAAGGATTAATTCATAAAAATAAGAAAAAATGAAGTTAAATGTGTGAACTATAAAAAAAATCCTACATCCGCCACTAATTACTTATACTTTATTTCCTTTGATATTGATTTCTGGCTCCGTTCCTGCATTTTAGGAATGATATTAGTTCAGGCATCAACCGAACTAATGAAGCAATGTTCACTTCAACAAATAAACCTTAAAACATAATCAAACACAAAAACAACTACATCAAGTGTTTAAAACCTATTAATTTGGAGCAAGACCCGGTCACATGGTGTTTAACACATCATGGTTTCGATTAGGGTGTAAAAATTTGACCAACCTGAAAATAATTTGGATCCGAATTGAACACGATAATGTGATAACTGAACTCGACTTACACTCAACCTTATATTAATTTGAATCTAAAATTAACCTGAAAATATTTGATATAATCTGACCTAAAACGACCCGAGATCTGATTTTACCTGACATGTTATCGTTGTTATTATTATTAAAACTGTGTTTTTGTTATTAATTTATTATTATTAAAAAATAAATATATTTTGTTATTGTTTGCTTGTTAATTGTTATTGTTGTTAGTGTTATTAGTATTAAAAGTAAAAATGTCACATATTCTTAAAGTAAGATTACAAAATTATAATTTACAAATTATGAAAGTATCAAAACTAAAAACAAAAATATTAAAATCTATAAACTTATTATACATAATAACAAGTATTAAATTACATGACTACAATCACCACAAATTATGTACACAAGTAATTTGGTGCTATGTATATAGCGGATGCATCTCGATGCTATAGGCAGTTACAGAAATAATTCAACGTTTAGTACAAAAGTGTAATATATAACAATAGCGTTTAAGGCTTTTAATTGGTTTAATTAGGTTTTAACATATTTAGAGTTTTTTATTTAGTTGTTTTATATAGGCTAAAAAGAACATTTGAGCATTTGGGTTTGAGAGAGAAATTATTCTCCCAATCTAAAATTCAATTTCTAAAAAAAATTATATATAGTCTAAATCTTAGAACATAAATTCCTAAACCTTATATAAGGGAAGTGAAAGTCCTAAAACAATATATACAATGACGGAACTTGGAGTAAAAGTTTGAGAGTGTCAACTTAAATTTTTAAAAATTTTGGAGACTTAAACGAAATTTTTTAAAAAAATTGAGAGTTGAACTAAAATTTTTAATAATTTTGAGAGATTTAACAAAAAAATTGAGAGAAAACTTAATTAAAAATATTTAAAATTGTGAAGCTTAATATACATTTTTAAAAATCACGAGGAGGCCAAATTAAATTTTTTTAAAATTTTAAAGACAAAATTTAAATTTATCAAAATTTTGTGGAGCTGTATCACCCACTAGTTATTCAAACGTTCCGCCACTGAATATATATATATATATATTATATTGTAGATTGCAATAGAATAATTTAAACTAACCTTATATCTAGAATCACATAAATTTGATCCAATATTCAAACTATATGTACTCAGTTATGATTCAATATGTAATTCACTCGATTCGAACCGAGTAAATCTGGCCTACAAAATTAAAAAATCTAGGGCACATAATGTAGCTAGAAGAAATAAATCTTCCTAAATGACCGGTCCTTGAGAAACTTTTTCCCTGGCGTTTTTTGGACAGTGATCCAATCTCATATGTCCTTTTTTTTTTGGGGAACAAAACTCATATGTCCTTATTGATGAAAACAGTGAAAACCACTAATTATTAATTAGATTTAAACATTTTCTTTTTTTCTGGGGCGGAATATGTTCTGCGGCTGCAACTGCAAGTTGACAAAAACCGACAACGCTTGGCAGCACGTGACTTTGAGATTGAGTGGCCATGCACTACAGCGCTCTTTTAACTCTTATTTTGTCTTTTAAAATTTCTAAAAGGGATAATAGCATGAAAGTCCCTTGAATAATGACACTTTACTTCATGCTTGATGGTAAACAGAATGAAACTTTTATGTAGTCAATCACACATTTTTTTTATAGTATATCCCGGCTACATTAGAAGATTTGCAATACTTCAAGGATTGTCCGCGCCATTAGTTCAATTTTAGATTACTACTTAATAGTATAAAACATGGGAATATTATCGGATTTGGTACATGTACTTTAATAAAAATTTCAATGTGATATATGTACTTCCACATAATGTCCAATTCTATACATGTATTTTGACAAAATATATGACATGATACATATGTTTTGATGAAAATGTATATTTTGGAAAATAATCCTTTTTTATTTATAATTTTCTCATAATACTATAATAACCATGTGAATTTATTAGAAAAATTCTCACATGTTGAATTTTTATTAGCTGGTTCACAATAATACATGAAATAATATTTCAGGTATCATATTGGATATTTGTGAAAAATATGGGCATCTCAAGAATATTTTAGAAGTGTATAAGTCAACATTGAACAATATGTCAAAAATACATGTATCATATTGGACTTTTGTCAAAGTACAAGTATCACGTTAGAGATTTTAAAAGTATATGTACCACATTATAGTAAAATAAAATATGATAAATTACCTATTTGGCCGCTGAACTATCTATTTGGCATTTTGGTCACTAATGTTAAATTTTAATTTTAATTTGGTTATTTGTCGTTAATTTTGACACTTGAGTTAATGAAGATGATGACGTGGTTTGGTATAATAACAACTTCACTCCATGGTATGCATATTCTATAAATTTAATCTCAATTTGACATAATTTAACAAAGTAACCCTCAATATTTAAAAATATTATCAAGTTAGTCCTTAAACACATCACCACCATCATCCCGCATCAACCACTGCAAATTTATACTTTCCTTTCAAGTGTAAAACTAAATAGTTCCTTTTCATTTGTTATTAACATATCAATTTAGAGTAAATTTCACTGTTGAGAAAGAGAGATACATATTAATCCCACTTTACCATATTCTAACTCATTTTCTTCTTAGGTTGATTCATTTCCTTCTATTTTTTTAGTTGGTGTTCATCTTTTCTTTAAAAAGACGAAGAAAAAGCTAAACATGGGTAAAATGAAATGATTTTTAAATACCGATATTTAAATTAATTTTACTAAATTATTTTAAATTAAAACAATTAATAAAATGTATAAATTTTGAAAACTAAAATTGTTATTGTAGTATACCATATAACTATCTCCATTATATCTACCGTCAGAATTAACGACAGATGATTAAAATGTCAAAAAAAATATTCGGTGACAAAAGGACAAACATAGTCATAGTTGGTGACCATATAGATAGTTTACCCGAAAAACATGACTTAAATGAAATTAAATAAACGTTAAAGACAATTACATGTCGAGAGTCACGTGCGTGTCAGAAGAATGGGCCAAAGAGAATCTCATCATCATCAAATCAAAATCAAATTAATGTAAAGTTAAAGAGTCCCCACACAAAATCCTTTAACGCTCTCACCACAACTTTTGGACTCGAATCTGTCCACTTTTTTTAAAAGATTACAAAATACACTCAATCTTAAATATATGAATATTCATAAAGATAAAAAATTAATATATTAAAATTTAAAAGTTTCATTTTTTTATATAAAAAAGGTTATTATCGTATGTTTTGTTAAAAAAAAAATTTAGTTGAAAAAAAGTATATATAATAATAGTTGGTAATTAAGATAAATGGAAAATTAAAAAAAAGAATTTGGAGATTTTATTTTTTTTGCTAACATAAAATGTCTGTAATATCCTTCCATCTTTATGTCCATTTTATAGCGTGGGGCATTGCCAGTTGTAAATTTGCTTGCCTTTCTTGACTAATTTGGATAGCCGCCTATTTTTACTTTGTATAAGTTTGACCAACTGTTCATTACTACATTTCTTAAAAACAAAGAAAGTAACCAATTATCGGTTGATATAGTAAGTAGACTGACCCATTAAGTTTTTTTAACTAGAATTAAAATTTTAAATTTTAATATTTTAAATAAAAAATTTAAGTTTAAAATATTATTTTATATTAAATTTTTATAAAATTCGATCTAAATTAATAGCCTAATAAGTCAGCTACAAATAGTTAAAATATATATATTTTAAGCCAAGAAAAGATTATTCCTGGCCAACATTTCAAAAGAACATTTCTTTTTCTTTTTGGACATATCTTTAAAGAATATTTTTAAATAATTATTAACATTTAATTAATTAACTTAAATTAAACTCAATATAAAAACAGCATTATCAATATAATTTATTCTAAAAGATAATAATTTTTATTTGAACAAAAAAATATTAGAATTAAAAAGACCCCTACGTGTACGTAGTCATGATCCGTGGAAAACACGTTTCTAACCCTTAACAAAGGGTTCGTAACGTCCAAAGAATCCAGCTGTTAGTGCCGAGAGTCGTTTAAGTAACGCCTTTCCCTAGGGGTAGGTTAGTAAAATCGAAAACTAAAACAAATTTACTGGAACATTCCTGGAACCGAACCAGGGGCAAATCCGTAACTTTGTCAAGGAACAGCTGTATCCCTTTCTCGCGAGAAAAGCCCTACCCCCCTTATATAAATTGTGGCCTCGCCCTCTACTACCATACTCAGAAATTGCATGAGCAGCTTACAGAAACAAAACTCCTTGACACTATTTCCCCCCCCCCCCCAGATTCTCAAAATAATTTCCCACCTCTGAAAAAGGTTTTTTTCTCTATTCGATTCGTTCAATTTTTTATAATATTTTGTAAGTACTCTTTCTTCTTTATTTTGATCTAAATATTTTTCAGATCTGAAGAATTGTTTATGCTTATTTGTTTTCTGATATGTTTTTTGCCGTCTTCTTTGTAGGATCTGAACCGAGTTTGCTGGTCGATTTTTTCTCGTTGATTGATTCAGGATTTTTTAATTTTTGAATTGTAAGTACCGTTTCTTTCATTTGTTTTCTTTTTTAATTGATTTTTTTCGGTTTTATCATTATCGTTTTCGTTGTTATATGGTTTTGCATGCGACTTGAAATTGAAGATTGATTGTGTCCATCTTGGAATTAGATGTGTTATTGGAGGATATGAATAATCTCTGCTTATAATTTTTTAACTATATTTGTGGAAGCTTTTAAACGTAATCTCATCTTTATGTCTTTTCTCTATCGTCGTGTATAAATATTTTAGATGATCTTTCATTGTTTCTATAATCATTCTTTAATATTCATATTTAGATTATCTGGATAATCATGTGCATATTCTTCTAGGTATTTTTGCTGCACGTTTTGCATTTGATAGGAGTTCAGCTTGTATGCAAATCTTGATAGTTCTATTTGTTCATCGAATTGATCTTTGGTATTATACCTTTTGTATTGCATTGTATTACTTACTTTGCCTTTTAAGTGTTTTGTAGGTGTAACTGAATGATCTAATGGAGTCTAAAGGTGGGAAAAAGAAGCCTAGTAGTAGTAGTAGTAAATCTTTGTTCTACGAAGCTCCCCTCGGTTACAGCATTGAAGACGTTCGACCAAACGGTGGAATCAAGAAGTTCAGATCTGCTGCTTACTCCAACGTAAGTAGCGCCCTTTCTTTGAATATTGCGGTTCATGAAGAAGGGTTATTGGCTTTTATTTATACGTATGATATTGATAAATTTCCCCCCTTGTTTTGCAGTGCGCTCGCAAACCATCCTGATATACTCACAACTGTGCTGTCTGGCCACTAAGTAGTGGTTAATAAACTGTTTCTACTTTATTAGTTAGTTTTAGATTATTTCTTCGGCCAACTTCTTCCTCCTCTCTCTTAGTAACTGGTTTCCTTCATATTGTGATCTGATTTGGCGACTGTTAACTACCTGTGATTCTGATAAAGCTTGGTGAGCTTTGTTGACTTCAAAATGGCAGTATCTGCTATTGGATTTGAGGGTTATGAAAAGAGGCTTGAAATTTCATTTTTTGAGCCTGGCATCTTTACTGATCCTGAAGGGAAGGGTCTTCGGGCACTGTCCAAAGCCCAGTTGGATGAGATTCTTGGTCCGGCTGAGTGCACCATTGTTTCTTCATTGTCAAACAAGTTTGTGGACTCCTATGTCCTTTCTGAGTCTAGCCTGTTTGTTTATCCATACAAGATCATAATCAAAACCTGTGGGACCACAAAGCTGCTTCTTGCAATCTCACCCATTTTGAGATTGGCTGGCAGTCTCCCCCTTGCTGTAAAATCTGTTCGCTACACCCGTGGGAATTTCATCTTCCCTGGTGCTCAGCCATATCCTCACAGAAACTTCTCTGAAGAAGTTGCTAGTCTCGATGAATACTTTGGAAAGCTTGGCGGTGGAAGCAAAGCTTGTGTAATGGGTGGGATGGATAAACAGAAATGGCATGTCTACTCTGCATCTGCAGAATTGGTTCCCACCAATGGCCCAGTTTACACTCTGGAGATGTGCTTGACTGGTTTAGACAGGGAAAGGGCTTCAGTTTTCTACAAAGATCATTCAGCCTCTGCAGCTGTGATGACCCTCAATTCCGGTATAAGGAAGATCCTTCCAAAGTCTGAGATATGTGATTTTGAATTTGATCCATGTGGATATTCGATGAATGCGATTGAAGATGCTGCAATTTCTACTATCCATGTTACCCCAGAAGATGGTTTTAGTTATGCAAGTTTTGAAGCAGTTGGATATGACCTGAAAGAAGTGAATCTGAAGGAGCTGGTTGAAAGGGTGTTGGTTTGCTTCAAGCCAAGCGACTTCTCTGTGGCTGTGCATGTCGATGGTGTTGGCCAGTCACTTGAGCAGAACTGCCTGCTGGATGTAAAAGGATACTTCTGTGGAGCGATGAGCATTGAAGGACTTGGAACTGAAGGTTCCATGATGTACCAGAAGTTTAACAGCACTGGGAGATGCGTATCCCCCAGATCAACTCTGAAATGCTGCTGGAACGATGAAGAGGAGGAAGATTAGTTCTCTATGTTTTTATGATGTTTTCTAGTTGAAATGAATTGCTCCTCATTCTGGCATTGCCTTTATGAGAGCATGGCGTCTTGAATAGTTTTTTATGTGTTTTATGTTGTTTTCTACAATAAATTGCTCGAATTAGGCATTGCCTTCCTGGTTAGAGAGCGTGTGTCGTCTAAGTACTTTTGTTATCTTTCAATTCGTGTTGTTTCTAAGTCGATTACTAGACATCAACTTAATATCATTGAGTGTGATCTCTATTGCAGAATTTGAAGACTTTCGGTGGATTATTATTATTATTATACACAAGTTGTTACTACTTTTTTCATTTTTTGAAAATTTTATATTTTAATCGTAAAATAAACTTTCATTAAAGGGGAATGGTCACAAGAAATATGACTAACAACTTTTTTTCCCTTCAAATATAGTACAAGTTATTTTATTTTCATAAATATTGTATTTTTTATAATAAAAATGAAGTCAAAAAATAATGTTGATTGCAAAATAGTAAAAAAATAAAAGTCAGTAATAAGAGATTTCGACTTTAATTATTATTTTCATTTTTTAAATTTGTGAAAATAAAATAATATATATTATATTTATGAAAAAAAATTTAGCTGCAATATTTATGTTCAAGCTACAATAATAAATTGTTGCAGCAACATTTCTGTCGATAAGGAAAGTGCAAAAGAAGAGTGGAATATTAAAACAAATCAGAAATACATTATGCCGAATAACTGTAGAGATTCGTGTCCTATCCCCGCGAGATTTATTCGTCCCACAGGGAATTGTCAAAAATATCCCAACGTGGAAAATTTTTATTTTATTTAAGAATGGCCTGCAAAGGTAGAACCGACTAATGATGATAATGGGGAGAGGTTGGACTAACTATTAAATTCTCATTGTGTAATATTGCAGGGACGGGACTAGCAAGTAGCAAGTGGCCATACTTTCTCCCAATTTTCTTTGGTAGTTTTGATAATAACAAATCAATTTCAAGCTCCGTAGAGTTTGAAACACAATGCATTTGCTCTCGAGAATAATTCGCACACTATTCTTATTCATTCTTGGAGTAATATCTTATTGGTTCTCTTCAGAGATGGACCGAGGGGACTGGAAGAGACGGTCACCTCTTTTAAAAATTTATATATAATTTAAATTTTTTAAATATATATATATATATATTAAAAATGTATTTTCGCTTCACCTAAAATTTCACGAGTAATGGTGTTGACATGCAAGTAATGGTATTTTATCTCGCCTCCATTATTTTCTTACCATAACCAATCAAGAACTTGGAAAAACTTAGAAAAAAAATAAACTATAATATATTCTTATCTGACACTCGCAAAATAAATTAAAGTAAGATGGATATTATTTTTTTAATCAAAGATGAATATTATTTAAACTCAGGTTGATAACTAATTGAAATGATTTTGTTACATAGGATCTCATTTTGTTTAATTTGAATTTTACGGAGACTTGTAATTGTGGTTTTCATCCCTATTTATGTCCAATTTGGAGATTTAGCTCGTATACTCCAATTAACACATTTTGATCTTCCTACTATTATTAATGTTGATTTATGTGAATAGTTTTAGAAGTCCAAATTATAGTTCACTTGTATTTTTTTTTAAATACTACTAACTATTTTGGTAACTATACTTTCACCTCTTAAAAGAGATTAAAAAAATTCGAGTTTTGATTTTTAAATAAATATTCGCATCCGTAGACAAATATAATCTTTTAGACACAAGTGATTTGGATTAAAACATAACATTAATAATCGTAACAAAATAAAATTATTCTCAGTTAAATATACGAATTAAATCCAAATTGAGTATAGTGACTACAATCACAATTTGACTATTAATGCGAATATAAACTCTTTATATATTTTTTTAAACATTTATATTTGAATATTATATATATATATATATATATATATATCAACTTTGAAAAGCAATTTTCAATGGGGAGTATGGATTATGGTTGGTTTGAAATGAATCTCTTAAAGAACCTTCAATATCCTTTTCTTGGTATACAAGGAAACTTGCAATTCTTTGCTTCTTCAGCATTAAAATGAAAACTATAACTAAAAAAATATTTCTTTTTTCTTGACACAAACAAACAATTCATTACCAAATGCTGGCGTTTTTGTTGTTCTTTTTTCTTCAAGCGTTGACAAATCTGCAATTCCTCCTTACTTCACCATCAACAAAGCTATCTGAATTCGTAATATTCCCCAGTTTCACCATCGAATACGAGAACTGATTGAAGAAAGCGACAGGGTCTGCTGCATATTTATGGACAAGCTTTCTGGTTTCGATACCATATACGCTGGAATACATTTCCTGGTCTGAATTAAGTAACCCTTCACCTCTCAGAAGTGTATGGTAAAAAGAATTGTCGAAAAGATCCGTTGTGACATTATCCATTGCTGTTACATTGTTGTCTCCTGATCCACTCATTGCAGGGCAAACTGATTTCAGTTCACTGAGATTCGAATCCGATAATGGATTCTTCCCTGAAGTTCTTTCAAAGTCTCCGTAAATTCTAGCCCGAAAATTCTCACAACTTGCCATTCCAATGGTGTGAGCTCCTGCAAGTAAGTCACACATCAAGTCCCAGTTTATTACTTTGAAAAATTCAACGCATTATCCATGTCGTTATCGAAGATTCATAAGAACAGCTTACCAGAAAGAGCCACCATGTCAGTCACTGAGAGACCTTGATAAAGGAATTTAGATATAATACCGAGAAGACCCTTGTTTGCAGTAGGAATGTTTTGGCTAGCTAGATCATAATTAGCTGTTTTCGAATCCTTTCTTCCCACTGGTACATCCCAGTAAGGTCCATCAACCTGCAAATAATTAGACAGAGAATTAGGCCAACTCGAAAATTTAAGAAAATTTCGAAGTGTGTAAGGCTTTTAAATACCAGAACCACAGCATCTCTGGCTGCAATGGTGAGGATATCAGCACAAGACACAATGCCGGGAGACTCGGATTCAAGCTTCTTCTTAATCTTGTCAATGATTCCGAAACCCTTTAGTAAGTTCAATTCATTTGTTCAGGCTCTCTTTTCTCCTCGTATGTCGACGTATCATCAAGCAAAATCAACCCATCACGGCCCTGCAAAAAATCATATTCAAACTGTAAAACGTTATGCCTTTTTTTCCCATTTCATGGCCATAAATGCATTGAAGTTTCTTGAACCAGAACGAAACAGTCATGGAAATGCAATCGAACGATGAAAGCTGCATTGCGAGGATCTGAGAGGACATGACACTCCATGTCTTTCCTCACAATATCAAACACATTTGGACATGTTGAGTTGTAGTAATCCAATATCAAAGGAGGGTCACTTGCTGCAACGGAGGAGCAGAAAATGGAGACACATATCAAAACCATGAAGCATTGCAGAGGGTGGCCAGAGAAGAAATCGCCAATTTTGATATCGAAGCTTCTTTCTTTTTAATGAAAGGAACAAGAAAGATCAAGCGGGGGAAACGGGTGGCTTGGAAGATATATAAAGGGAAAACAGTGTGGAAAGCTTGGCCTTCTGCCATGGATGTTTGAATATTTAGTGAAAATTGTGTAAATGAAAGTCAATAGAGGATGCAACTAATGTTGGCCTGGTTGGTAGGTTGCTCTAAAACCAGTTCCAACTTTCAAAGGCCTTATGGTAAAAAGGGTTGTCATAATCCAAATAAATAAAAGGAGTTTATGTGATATGATCTAATCTTTTTTGTATCTGCTATACAATGCAGTCTGCAGACTTGATTTCTTGAACTTATTAGACTGAACCAATGCCTTAAATATTGATAAGATTTTTGACTGACACATTAGAATTCATGAGCTCTTTTATTCTAATATTTTGATTTATGCAATCACTTTAAGAAATATGGATAATCAATTATCTTTTATTATCCCATCCTGCAGTTTTTCTGTAAAAGAAAATAGTCATAAAATATTAATCGAAGTTCAACCTGCACGTTTTAAGTATAGCCCCTTTGGGCATTTTTGCTTGGGAAACAAGAACAATCTTTCTTGTATTTTCATTTTTCACGTGCCGTCTCTAGGGGGATGAAAATCTAGAATGGAGAGAAAATATGAGCAAAGTGGTGATCTTGATTCTTGAGGTGCAAGAGATTAGTATCACGTGTCACAACTCACAAGTAGTTAAAATCATCAAATTTGACTTCTGTTAAGTATGACTGTGTTGCAAGAATGCATAAGCTTTAGAGAAAAATGTAACTTAAACCTGCCAATTTTGATTCGAACTTGAAACTAATCAAAACCCCGAAACAACCCAAATCTAAGATAGTCTTAACAAGTAACCATAAAAAACCTGAACCGAAAGTGACAAGAACCTAAATGATTCAAACCCAAAATGACTAGATCCAATCCTCATTCTGAATAATCCAAATCCAAAACAATCCAAACTATAAATGATTTTTGGTGTGTGAATCAAATACCTCCTTGTTCACTATGTATACATTTCAGTATCATGAGGCTGATTTTTAATTAGATTGAACCTTGCATAGTGATCCCGCACATTTCCCTTTAAAAGCTCAAATCCAAGCTAGGCAGCACATTCCTTTGCAGTAGAGATCTAATCAGAGCCACAGCAGGACTACCGAATTCAGGCCACGAAACACACAATGTTCCCTTTATGTTCTTCAATTGGCATCCACTCAGTAGAGCAGCAGCCAAGCCATCAATCATACTACCCGATGGAAAATAGTCTAAACCCTTTTAGCAAGGGGGAGGCTACATTGCCACCACCCAATCCTTTTCTTTCGGCTAACGTCTCCAGCTTAAAAGCATAAGTTTCATCTGGTGAGAGCTTTCCCCTGAAGTTCTGGCTCTGAATTGAATCCAAAATCAAAAGCCTCTCAGGAACAATATCGTCACTGATCAGCAACCTAGCAACAAGGTGAGATCTCTCAGCAGAAACACCATGTCGAACTGATACATGCAGAATAGTTTTATCCCCATCATTCAGGGACTAGATGTTGCAAGTTTTGTCTCCAAGAGAGGGTTCAGCAGAGATGCCGGAGAAAGGGACCTCAGGTAGGAATAAGACTTCCAGTTAAGGTCTTAGGTGACAAGTGATGGAAGATATACAAAGATGGAGAGGATAAGGCAACTATGAGGAGAGATGGGTGAAGGGGCTTTTTGGGCTTCGATTAGAAAACACAAGGAATGGCGATGGAAGAGACGAAGATGGAGTTATAAAGTTGTTAAGATCTTCCTGAAAGAATCTCGAAGGTGGAGGTATTTCTGTTATGACATCTTCCATTATTACTTACAGTTTAGAACTCAAGTTCTGCACTACCAATTTAAGCAAAAGAGAGCATAAATCTTCTCATTACAACAAGAAAAAAAGAAAGAAAACACAGTTGAACCTACTTCTCTAGCCAAGCTGTATGAGAAGAATAAAAGTTTATTGCTTTAATATTAGGATAAACTATGAACAGTATCATTTGGCATTTCCCATAAGGAAGGATGGTCCAACATCGATGAAATTTCATAGTACACTCTAAACCAGTAAAAATGGAAATAAAAAAATGGTGACTTCCATAATAAAACCGAATGTGACCTTCACCCATAAACCCAAATTTCCTTCTGGCATTTGTCAAACATTTTACTTGCATAACCCAGAAACCCAAAGATATAAACAACTTCATTCGCCTAAACAAGAAATCTATCCAATAACAACTGCACTGTATGAAACACGAATGAATAACTAGGACAGATAAAAAATACCAAAAAAAATTATTTTAAAGAGGCATAAATAAGCAAAAGGAGTTACCGGTGAGGAAAGATAGACGTTTTTCAGAAGAAGCGGTGTGATTCTTCGGAACCAATGTAAATAAATTGGAAAGCTAGTGAGCACTGACCTCTTGGGCAAGTTAAGGTTTTTTTTTTTTAAGTTTAGTTTAACTACAAGATTGGTCACTTATGTGTCAGTTTTGATCACTTTAAACTAATAATTTTTAAAAAAAGAAATACATTGCGGTCATTTACATTATGATTGCTGAGTCGTTACCCAATTGACACGTGATATGTTAAAAAATAGTTAACTTTTTAATTTAACCTATGAAATTTGGATAAGATGTTAATCTAACCCTAAAGGTTAAGAGTGATCAAAATTATAACTTATTCGAACCCAACAAATGTTCCAATAAAAAAAGCGGATGATGTTTATGCTAAGAGACACAGGTTCAGATCGCTTTGTCTACAAGGTGTATGCACATTGTCAATTGATTAAGAATATCTATAAACATACGCTACCTTATCTTTAGACCATTCAAAAAAGCTGTTGATCCACTTTGTCTACCAACCCATTCATTGATTAATATTTTGACTTTGAGTGAGTTATGTTATTTTGTTTTGTTTAATTTTTTTTGCATAAAAATGATGAATATTTTTTCTATGTTCTTATGACATTTATTTCTTTAAATGATATTTAGAGTTGTATTTGATGTTGTCTTTCTAAATGATGTTTATTATTATGTTATCTTGTTAATATCTCCATGCCTTGGATCCTCAAACTGAATATTGATAGATAGACAATAATTTGGTTTATGTTTGTATTAACGGTGTTTATCCTTCGTCAACCACAACGGTGTTTGTTTGTATTTATTATTTGTCCGAATTGTTCAGTTAAACTATTTTGTAATTTTATTTTATTTTGAAGTGATTAGTTTATGTAATACTGTGATTTTATCTATTATTATTTTGCAAACTCTTCTTATAATCTTAGGATGTTTTTTTCTTCAACTTGTCAAAGAGTAAAATAATTTCAAAACTTATTTTTTAAGTCGATTTTTTTAGAACTATAGACATTTCTTTGATACAATTATTAAATAAAGATGTGTCAAATGATAATTAGATTTGAATATGATTTTGTATAATTATCTAAAATAAATTATTGGAAAAAAATTTCATATATATTTTTAAAAAATATATTATTTACCTATAAAAATTATTTAATAATTATATGTTGGGAATTGACGGCTTTCCATCACAACAATATTACTTTCAAAATTCGATTTTAAATTCACTCGTTAAAAGTATAATGTATCTTGTTATTGTACCCAAACACTTATTAATATTAATTTTTTATTTATTGAGATTACTACTTAATTAATTGATTGTGTATTAAATATTACTTCTCCATATATAACTATATATCAATTGTGCTGGATAAGAGTAAAAAATTATGTAATGTAAAAAGGGTAAATAATATCATAGGTCGCTTAACGCCAAACAATTATTTTTGGCAAAATTATCATTAATATATTTTTTATTTTGGTCATCAATGTTATTTTTTTACTATTTTGGTCACTAATCTATTGTTTATTTTCTATTTTAATCACCAAATTATTATTTTTTTACAATTTTTTTAATAACGGTTGACTAAAATAAAAAAACGTAAAGTTAATAATGATTTTATTAAAAATAATAATTTGATGAGCAAAATAAGTAAGCTAAAATAGTTTAGTTACAAGATGTTTATCAAAAAAAAAAAAAAAGACGACCATTAAGCCTCCTAGACAAGCCCGAAGACGGCCCTAGCTTCGGCATGTAGCCAAGCCAAGCCAAGCCAACCATTTTTTCTTATCTATCCGCTTCATTTCATCTTCTAATTTTACTCTATCTGAATAACACTTCTTCTTCCCTGCTTCCAGAAATCTCAAAAAATCTCTAATGTCATTACTAAGAGACAATCTTTCCATCCCATTTCTAGCCTTTATACCAAAACCCCACCTTAAAAACCATGTTTTTCGCGCCAAAAAAGCAATCCCATTCCCAGGATTCCCACTGAAAAATGATATATTCTTCTGCAATCTTAAGGTGTCCCTTTTACTTCTTCTTTTTAATATTATTTTAGCTTATTGTGATGGTTTCCTGTTGGGATTTTATTAGATGATCAATGGGGTGAGGTTTGATGGTCCCGTAATGGATGCTACCGGAGTGGAAGATGATGATTTGGTGATGGAGACCTGCATTACACGCACTTTGCCACCAGCGTTGACACTTGAGCATGGTCTTCAGAGTATTAAAGAGGCTGTGGAGGAGTTGAAGTTTAATCCTCCTTGTGCTTCTAGTGGAGTTTTGAGATTTCAGGTATATCACACTCAAGAATTTTATTGATATATGGAGTATAGGATAGCATGGGAATAATTGCTGTTCTTTTCTGAATTATGAATGTATGGACAGCATGTTTCTATTTTGATGGTTACATAAGTACAATGTGATTCTGTTCTTTTAAAGTTTCATTTTTCAAAATCAAATTTGCATCTCTAAGTGTTTCCCAATGAGAAAGAAACTCCATTTATGAATTATGCTATGCCATCTAGATAAAATTATGGTATGTTGATATATTTGATATTAGTATTGCATGTCAGTGAAGTAGTACGTAAATATTTTTTTTTTTGAAAGTAAGTACGTATATAATTGAAGTGTTTTATTTGTCAGGTTATGAAGAAACTAGAATTTGGAAAATACATTGTAAATGTTTTTTCTTTTGATTCTTTTCTTGGAATCAATTCAATGCAACTGTTGCCTTTGCAGGTTGCTGTGCCCCCAAGTGCAAAAGCTTTAAATTGGTTTTGCTCTCAGCCGAACTCTTCTGGTATTTTCCCTTTGTTTTTCCTTTCTAAGGAGACGACCAGCCCAACATGTAAATCATTATACTTGAACGCGACGCGTGGAATTTTTGGAATTGGAGCTGCTATTTCCTTTACAAACACTTTTTGTGTCCCTGGAGAACTAAGATCGAGCAAAAGGTTAATGCTATTCTTTTCCTACGCATGTTTCCTCTTTTTTGTTTTTCCTATGATTTTAGCATTAAACAGCTTTCCTAAAAGTCCGGGATAAATATTCTTGACATCCATGTGAATGAAATGATCATGTCAATGTGCCTTTTGATCCTCTGTTAGTTTTTCTAGTAATGCTTATTGTAAAACTTATTGTTTTATGACAAAGATAATACGCAAGAACACTGTATTCATACATCCTATTCATGCTGCAAATTTGATTAAAGGAGAACTGTTTCGATGAAGTAACAAAAAAATGGTCATGCTCTAGCCTATCATACTTTAATGTTCTAGGACCTTAGTGTTTCTGTGTATCCAAATTGAATGTTTGATATGAATGCAACTCGCACTGTCCCAGTACTGAAGGATCTCCTTGGAGTATGAACACCAAATGGAGACAATTGAACCATGAAGTTTAGTGTATTGAATTATTGTTTTCAGTAACTTGAATTTGAAGCTTAGTTTTTTTCTTTATGCATTTTTCTTATTCAGTGTTCTTCAAGTTGTGTTAGATTAGCTGAAGGAATTTATTATTACTTCAACATTCGTTTTGAAATAATTCATACCTAAAGAATGCACCATAACTTGTTTGCAGATTTCTTTCAAATGATTCGGTCCTTATGTCAACTTATGGTTTTCTGGATATTAATTTCTACACAGAATTGTCTTCTGTGAAGCACAACGCTGGTTCCTTTTACTTTTTCATTCCTCTGGTAAGCTTGTTTGGATTTAGCAGTTAGCATGTATTTGATACAGCTAATGCCTTCCTTTTTTTCGTAGTTGATAATCTAATTCCAGTGTTATTTGATCACTGCCAAACTTCTGTTGAAAGTGCTGCATGTATTTAGGGTTTTTGATTGTCTCATCAGATTGAATTAGATGAGCAAGAGGATATCTCTATTTTAACAGCCACGTTGGCATGGAGTGATTCTTGCTCATGTACATTTGAGCAGGCCATTCATTCTTATGAATCAGCCCTTTATCAGGTTCTCACAACTTCCTAGACCTTATCATGTGGCATCTTACATTCAGATCGTATAATATTGGTAAATTCTGTTAGGATGATGATTTTTGAATTTTAATTGGTCATAAAACTAATTAAAACACGAAGCCTGAATTTTTTATGTTGTCTCTTAACTGTATGGTACCTGTACAGTGTCCCACAAACTTCTTGTTGCATGAGACATTTCTGGCAATTTTTGCTAGGAAATTATATGATCTTATTCACAGTTTTCAAAATTAACCAGGTGTCCATAATTATCTCTGATGCTATTTTGGCTAAATGAATAAATTATGAAATTCTAAGCTTGACGTTTGGTTTTTCATGTAAGATATGTGTCTGCTTGATTTTAAAGTTGCAAGTGTACTTACGTCCCAGGTCTATGGTAATTGTTGAAACATTGATTTGTTTGCTCTTCATCTGGTTGGAATATTTTTCCTGAAGTGCTTCTGTTTTCACTCTCAGTCTGTTTTTTCAAAGTTTTGTTTAAAAATACTTTTCGCTGAATTTCTTCAGGCAAGTTCTCATTTTTGGCCCACTACAGAGAGATGCCACTCAGGGCACGTAAGAGCAGCCATTAGAAAACTTAATGTGGTTGAGGACAGCACTGTGCAAATGGTATGCATTTTGCACTTTGCTTTCCTTTCTCAAGTTCTGTCTTCCTTATAGATTCTTGTTTCGATTCAGTGACTTCTATTTTCTGCTACCTGAACTTTTGATCTTTGCTTATTTGAGGAGACGACCAATTTTGCTTACAGCAATGTAGACTTTCACATGGTAATCTGTAAATTCTAAAAAAATTGAGGATTTATGCACAAGTTTTAAGCCTTTCATCCCAACAATTCCCCCTCCTCTCTCTCTTTGATGGGGGAATGGATAACTTGAATGCTTTATAATTTTTTTAACTAAAAAATTTCACTTCTGCCTAGTTCTTTTCTGTTTTATTCTGTCGGCAGGCTTTCTCAGTGTTTCTTAAAGTGGTCTAAGATACTGTATAACCTTTTTTTGGTATATTGTAATTATTGTCTTTATAGTTGCCCACTTTTCTGGTGTTCACATTGAAGAGAAAAGACAAGTGATTGTGATTTATGTCTTTTTTCCTTGTATGCTTTTCTGATTTTGACTCTAGGAAGGGGCTCAATTGAGGATCATATCAATGTTGTTTAGGTGTTATTATTGATCACAGTGTTTTACTAGGCATATATGAATATCCCGTTGGGCGGAAGGGATTTTGAAGCTTACACCACGGAACTGGTATCTCCTTTTTCCTGCTAATCATTTATTCATGTTTTTTCATATTCCAATTTGCTTTGAGTTGTTCTACTTTTTTACATTTCGATAAATCCACCTATTGTAATATTGTTTATTGTCCTTTTATCTGAATGGCCTTATGTACTAAATTTTCTTGCAGAGAGGGGCACCTTCTTTCATGCAGTTCTGTTTCAAATTTTCACCAACCATTGGTGTTGCCCGCAACATGGTAAAATGCATTGTACTGGTTACTCTGAAAAACATTCATTTAAATACTCTGTTTGGACAGCATCTGTGAATATAAACAAAAGTATCGTTGATATCCGACATACTAAGAGCAAGGAGGATAGACGATTTGTATCAGTATCAATTGGTTTTTTGTGCAAACACATGGTTACATAAACAGTATTTCATTGAATGTAACCATAAGGTTTACCAGTTGCTTCATTTAAGTAAAAAATTGATCATAATTTAGCTAGTGTTATATGCTCTGTAGATGGAATGGAAAACATGAACAATTGCATAAATAATTTTTGTTTATCCAAAGAAACAGGAATAAAATAAATAAAGTAAATGCAATTAATAGTTTTGATTATACATGCAATAGATCTTAAAGGCCGCTTTTTAGGATTAGTTGACCCAAATAGAGGTATCAATGTCAGCTTTGATTTTACCATGTATCAAAGATAATAACCCACAATATCTTGTTTTAAATGTCAATGCAGCAAATGATGTGGGTATTAGGACCTTTATGGAATGTTGCAATAAACAAACTGGATGATGATTGTTAAAGTTTCATATTTCTTTTTGATTCAGTTGGATCATGTCAGTGAAACAACCTATTCCGTTCAAGATTGTGCAAGTATCAATGCTGTTTGGGCATCACTTATAGTTGAAGAATGTTCTCGCCTTGGTCTGACAGTGAGTTTTATCCATTGTCAGATATACCTATACCCTGCAGCATTTGCCTGATAATTTTTCATTGCAGTATTTTTGTGTAGCTCCAGGATCCAGGTCAACCCCCCTTGCTCTCGCTGCTTCTGCTCATCCCTTAGTAACCTGTATTTCATGCTTTGATGAGAGATCACTTGCATTTCATGCTATTGGGTATGCAAGAGGGTCTAAGAAAGCAGCAGTCGTTATAACAACATCAGGGACTGCAGTTTCAAATCTTTTTCCTGCTGTAAGTTTCAATGCACATCTTTGAAAAGTGCCGTGCCAGTCAAGGAACATCATATGATCAATAATTTTCCATGGTTTAGTTAATCAATATGCTTGTAGGGTTTTCACTTCATATTAACATTCTATCTTGCAAAATCATAATTATGGTAGCAAAAAAGCTATATCTTCATTTACGTACTAGTGATGTTCATTTATATTTCTCATTCCACTAACCTTGACCACTTGATGAAAATATTTGGCATACCTAAGGTGGTTGAAGCCAGTCAGGACTTTGTACCCCTTCTGGTACTCTCTGCAGATCGTCCTCCAGAGCTTCAGGATTGTGGAGCAAACCAATCAATCAACCAGGTGAAAAGAAATTGAAATAACCTATTTCAAAATTTGTTTTGTAATTTATTGTATCGCAAGAATTTTTTTGTACATGTATTATAATTATTATTTTTTTGTATTTGCTTGTATCGCAACTGATAATATTCTTAAATTTTACACTATACATATATCCATTTACTTATTTGCTAACAACTTTCTGTTAATTTGTATACTAGGTAAATCATTTTGGTTCTTTTGTAAGGTTCTTCTTCAGTCTTCCTCCTCCCACTGATCAAAACCCTGCACGGATGGTGCTTACCACACTGGACTCTGCTGTTCACCGGGCAACATCTTCACCAATTGGTCCTGTTCATATTAACTGTCCTTTTAGGGAGCCATTAGATGATAGTCCACAAAAATGGAAATCAAGTTGTTTGGAAGGATTAGATACTTGGATGTCTAATGCTGAACCATTTACCAAGTATATTATGGTGCAACATCCTTATTTATGTAATAATGGTACACATGGTCAAATGGAAGAGGTTCTAGAAAAAATTCAAAGGGCTAACAATGGGCTTCTACTAGTTGGTGCTATCGCGACAGAGGATGAGATATGGGCACTTCTTCTTGTGGCAAAATACCTTCAATGGCCTGTTGTTGCTGACATATTATCTGGGATAAGATTGAGAAAGCTGTTGTCTTCCCCTCCTGAAGTTGAACAGAACATCGTTTTTATTGACCATCTTGACCATGCATTGCTCTCAGATTCAGTTAGGGATTTGGTCCAGTGTGATGTAATTGTTCAGGTGGGACTTTTCTTCTTTCCTCTTTTAGAGGGTTAATACCCGGTTGCATGGAAAGGGATAATGTTTTAAATTACTGTAGATAACACTACATGATCTTATATGCCTTTATTACAATTGATTTCTTCTTATTCTTAATTCTTGACAGATTGGGAGTCGGATTACAAGCAAGCGAATCTCTCAGATGCTGGAGAAATGTTTCCCATGCTCATATATCTTGGTTGACAATCACCCAAACCGTCACGATCCTTCACATTTTGTAACACATAGAATTCAAAGCTCAGCCATTGAATTTGCTAATATTTTACTGAAAGCTCAAATTCCACGTAGAACCAGAAAATGGCATGATTATCTACAAGCATTGGATGTGATGGTATTGATCTAAGGCTGTGATTCTCTCCATGTTCCATTTTGCTGGGTGTTGAGCATTTTAATGCTTCATTCATGGTCTTCTTTTTCTCAGTTCATATTTTTCTTATCAATTACTAGGATAAATGAATATGATGGAATCGATCCGAGGCTGTGATTTCTCTCCATATTTCATTAGCTCTGTGTTGAGCATTTTAATGCTTCATTCGTGGTCTCTTCTTTTCTTTCAGTTAATATTTTTCTTAGCAACTATTAGGATAAATGAACCAATAGGTTGAATATGGTTTCACCTTTTGTTTATCTAGCTGGCAACAATTTGGTACCAAATGGAATTTGAAAATGAAACTAGAATAGTCTTTGCATATGATGTTATTGTATTGTCATGGCTACTTGTTTGCCATTTTTTATGCCATTCTGCAACTGTCAGCATGAGTTGATTCAATATTTGTCCATCTTCAGGGCATTTAAACTCATCTTCATATTTATTCTAGGCTTTAGCTTGACATTTTTTTTCTTTCTAAAAAGTGAATCTCTGTATCTATATCTTGTGATTTTTCATCTTTTATGATTTTTTCTTATATAGCATGGATGCTTTATGATTACATCCAATGGTGGGATAAATGATTTTGCATAATGATATATGTAATTTCTTTATCATTTCCTAGCAAAATGATTGATAATTTGTATATCTGGAAATCAATGAAATTATAGTCTGTCATCCTTGTCTTCTTCTCTACCTCTGAAGTACTCTTGCCATCTATTGTAGGTCGGACAGGAGATATCATTTCAAGTTTCTGCTGAACACTCTTTATCAGAACCATATATTGCACATGTAATCTCAGAGGCACTTTCATCTGAGTCTGCACTTTTTATTGGGAACAGCATGGTAATACGTGATGTAGACATGTATGGATACAATTGGACAAGTGATACTCACAGTGCCGCAGATATGATTTTAAAGGCAGAATTACCATGTAAGCAGATATTGGTTGCTGGAAATAGGGGTGCTAGTGGAATTGATGGTTTGCTCAGCACAGCTATTGGTTTTGCTGTAGGATGCAATAAGCGAGTATGTATTCACTTTAATCCTTTTGACATTTTGAAGCATATACCTAACTCTTTCCCCCTTTTGTTGATTTGGCATGCTAGAATGACATCTTTGATAAAGATAGAAAACTCGGTAAAGTTTTTGAACTTCCATAAGCATATACCTTTTCTAGTTTTCCTTTTCTTTTTCCCATAATTAATGGTGCTAAAACTTCATGGGAAACTAGGGAAATCTTGGATAAGTCCTTGCTTCTTTTCTTCTTCCTTTAAACAATAAAATTCTCTTCCTATCCATGCCTTATCTTATGTGTTAAGTTTCTCTTCTTGTTTCTGTTTTCCATTCCACTGAGGATGTATGTATGTATGTATATATATATATATATATATATATAGGTGTTGTGTATGGTTGGAGATATTTCTTTCCTTCATGATACAAATGGCTTGGCAATTCTGAAACAGAGGTAAGATTCTTCTCTCTTTTTTCTTAATAGATCCTTTATTCTACAATTTAAAAATACAAATGATTGAGAATTGACATGCTAGACTAGACTACTCCTGCCCATGGATAATGCCATTAGTCTCGTTAGTTAACTCTTTAATGATAAACCTCTATCTATACTTTAACAATGTTTTCAATTGTGAGATGTGTGGTTTCCATGCTCTAAAGAGTTGTTTAACAAAACCGGTTTATTCTTATTTATTTCATGCTGACCACAGAATGGTTCTAACTTTCTATGTTTTTATTTAAAGGATGTTGCGAAAACCAATGACAATACTTGTGATCAATAATCGTGGTGGTGCAATATTCAGCCTACTCCCAGTTGCAGATAGAACTGATCCAAGAGTGTTGAATCAGTATTTCTATACTTCCCATAACATTGCTGTCCAGAGACTATGCGAGGCACATGGGTAAATCCTTCAACTTTCTGTTGGACACACACACACACATTGAGTAACATGTGGTTTATATTAAAAACAAACGCATACGTGTGGTTTATATCAAACACACACATTGAGTTACATGTAGTTTATATTAAAAACATAGAATGTGCTTATAAGTTGGAATGTTTCAGGTTTGTGCTAACTTACTACATCTTATCTGTTTTTCAGTTTCTAAGCTTTTACATTCATTTTGAGGCACAGACACGCACACACACATATGGTTTGCATTGAAAACAAACACTCACACACACACGTACATTGAGTTACATGTGGTTTATATAAAAAACATAGAATGTGCATATAAGTTGGAATGTTTCAGGTTTGTGTCAACTTAGTGCCTTCTACATCTTATCTGTTTTTTGGTTTCTAAGCTTTTACATTTCATGCACACAGAGTTACATGTGGTTTATATTAAAAGCATAAAATGTACCTGTTGGAATGTTTCAAGTTTGTGTCAACTTACTTCCTACTACATCTTTTCTGGTCTTTTACAATTCTTCTGCAACCATTTTGTACTAGTGTATAGTTCAGTTAAATGGATTGTTAGAAGATTATGGCTTACTGAATATCTCAACAACAGAAATGTTGAATGGCGTTTACAAACTTTAGTAGAAAGAGAAATATCTGAAATGGCAATAATTGGTGTGGGGGTCCAGGCAGAGATAGAGTGACAATCAAATGTGAGTTAAATATAGCCTTATGATGGGGACGATAGGAGTCAGTCCCAAATGCTTTTGTTGGTCATAACAAATATGGGTAGCCGATCATACTGTTGATCTGGCAGAATTGAAAGTGGGTACTATGGATGAATTTATTCATGCCATTTCAAGGTCAAAGCAGGATATGAGCTGAAGCTGCAAGAAAAAGCATTACTATGATATATTCATTTGAAGATTAATATAGCATAATGGCTAGAAAAAGATGTACATAAATTAGTTTAGGTTTTGTCTTGGTCTATTATACTTAAAAAAAGTTTTGACCCCATTTCTAAGGAATACGATTCATCCAGTTCTATCTGGCCTTTGCTCTTTGAGAGACCATACCTATTCATTGATTTGTGTAGAAAATAGGGAAAAGTATTTTGGTCAGTGATCAATCTGATTCACTGTTTTTCCTTGAATTGATTTGAAGAGTACATACAAGCCAACTATTTATAGATTTAGTACAGGGAGTTCTAATAAAATTCAAACTAGTCTAGATAAAATATGATCTTATAAGATAAGAGATAAAGGTTATCTAAACTACTTAGTAGATAAGAGTTATATGCTATCTAAACTACTTTAAGAGATTAGAGTTATAAGATATCTAAATTACTTAGATATTTACAAAAGAATTATCTCTATTTACATGACAATTATCTACACTCCCCCTCAAGCTGGTGAATACATATTGTAGATTCCCAGCTTGGATTTAAGATCGTCAAGAACCACTCTTGGAAGAGCCTTGGTAAGAATATCGGCTAATCAAGCTTTGTAGGAACATAGCCGAGTTTGATAACTCCATTGCTGATTTTTTCAGCGATAAAGTGTCTATCTATCTCCACATGTTTGGTACGATTCGTGTTGAACAGGATTTTTCGCAATACTAATAGCAGATTGACTATCGGTTTGCAACTCAAACCGCTTGTAGTGATCTAATCCCATTTCGGTCAACATCCTCTCAGTAACCACATGCCTTCACAAATCCCAAGTGCTAGTGCTCGATACTAAACCTCAGACCGCTCCTAGACACCACGACTTGCTTTTTACTCCTCCAAGTGACCAAGTTTCCCCACACGAAAGCGCAATATCCACTAGTTGATCTTCTATCAGTTAACTCACCAGCCCAATTTGAATCAGTAAAAATTCTTACTGACCTTTCTTCACTTTTCTTAAATAATAAGCCATGTCTCGGAGTCATTTTAAGGTACCGTAAATGTTAGATTATCCGATAGAGTTAGAGTCCTTATGTAAATAGTAGTTTAAATTAAAGTTTAAAGATAGAGTTAGAGTCCTCATGTAAATAGTAGTTTAAATTAAAGTTTACTTCCTAAAAGATAGAGTTAGATGTCTTGTGTACTTAGGACTCCTAATTGTAACTAAAGTCCAATACTTGAGTCTATAAATTCACTGTAAAAGGATGTAATTTTTTTGAAAATATTCAATAACAAAAAAAATCAATTCATTTTTCTTCTTCTTTCTCTAAACTTAAATTCTGCTTTATTTTTATGCGTTAATTAGTTTTTCCTAAAGCGAAAAATTGCTTTTCTACATGGTATCAGTCTAACATCGATCCTAGTTAGAATTCTTAATGGGATCCCCTTCGACAACCTTTGAGATGCTATCCATAGCGAGCGGCAGTCTTTGGATTGGAGTTTTTCCGAAAATTTCGGGTTCGACAAGAACTTTGTGAAGCGGTTTAGCCCTCGTGGAGGATACAAGCATACAAAATACTTGTTCTCCTCTTGCACTTTTTCTACCAAAGTGCATCAAAGATGGATCATCGACTGAGGAGCATCCGATCACATGACGTAACAGGGAATTATTCCTTAGTTTTTCGATTCATCTTCTACAAGTTCTATTAAAACAACCGATGGCTCTTTCTCTCCTATCAAAGGAAGTGGCTCAGTCCTCATTAACGATAATTTGTTGCTTGAAGATGTTTTGTTTGTGCCTAATCTACCGCAATCTCATCTCTGTTAGTAAACTCTCCAAGAATTTGAAGTGTTCATTACAGTTTCCATCAATCTGTTTGTTTTTTGCAGGCAATGAATTCGAGGAAGATGCTTGGCACCGCTAGCTTGCAAAATGGTCTTTATGTCCTCTAAATCAACCATCTACCCTACCAAATACTTCTTGCTCTTTGACTTCTTTAGGGCAAATTGATAATATAATGTTATGGCATTTTAGGTTAGGGCATCCTAATTTTCATTATCTTGCTAAAGTATTCCCTGAATTATTTGTTAATAGAAAACCAAGTTCTTTTAAATGCCATATATGTCCTCTCGCTAAATGGACAAAAGCATCCTATTTACCATCTTCCTCTGAGACCTTCCCAACCTTTTTCATTAATTCATAGTGATGTTTGGGGTCCTTCTCGAGTGAAGAATGTAACTGGTAGTAGGTGGTTTGTCACTTTTATTGATGATCATAGTAGAACAACTTGGGCATATTTGTTAAGGGATAAATCTGAAGTAGCCTCTGTTTTTGAGAAATTTTACAATATGGTTGAAACCCAATTTGGAAGTAAAATTCAGATCTTCAAATCTGATAATGGGAGTGAATATTTTACCAAGTCCTTGGGGGAATTTTTTAACAAAAAAGGGATTGTTCAACTTAGCACTTGTGTGGATACACCAGAACAAAATGGGGTTGCAGAAAGGAAAAATAGGCATTTGTTGGAGGTAACTAGGTCTTTGATGTTCACTAGTAATATTCCTAAGTATTTGTAGGGTGAGGCTTTGTTAACTGCAACCTATCTCATTAATCGAATGCCCAGTAAGGTTTTGCAATACAGAACACCTAGAGCTGGTTTTTTGGAGAGTTACCCAAATTATAAACCTTTGTCCTCTATTCTCCCTTTCAAAGTTTTTGGTTGCACTGTGTTTGTGAAAGATTATGTTCCCTCTAGGGTAAAACTTGACCCCAGATCCTTGAAGTGTGTCTTGGTCGGGTATTCTTCACTTAAGAAGGGCTACAAATGTTATCATCCTCCTTCTCAGAAATTTTTTACTTACTTGGATCTCACCTTTTTTGAACAGGAACCTTATTCCCCTGCGGCTGCAAATCAGGGGGAGAATTGTGATGTTTTTCAGCCTCCTATCAATCAGGTTTATCCTTCTTTACCTTCAGAGTTATTACCTACTAATAATCCTTTGTTATTTGAACCCCATACTCCTTTAAACCCTTCTACTTCTTCACCTATTATTACACCTACAGCTTCCCATCCTTCACCTATTGTTACTACTCCTCGAAATTCACCCAAACCTTCCTCACAAACCCCTCACCTCTCCTAAGCAATTGAAAGTTTATACCAGAAAAATGTAAAACTATTCCAGAGACTGTTTTGCAATCGACACTTGCCGAGAATTGGACTTGAATTGATTGCCAATGAAAATGATGGAGGTAATGTTCTAGCCGAGATTCCCTCTCATTTACTTGAATTTGATTATTTGCCTATTGCTAAAAGGAAAGGGGTAAGACAATGTACAAAACACCCCATTCAGAGGTATGTTGCTTATGGTAATCTAATGCCATCATTTAAGGCTTTTACAACTTGCTTAGATAAAGAATGATACCTAACACTATTGAGGAGGCTCTAAAAGATTCTAAGTGGAGAAGGGGTCATTAAAGAGAGAGATTGAAGCACTTGAAAAGAATGATACTTGGACCATTACAGATCTTCCACAAGGCAAAAAACCAATGGATGCAAATGGGTGTTCGCCATAAAATACAACTCGATGGCGGATATCGTAGTATAATAAAGCAAGGTTGGTGGCCAAGGGTTTTACTCAAACCTATGGAATTGATTATAATGAGACCTTTGCTCCTGTAGCTAAACTAAATACGATTAGAGTTCTCTTAAGCTTGGCTGTAAACAAGGATCAAAGCTTCATCAACTTGACATTAAGAATGCCTTTCTTAATGGAAAATTGGAAGAAGAAGTGTACATGAGAGTGCCTTCGGGCTTGAAGTCGATAAAAGAGATCGAAAAGTTTGCGGACTTAATAAATCCATCTATGGTTTGAAGCAGTCACCTAGAGCCCGGTTTGACAGATTCACCAAGGTGATTTTAGAAAATGGATACAAACAATCCTTGGCGATCATCACACTCTCTTCATTAAGGTAACCTCTAGCAATAAAAGGGTTATTTTAATAGTATATGTGGATGACATTATTCGACAGTGATGATGATGAAGAGATAAGTCACTTGAAAGGGTTGTTAAATACACAGTTTGAAACAAAAGACCTAGGAAAGCTCGGATACTTTCTAGGCATGGAGGTTGCTAGGTCGAGCAAAGGTCTAGTGATAAACCGAGAAAATATGTTCTTGATCTACTTAATGAAGCAGAATGTTGGGATGCAAACCAGTTGATACTCCCATGGAAGCAGCTTAAAATTCAATAGAGAGGACACAAGCCCTAAAGCCGATAAGGGTAAATTTGAGGTTAGTGGGAAAATTGATTTATTTGTCGTTAACTGACCAAACATTGCTTTTCCAGTTAATATTATTATCACAACACATGACTGATCCAAGGAAGATCACATGGAAGCTGCAATTAGAATTTTGAGATACTTGAAAGGGACACGGGGCATGGATTGCTATTTAAAAAGACTCAAGAAAGGATCGCTCATTTATTCGATTCAAGTTGGGCAAACGAATCGAAAAGGAGATCAACTAGTGGTTACTGCTCCTTTGTTTGGGGAAATCTAGTGACTGGAGGAGTAAGAAACAAACATTGTATCTAGAAGCGATCTTTGAAGCGAGAATATAGGGCTTTAGCATTGGGAATGTGTGAAGGAATTTGGTTGTTAAAGCTATTGAAGGAGCTAAATGTGAACCAAGATGAGAAGTTTGAGATTTTTGTGATAATCACCCACCATACAAATTGCTCAAATCCACCCACCATGATAGGACTAAACATGTGGAGATTGACAGCATTTTATCTCGAAAAAGATTACTAGTGGGACAGCTTTCTTTATCTTATGTTCCTACAGAAGAACAAGTGGCGTGATGTACTTACAAAAGCACTACCAAAAGCTTCTTTCGACAAGTTTCTATTCAAGTTGGGATTATACAATGTATATTCTCCAACTTGAGGGGGAGTGTTAGATTATCCGATAGAGTTAGAGTCCTTATGTAAATAGTAGTTTAAATTAAAGTTTAAAGATAGAGTTAGAGTCCTCATGTAAATAGTAGTTTAAATTAAAGTTTACTTCCTAAAAGATAGAGTTAGATGTCTTGTGTACTTAGGACTCCTAATTGTAACTAAAGTCCAATACTTGAGTTTATAAATTCACTGTAAAGGGATGTAATTTTTTTGAAAATATTCAATAACAGAAAATCAATTCTGTTTTCTTCTTCTTTTCTACAGAAACTTAAATTCTGCTTTATTTTTATGCGTTAATTAGTTTTTCCTAAAGCTAGAAAATTGCTTTTCTACAGTACAATTCTATATACGGCATCAAGATGCTCCTCTCTTGGATCATTCATGTACTGGCTAACAACACTAACAGAAAAAGCAATGTCAGGCCTCGTAAGGGACAAATAAATTAGCTTACCAACCAATCGTTGATACTTGCTCTTTGCTTACTTTGGAACACCTCTATCATCTTTTTTTCGAACTTTAAGTTGGGCTCCATTGGGGTTTGGTGGTTTACAACCAAGCATGCCGATTTACAAAAGATCAAGGATGTATTTCCTCTGACAGATAACTATACCGGATTTTGATCTTGCCACTTCCATTCCAAGAAAGTACCTAAGACTGCCGAGGTCTTTGGTTTCAAATTCCTTGGCTAGTGAATCTTTTAGCCTCTTTAATTCTTCAACATCATCCCCAGTGATTATTATATCATCCACATAAACAATTAAAATCGTTCTTTTACCATTTTGATTTACCTTAATAAACAAGGTATGGTCGGTTTGACATTGTTTATAACCACTCCCAATAATTACCTTGGCAAATCTATCGAACCAAGCCCTTGGGGACTGCTTTAGGCCATACAAGGATTTTCTCAATTTGCATACTTTGTGAGCCGTCGAATCTCTCTTGATGCCCTCCGAATTTCCATGTACACTTCCTCTGTCAAATTGCCATTCAAGAAGGCATTTTTGATGTCTAATTGATGAAGTGGCCAATCTCGTTCACGGCAAGAGACAAGAAAAACTCTTACCGTGTTTAGTTTTGCAACCGGAGCGAAGGTTTCTTGGTAATCTATACCATAAGACTGTGAATCCCTTAGCCACTAACCTGGCCTTGAATCTTTCAATGCCGCCGTCCGAATTGTACTTTCTTGTGAAAACCCATTTGCATCCCACTCGCTTCTTTCCTTGAGGTAGATCTGCCGAGTCCGTGTCTCATTTTTCTCAAGGGCATTTATTTCTTCCTCGACCGCCTTCTTCCACCTAGGATCATCTAAAGCCTCCTCTATTGTTCTTGGAATCAATGTCATCAATCTTTGTCGTGAATGCCTTGAATGATGGCATTAAACGGCTATAAGCAACATACTTTTCTATCGGATGAGCGGTACACTTCCTCACACCTTTCCTTTGAGCAATCGGCAAATCATCGTATTAACAAAAGGAATAGGATTTTCATTAAGAGGAGAATCCGCACCTTCCAAGTTTTCCATGGTAATTGGACTCGGTTCAAATTCTTGACAAATGTCTAGGTTGCAAGGTGGACTTCTCTCTCCTTTTGTAGACGCTAAGTTCTCTCCCTTCTGGTTGGGTCTTTTGAGGAGTTTTGGAAGGTGATGGATAGGTTCTTTGTGGAGTTTTAACAGGGCTGAAATTTTGTCTAGTAGGAGAAGAATGTAGAGATGGTTGTAAAGGAGATGAAAGCACGGGTTGTGGGATAAAAATGGATTGTGAATTAGAAGTCGGTTGTGATGATAAACTTGACGAGTTCTGAAAGTTATCAAAAAACTGAAATTGAAATTCATCTTGAATCTCCCCCTGAATTTCGGTTTTAGAGAAATAAGGTTTATTTTCAAGGAAGGTAACATCCATAGTAATGTAAGTCTTTTTTGTAATTGGGGAATAACACTTGTAACCCTTCTTAGTGGATGAGTAACCTAAGAAAACACTCTTGAGTGACCTTGGATCCAACTTAGACCTATGTTGTTGATAAACATGAACAAAAGTGGAACACCCGAAAATCTTTAGTGGAAGATCACATGACATAGGTTTGAACCAAGGAATTTTTTTAAGAATAACATCTTTAGGAGACTGGAACTTTAGTGTTCCACTAGGCATCCTATTAATAAGGTGAGTGGCGATTAAGAGACACTTCCCCAAAAATATTTAGGAACATTGGAAGAGAATAAAAGAGATCTAGCTACTTCCAAAAGATGTCTATTTTTTTCTCGGCAACCCCCCATTCTGTTGAGGACTATCAACACAAGAGCTAATATGAACAATGCCCTTTTCTTTAAAATAGGATCCTAGACTCTTGGAGAAATATTCACTCCCATTATCAGTTTTAAAAATGTGGACTTTACTTTGAAACTGATTTTCACCATATTGTGAAAGGTTTTAAAAATTTCACTAACTTCAGATTTTTCCTCATAAGAAAGGTCCAAGTAGTCCTACTATGGTCATCTATAAAGGTTACAAACCATCTAGATCCACTAACATTTTTAACTTTGGAAGGGCCCCAAATATCACTATGGATGATGGAAAAGGATGAGAAGGTTTATAAGTGGATGGATGGTATGTAGTTCTTTGATGTTTGGCAAATTGACAGTGTCACAATGAAAGGATTTGATCTTTTTATTGGTGAACAAATCTGGGTACATCTTGGCCAAATAAAAGAAATTGGGATGACCTAGTCTAAAGTGTAGTAACATAATAACATTTGGAAATAGGTCCGATGTGGAAATAGATTCGAGATACAACTGAATAGGCTTGTTTTGGTGAAGGCAAAGAACCTTGAAGAATGTAGAGTCCACAAAGTGCAACCTAGCATTGCCAATTATCTTCCCCCGAATCCAAGACTAAATTCACAACCATGTAAATCAAATTTAGTATAACATCCCAAGTCACGAGACAATTTACTAACAGATAACAAGTTGCAAGCTAATTTTGGAACATAAAGCACGGAGTTCAATTCGATATCCTAATTTACTCGAATTGTTCCACTTCCTTCAATGGCTGCTAAGGAACCATTTGCCGTCTTTACATTGGATTGGGCCCCAAGCTGGCTGAATTCTGTAAATAAGCTCAGATCTCCTGTCATGTGGTCAGAGGCTCCACTATCGACAATCCAAGTAGTGAAGTTTGTGTTGTCAACAGTATTTGCAAAAGAAAGATTACCTCCATGTTGCTTGCTAAATTGGCCGCTAATATTTCTTACATAGGTGACCAAATGTTATTGATTGTCCCTCAGTGGCCGTGGGGATGGACTAGCTTTTGAGCTAATCTCGAATGTTTTTTCGCCAGCCATTAACCAAGGATTTTTTTGGATAGGATCTGAAAAACCTAGACTGATACCATGTAGAAAATAGGGAAAAGTATTTTGGTCAGTGATCAATCTGATTCACTGTTTTTCCTTGAATTGATTTGAAGAGTACATACAAGCCAACTATTTATAGATTTAGTACAGGGAGTTCTAATAAAATTCAAACTAGTCTAGATAAAATATGATCTTATAAGATAAGAGATAAAGGTTATCTAAACTACTTAGTAGATAAGAGTTATATGCTATCTAAACTACTTTAAGAGATTAGAGTTATAGGATATCTAAATTACTTAGATATTTACAAAAGAATTATCTCTATTTACATGACAATTGTCTACAATTTGTGTCTTTATCTATGATGGATTAAATAAGTTCTTTATGACTTATCTTTCACTGTAGCAAATTAGTTCCTTAAATTGCAATCTACATGATTCTTCTCATTAAGGTTTTACATTGGAAACTTTTCATTTGATGCTAACTACGCAGGGTGAAGCATTTGGAAGTAAAAACAAAGACGGAACTACATGAGGCTTTAATCTCGTCACAGAAAGGAGACACAGATTGTGTCATTGAAGTTGAGAGTTCCATTGATGCTAATTCCATTTTCCACAGGTGATTAGGTTCTAAATATTCTTGAGCAATTATGATTTCCTAGTTAACGGGTAAATACCTGGTCAATCTGCTGACATATCTTTCTCTGTTCCTTAGTTATATAAGAAAATTTGCTTGCCAAGCAGCTGAACATGCTTTGGGTGTCGTTTCAAAACTTCCTCTTCCAGAATCTCTGTCACGAGGGTGCCACTGTAAAATCCAATCAATTAGTTATTCTCTCTATAGGTACTGTTTTTGTAAGAAGAATAGATTTGAAACTTTCTTAACTTTACCAGGTACAAGGATTATTCAGTATAGATTTTTCAAATTTGTATGGTTCCAGAATTCGGCTTTGTGCTCCACCTACTTCAAGTGCGTTTGACCGTGACCACACCATATTTTATAGAGAAGGCTTTATTTTGTCTTTGACTCTTGAAGATGGAAGCATTGGGCATGGAGAAGTTAGTTTATGTTAAATTCATTATTTGTTTTTTATAAGTTTGTATTCTATAATCACTTCTTCTTTTTCCCTTTACTTGAAATACTTATTCTATTTTTTTGACCTTTCGTTTTCCATTATCTTCTGTCACCCTTGTTCTTGTGTAAGCTACCGTTCCATTTATTTTTTGCCTTGCTCTGCTTAAACAGGTTGCGCCTCTTGAAATTTGCCAAGAAAACCTGTTGGATGTGGAAGAGCAACTTCGTTTTCTTTTTAATGCGATGAAAGGAGCTACCATTAATTATTTTCTACCAATGCTCAAGAGTTCATTTTCTTCTTGGATATGGAAAACTTTAGGAATTCCGGTAGGCAGATCTATCTACATTTTGTTTATAAAATGTGTTTCTAGTAAACAGACTGTAAGAAGGAAAATTTTGGGTAAAAAACATTAGAGGAATGGTTGTTCCTAGTTGAATTCATCTTTATTTTTTTTAATGGATTTTGATATTTTTTGCTTGGCTTATTTAATTATTATTATACAGGTATGTTCACTCTTTCCAAGTGTCAGATGTGGTTTGGAGATGGCAATCCTCAATGCTATAGCAGTGAGCCAAGGTTCTAGTTTATTGAACATACTTCATCCTCTGAGGGAAAGAAATGAAGAAAAACCTGAAAAGTTGCCAAGTGTTCGTATATGTGCTCTTCTTGATTGTAGTGGTACTCCAGAAGAAGTTGGTCATATTGCTACCGACCTTGTTGAAGAAGGATTTACTGCAATTAAGATAAAGGTGCATTAGACCTAAGTGATTATGAATATTGCAATCCACTTATATTAACTGGTTTCTTTTCCTGTCTTTTTTCCAAGACTACTGCAGCATATGATTAGTAAGTTTTATTTAGTCTTTATTAATTCTTTTTTTTAAGATCTTAATTTGCTCATTGATGATTTTTCTACAAAAGGTTGCACGTAGGGCAGATCCAGTTGAAGATGCTGCTGTCATACAGGAAGTAAGAAGGAAGGTCGGTTGCCACATTGAGCTTCGTGTCGATGCCAACCGTAATTGGACGTATGAGCAAGCTATTAAATTTGGCTTCTTGGTGATGGATTCTAACCTGCAATATATTGAGGTAAAACTTGTAGAAAGCTTGGAAAACATGGCTGCTTTACCCTTCATTGGTCCCAAGTGGATTACTGTCTTACTGGTTTGTGCAGCGGTTTTGGCATTTTGTTTTCCCAACTTTGACATCGATATTTCAGGAGCCTGTTCAAGATGAGGCTGATATTATAAGGTTCTGTGAAGAAAGTGGCTTACCTGTGGCACTGGATGAAACTATTGATAATTGCCCAGAAAATCCTCTGAACATGCTTGTCAAGTATAATCACCCCGGAATAGTTGCTTTGGTGAGTGACATTAAATTATCGTTTTTTAAATCAACAGCGCGTGTGTCATTTAATCTTGGTGACACACTTCATTTACTGTTGATTGAGAGTTGAGTTACTCTCTTTCTAAACCTCAACTTTTATACTCAAATTTGCCCATCCAAACTGTAAGAATGTTGAGCTAGAATTGTGAAATCACATTGTTAGAATCATAGCGATAAGAACTTTCCTTATAAGTTTTTTTTTATCAGAATATATGCTAGAGCACAGGTTAGAAAGCTCGTGTGTCTCCTCCCTGGTTGTTCATATAGCTACAGCAATAATCAGTAATTAAGCTAATCCATGAGAAGTTGGAGAGCCAATATCTATAATGATATTGTTTCTAGATTTAAAGGTGCATTATTCTGTCAAGTATCACCATTCTTTTTGTTGCAATCATCATGTCATAACTGTCATCGTCATTGTCAAGAGCAGAATGATTCTGATATAAGCTGTTTAACTCGGTCCAACTTACCAGCATAACTTAGAAATGGGAGGATGCACACCAGGTCTTTGATAATAGGAAACCACTCATTGTGAATCTTTTAGGGCATAACAATGTTATGAACGTCTTCCAATTTGAAGTGACTTTTTTGGTATGGTCCTGATCTGCATTTGTTTTATTTGTCTTTCCAGGTCATTAAACCAACTGTAATTGGTGGATTTGAAAGGGCTGCAATAATTGCACGATGGGCTCACAGGCTAGGAAAGATGGCCGTAATTAGTGCTGCATTTGAAAGTGGCCTAGCTTTGTCAGCATATATAGTGTTTTCCTGTTATCTGGATTTGCAGAATGCTGAGACATGCAAGTTGATGAATAATAACCTAGTTCCTTCTGTTGCTCATGGTCTTGGGACGTATCGCTGGCTTGGAGAAGATGTTACAACTGATCTGCTTGGCATTGGTCATAATCCAAGTACTGGCTTTATAGAAGCATCTGTTGCTGATGCTACCCATCTCCTGCATAAGTTTCGAATGAACCACAATTTTATCCGTAGAACCTTCACTAGTGAAAAGGTCCTAAGATATCAACTAGCTCTGGATTCGGATGATATCTCTTTTTCCATCAACGTACAAGAGATTGGTCAAAGGAATAATGTGAGGAACTTGATAACATCTATGTGCTTTCTTTTGCTCTTTCCCTTTTTCTTTCCTCTCGTATTAAAAGAAATATCATTTAATATCAACAAGGGGGCAAATGTGAAATTGATTCAGCTAATCTCTTTTCTGGTTATAATGCAGCACTTTTTGTACTCACTTGTTGAGTGCTAACCACACCTTTGCCGATGCAGGGTAGCACAATTCTATTCCTTCATGGTTTTCTCGGGACTAATGAAGAATGGGTTCCTATCATGCATGCCATCTCAGGATCTGCAAGATGCATTTCAGTTGACCTGCCTGGCCATGGGGTAACAAAGATAAAGAATTGCGGTGATGACAAAGCTGCACAGCAACCGACATTGTCAATCGAGATAATTGCCGATTTGCTGTTTAAATTAATCGAGCACATAACTCCTGGTAAAGCCACTCTTGTTGGATATTCTATGGGAGCAAGGATTGCTTTGTACATGGCGCTGAAATTCAGTGATAAGGTACATTCATGAGTGCAAGATACTGTGACTTTGAACTAAATGATTACATCAGCATTTCTTATGATAGCAAACCTGTTCAGATTGAAGGGGCCGTTATATTATCGGGAAGCCCCGGAATAGAAGATGCAGTCACAAGAAAAATTCGCAGGGCTAAAGATGATTCCAAAGCTTGTTCACTTGTTACCCATGGTTTACAGCTCTTTCTAAACACCTGGTATTCTGCAGGCTTGTGGAAGAGGTGATTTCCTTATCTTTCAATTGTTGTACTTCTTAGCTTTTATAATTATATATTAAAAGTGAATTATAGTAACCTAGAATTTTCATCTCTATGCTGATATCTCCATTGAGCAGCTTGTGCAGCCATCCCCATTTCAATCAAATTGTCTCCAAACGGTCGCTGCACGGTGACTTGCGAGGTCTTGCAAGAGTTTTGTCTGATTTGAGCCCCGGAAGACAGCCGTGAGCCCTTCTGCTTATTTGTTTTTCGGTTTATCGTTCTAGTTAAAGAGATTTAGTTTGTTTTATATATGAAAGCCAAATGCCAAATGCATGGTACAAAGAATGAAAGAGCCATGCATCAGCTCTGAGTTCTGAGACAATGCTTAGGCTGCTAGCTAGACAAAAGTAGAAGAAATTCAGTTGTTAAATGAATGAACTTGTAAAGGCATGTCTGTTCAACTGTTGTTTTTCATTTTATGATAGGTCATTATGGGAAGACTTGAAGCACTGCCAAGTACCCCTTATGCTCGTTGTTGGAGAGAAAGATGAGAAATTCAAAAGGGTGGCTCAGAAAATGTGGCATGAAATGACAGACAGAGATGATGCAGATAGCAAACCACATCAAATGGTTGTGCTTCCCGATTGCGGACATGCTGTTCATTTAGAGAACCCTCTTCCCATCATCCGGTTAGTCAGACAATTTGTGACCAATTTAACAAGTAAAAGACTTGTAATAGATGATTTGAGCTCTTGAGAATCATGCTTCCGAGAATTTAATAGGTATCTAGTGCTCCCAAATTATTCAATTGCAATATGTCCACATTTACAACTTATACCCACAATCTGTTTCAAAATTACATTGCAATTGAATAACTCCATCCATATAAGGTCTAGCTGTGTCATTTCTCAATTGTGGAACCTATCGGAACAAATTTTCACAGTTATCAAAACTTCCATTCTAAAACCAAAAGGTTGCACAGTTGAAAGCCAATTTAACCAAACATAAAAAATCTCGGACTGAATGATATACAAAGATCAAGTTCAGAGATGCAAGTTAAGACTGAAGAGGCACGTGTTCTCCCCAATTCTGCTGCACCAGTCATTAGAAATTTGCAAGTCCGGCCAAAAGTGAACATAAAGAAGAAACATTTCTATTGCACCATGCTCGTATAGCCTGAAATATTGTATGCAAAACAGACTATGAATTTTGGTTCCCGCTACTTTGCTCATAAATGAAACAATGTAAAAACAAAAGGCCAAAAGGTTCAAAGCTGCTCTTCATCTATAAGTATAGCACACTAACAATAAATGATTGGGGAATTACGCATCAAATTCAGCCATTAAAAAAACCTCCTCATCATACCCAAAAATTGGAATAAAAACCAACCCGTCTTTGTAAACAATAAATTAAACCAAAAAATACATAATCCTGCAAAGCAATCAGAGAACTTTGAAGACCCAGATTGGGATTCCCACAGGGAAGATTCGAGTTTTAAACAATTTTCATCATTTTGCTCTGCAATCATTCAGACCAGAAAAAACGACCATTTGTCTGGCACCAAACACTGTTTTAGTGAGATCAGTTTCAAACCAAAAACTGAATGTTGGAGCCACCAAAGTGTCGATTTTGCACCTCTATACTTTTTTCTCGTTTTTTCCTTGCAACTGAAAACTCTAAGAAGCAAGGGGCCGTTTGATGCTTAAAACTGTTCGGAACTTCAAAATCAAACATCGCTAATCAGAAAAATTGAAGGATTTAAATAGCAAAAGGCTCCTTCTGATTTTGATTTCTTGTAATGCAAAAGATGATTTGAGAGGTCAGGGATTAGGGTTTAAAATGTTGAGACTGTGTTTATAGGAGTGTTGCTTTTCAGAATTCAAGTCAGGGTCTCCAAACTTTCAACATTTGTTGTTTGGTCCACCACATTTCTTTCGGCCTGATTGTATTATGTTGTTGTCCAAATAAACTTCATTTGCAGGGCCTAGTCCTCAAAGGCCTATACCAACATTTATAAGGCCTGAATTTTTGTGCCGAATTTTATAAGTACTAAATTTAAATTATAAAAATCTCCAAGATTTTAAAATTCATAAAAGGATTTTCATATATATATGTATGAGATCTAACTTGGAATATAATCATATTGTTGATAATATTTTTATTTAATATTTTAGTGTGGTCACATGATCTTGTATATTATTTTCTTTTAGTTAGTCATTTGAAATCGCACACGCACTGTGTAGACAAATTGTTCGAACATGTGTCTCATAGGGATAACAACTTTCTCTTTTTTGCTAGGACCACTTAATGAATTTAGATTTGACCTGCTTTTTTATTTAACTCGAACATATTTATTCAATTTAAATTTCATTTCACTCCATTTAGTTCAAGAAAAATATGATAAACTTAAAACGATATAAAGATTAAAAAAATTCAAATAAAATTAAAATAAAAAATATAACTTATCAATTTGATTAACTTGAAATATTTTCACCTCATTTAGCTCGAATACTCACCCTTGGTCCCTTGTTCTTTTAAAATAACAAATTTATAAAGGTTAAGAGGGGTCAAAGATGGGTAAATTTAGCAAAGGGTACTATCACCATTGACAAGTGACATTTACCCACCAAAACATGACTCATTTTTCACCTATTTGTGGGGTACATATACTGACCTAAAACCTTCATAGCTTAACAACATCCCAATGTCTCAACCTACACTACTTGGGGAAGACGAATAAAGTTTAGCTAAGAGTGAAAATTCTAAAGGAAAAAGAAGAAAAAATATTACCACAAAAGTTTCAACCACAGCATTGAAATTATTTTGTTGATTTATTTGAACATATTCGTGTTCATCAATGATGTATTTTATACACTTTAACGAGATTGTCTTCTGGAAGATAAACATTGATGATGGAAGACCTTGTTTTTTTAAGAAAAATCTTGTTTGACAAACTCAAGATTATCTTCTCAAGTTTACTTGTTCGGCAAATAAAAATTTAATGAAAATTTCCCTGTTCAGAAATGGAATATCAACCAGCTGCTTTTATAAACAAAACAAAATTTACATGAACTGAAGTAGAAAAAAAGAAAGGAGATTTGCTACTCAAGTTGATACATGTCTATATATATATATAGCAAACTTATGACTTTCATTGCTTATGCACATGTTAGTTTTCTGTGAGTGTGCAATTGTGAGTTTTGTAAGGTATGCACATATTTCAAATTCCTAGGCAATTTTAAATTAATAAACTTTTTTATTATTTATTTGGAAGAATGATCCTATCTAGGATTATTTAGAAAAATGACCTCTAAATCATCCGCATAAAACGAACTCGCTTTTTATAGGAAGCGAGTTTGAAATTCGCTTTTAACAAAATGCGAGTTTCGTGTTGAATAAGTTGGTAAGAAAGAAAAATTTTAATTTATCACGTTTTTTAACATATAACTCGCTTTTATAGGACGCGAGTTTGAAACTAGGGGTGTGCAAAACCGGGTTCGTTTAACCATTAGCAAATTATTTCGGTTAACCGATAAGTTCGGGTCACCCAATTCTCGACTCTAAACCGTAACCATTCAACCGGTTAACCGTTTATTCGGTTAACCAAAAAAATTGGTTTGTTTCGGTTTAGGTAATGATTTTTTTATTTTGTTTATTAAAAATATAAATTTTAATAATATGTTAGAAAAAAGTGTATACTTTTAAAACCGACGCATGATATTAGTATCTTTTTTAACAATATCAAGTTAAACACTTGAACTTCATAAAATAAAATTATGGTTTTACTTTTTGGAATGAGAAAATAAAATATAATCTGATTTTTAATATAAAATATTAAAATGGTATATAATATAATAATATATATTATATAACTGGTCGATTCGGTTACCCGATTTGTTCTAAAACTGTAAATCGTAACTGAACCGGTTTCTATTAAAAAAAATTAGAATCGGAAACGATTTTTTCGGTTCGATTAACCAATTTTTTATTTTTTTTTGGGGTTTCAAAATCGATTTTAATTTTTCGTTTTTCTTTGTACACCTCTATTTAAAACTTACTTTTTGTAAGACGTGAGTTTGCATTATGTGGACTAAAAAAGGTTATTTTTCTAAACAATTCTAGATGGGTCATTTTTTAATAATTAAATAAAAAGATATATTTATTTAAAATTGCCAAATTCCTGTATGTTTAGTGTACTTGCAGTACACGACGCCAATCAATAGGCCTCCCTCCCAACAATTTTACAGGTGGCAACAACCCATTTGCCAACTTCTAGGCCTCTCTTTTTATATTGGAGAGGTTGTTACCAAGGAATCTGATGCCCTTTTGTTTGCTATTGTCTCTTTTTCTTTTATTATAGGCATAATGTCAAAAATAATCTCAACATTTAATTTTTTGATCATTTTAGCCTTGTTCTTTTTTTTTATCCACATAGCCTCCCAACGTTTTAATTTTATGCAATTTTCACCATGGTTGGATGGATACCGTCAGTCAACAGACATTGACCGTCTGTGGCTGACGTGGCTTGCAAACATGGCATGCGTAGTTAACGTGGCATCGCCACGTGTCATATGATGTGGCACCGATGCCACATAGGAATTTTTTAAATTATTTATCAGAAATTGCAGCCACTAAGAATATGACATGTGGCATCTTCCCAGTGGCTTGATTTTGGACAAATGAAAATTTTGTTGCTGGGGGACTCAAACCCGAGGAGTAGGGAATGCAGTGCGCTCCCCAAACCACCAGGCCAAAGCCTTCGTTTGGTATATGTCTTCGCAAATAATTAACTTTAAATTCTAAAACATACAACCTAAACCCCTAAACTTTAAACTAAAATCCTAACCCCTAAAACTAAAAGACATGTGTAAAGTAAAATTTACGCGACCTGTATATATAAGGTTTTTCCAATATTTAAATTGAAAAGGACTTAAAATGTTAGTATTATACTAAAAAATTTTGGGAGGGACTGCTCCCACTCCAAGTTAATGCATAACTTCGTCCATGATTATATCTAGTATAATTTTGAATAGGGAGTCGAACCTATTACATATTTAAAATTTTAATTTTGCCTTCAAAATAGAAAAAAAATTGATCCACAAGTTTGTTAAATTTAAGCTTTAAAAAATTATTTTAGGTATTAGAATTTATTATTCAGAGCTTTGAGATTAAAGATTTAAAATTTATATTTTATAGTTTAAATACAAAAAGTTATTTATTTTTAACACATTTGTTTAGCAAAATATAACCTTTAAAATAACCAATTAATTTTGTATTGGCAATGTCATGTATTTTCTTCAATTTTAGTATATTTTGAAGTTATTTTAATGGGAGAGAAATTATACATGTGCAAACCCTTTGTTGCTTTCTTCTCCAACATACATGGTAAAACCAACCCAATCAATACAAATCATTAAGTAGCATTACATGGGCAATTTGATTAATGGAGCATAGGGTTAAGCAAAACATTAGTATTTTACTTAATAAAGTAAAAAGTGAGTGAGAGAGATTCCATTATTCTAAAGCTTAGGTCCTTGAGAATTGTAAGTCCCAAGGCCATGTAATAATGACATGAGATAAAGAGATAAAAGGAGGCCGTCCATCAACAATTTAATATAAGGTACTAAAATATTTGCCCACACCATATTTTTTTGTTTGTTAATAATTGTTTATTAGCTTTATTTGTGTAATTAATACATTAATTCATATTTCATAAGAATTTTGAAATGATAATTAAAAGATTTTAATCAATTTATATAAATTCCAGTACTAAACAATTTTATTTTATTTTTTTGAAAGGAAGAGATTAAGATTTTTCAAAGATTGAATCCGGTATTTTTTTTAATAACATGTCAATTGAATTTATTAAAAAATAAAATAGAGAAATATGACAAAGAAATGAAAATGTAAAAAATAAATAAAATAAAGAGAAATTAAAAAAATTAGAGAACGAAATATCATACCAGCTAAGTACGTCTAGTGGACTGCAATGACTGGATGAGATGAAACACTGCAGAAAAGAAGCATGAAACAAAATTTCGTGTCTCTATCCACTTACACGCTTAAGGATCAAAGTATGACTAGTGAGGGAAACCAACGATCTTGCAGGCTACTTCGCAAATATATCTGACCGCACCGACAAATAAACCACAAAAGTGATCAAACTATTAAAATATCACTGATAATTACAAGTCAGAGCCAAGCGTCGTAAGAAAAATATCCACAAACGCAAATCTACTACAAAGTAGGTGAAAACGTGTTATAAGACAAAAAAACGTACCACAAAAGCAGATAAACTAAAAGAAAATAAAAATTGAATATAAAAAATCTAAGAGAAAAGAATATCAACGGTCAACAACTAACACTAAAATTCGTATCGTTATCCGTTAGTCAAGAATGAAAAAATAACAAAAAAAACTTAGACAGAAAAGGGGTTGAATCTGATATTTGCATAGAAGAAAAAATGTTTAAAATTATTGGCCAAACTCAATGCAAAATTCAATCAATTGATTTATGTAATGTAATCATCCTTATAATGTCTTTAATCAACTAAATGACACATTATAAGTGTCACGCAGGTGAGAAATATTAATATCATATAAAAAAAGAAAAAAAATGTTTTAAATATAAAAGCGGTAAGGTAACGTTGTACATAATGCCAAATGTCTTTTGAACAATTTTTACTTAGGAAAGAAAAATTTTCATCAAAATTGTCTTATGAGAAGAGGTGAGATCGAACAGTTTTAAGCATTTAATATTATTTTATTTACATGATGGATTTGAGTAGTATAAATACTGTATCTAACTGTATATAAAAAATTAACAATATTAATTTAAATGATAAGCAGTTTGATATCGCTTAAGTAGGTCTCAAATGTATGAAAAAAATCATCATTAAAAGACTCACTTATTAAAATTAAATATGTAACACGGGCCTAGAATCAGAAAGGTAAAAAATTGAAAATAATTTAATAAATGAAATCCGAATTTAACAAATCTGTGAGTTTGGCAAGTAGGCTTCGCCATTCCTGCAACTAACACGTCTACTTGCTTGATACCTAAACCCACCATCGCACTTGCCCTATATTCTTATCGTTTTCACACAATTGCCACACTAAGAACAACATCCTTGTACTTGGACCCTCGCCTTCATTGTCATGTCCATGTCGTCGATGTTAACAGCAACTGAGACCACCCTCTCAAACCACCATCTAACACGTGATTTATCAATTTTTATCGTCTCGCCGATGAGATTGATACAAGTGATAACTAATAAACAATTTAGTATTATTTAAGTAAGTCTCGAGTTTTAATCGTTGTATATAAAAAATTCTTGAAAAAAAAATTTCTCTGCCCCATGTTTATATAAATGAAATTCAATAATTATGTTCATTGCAGGATCCCATATGGGTATTTAAATTTGTACCAAAGTGTGAAAATAAGATTTCAAACAAAACTCCATTTAAGATATTGAAGCTCTCCTCCAAAGATATTTTATGGTCAAAACAGAAGGAGAAAAGAAAATCCTCTAATGAGAGTTGGCAGTGTCAGTTGCTAGCTCAAATGGGTATAATTATAACCGGAATTTACAATTAACAAACCACCCCCAAATTAAATTAAAGCTTTTTCTGAAGGAAGGAAGAGAAGGGGAGTTTGTAATATTTTAAGGGTTAATTTAGCATTGTTTTTAAAAATAATTTTTAAAAGTGCTGTTAGAAAAATATTTTAATTTTTTTTTAAAAAAGTTGGTTGTAAGATTTTAATGTTTGACATTGCTGTCAAAAAATATTTTTAAGAGGATAAATAACTATTTTAGACATGATATTGTAAGTTATATATACGTGTATGTATATATATATAAATAATATTTAAATTCTTTAATGCTATAATATATATAACATATCAACTTAAATTATTATAAAAATATAAAAATATTTGTATTAATAAATACATTTTAACATTGTACCTGTTCCATAAAAATATAATAAATTTAAAAATTTTAAATTAAAAAATAATTATTAATTATATAATTATATTTTTGTAAAAAATTATAAATTTATAAATTATAAATAAATACAATAATAAATAAAAATAAAATTTTAATTTAACTTCCAAAAATACTTTTTTAACTACAAAAATTAAAATTTTTAACTTTCAAAAATAATTTTTTTTCAAAAACTAATTATTTATTATTATTTTTAACTTTAAATTAATTTTTGAACCTAAAAACTAGTTTAAAAAACAATGCTAAATGGAGGCTAAGTGTCAGTGGCGGTGGTTAATGATCGAAGAGCTCTCTTTTTAATGCAAGCGTGGGATATAAATGCAGGACCTTTGCCTGTCACTCACCCCTTCTTCAAAGATAGACAAATACCCATTTCTTTTCTGTCACTCTAAATCTAAGATTCTGAAGTAATAAAAGTCTTTCCTTTATTACTTTTTCTTCTTTGACTGTTTTGTTGCAGAGTTGCTCCGTTGGTGAGCAGAAGGAAAAGAAAAAGAGCTAGCTCAAATTCATTAAAAACATTAACTTTTGTGTGTTTTGAAAAAAAGGGCCTTGAATGAGAGAGCAGAGAGTACAAAAAAGTAAGCACAGAATCTGAAAATGGCTATCTTTCTCTCCTCACTTTTATACGAGTTCCTCTATCTCTCTCTGCTAAAACTCTTGACTAGGGTTTTGAATGAGTGGCTTTATTTATTGTACTGAAATCATTGTTCTTTTTCCTAGTTTAATCGATTGCTTCTAGTAGACTTTTAATCTTTTTCTTTTCTTACAGCTCTTCTTTGAACCTCCTTTTTCTGTTCTGTTCCATCTTTTTTTTTGCCTTGGGGAAAGCTTTTCTTTTTTTGCTTTGTGCAAATTTAGGTACTTCCAATTTCCTGTTGTTGCTTTGGAAATTGTCCGTTTCAGCTTGTGGAGATCTTTGCTACATAATTTCACTTCTGGTTTTGGGGGCTCATTTATTGGAGCGGGGTTCTCTTTGAAATTGTTCTGAGCAGTTTCTATGGTTTTCTTTTGTGGTGTGCGAATTTCAGCTTTTCTAGGACTATATCTTCTTTGTATTGTAAGTTGTCAGTCTCCTTGTGGACTTAGGTTGAAGCTTGCTGTTGAAGTTAATGTGTTTTGATATTATGTCAAAGGCTTAGTTAGATCATTTTCCCATGTGGTTTTTTCATTGTTGTTCTTTTCTACCCGTATCTTTTATGGTGTTGGATCTTTATTTGATCATCTTATAGTATTTTTAAGGGTATAATTAGGTAATGGTCAAAATTTTAAGGCTTAGTTTCTTTTCATCGGTCTAACTTTGAACTGTTGTTGGCTAGGTGTGAAAGCATAATTGTGAAGAAAGGCTTAGATCGGGTTTAAGGTTTTCTTGCTGAAAGAGGGATGGATAAAGGTGAAAAGGATAAATATGAGCTAGAAAAAAGGAATGAGAATAGCATAAACTACCAGGCGCCGGTTATGTCATCGGATTGGCGGTTTGGTGGTGCCAATCTCACAAGTGCTGGTATGAGTTTAGTTACTAGTGGTAATTCATTTGCTATTGGTTCTTCATGTGTATCCGCTTCAGTGGCAGATTCATTCGGTTCGAACCATTGGGAGTACCCATCTAATTCACAAAACTTGGGATTTTGTGGCATCAATGTACAAAATGGTGCAAGCTCTTCAAATGCAATGGGAATTGGGAAAGGTAGTCTCACCTCTTTGAGAAGTAGCATTGATAGACCATTTGATATGGGTTGGAATGCTGCAAGTTCAATGTTGAAAGGGTGTGTTTTTATGCCGAATACTACTGGGATTCTACCACAGAGTCTATCACAGTTGCCAGCTGATTCAGCTTTCATCGAGCGTGCTGCTAGGTTCTCGAGCTTTAATGGGGGGGATTTTAGTGGTATGGTGAGCCCTTTTGGTATGCCCGAATCGATGAGTCTGTATACTGGAGGTGTGGGACTGATGTCGGGACCTGAAGATATGTTCACAGCCGATGGGATGAAATCAATATCTGGTGTGGAATCTCAGAAAAGTAAGTTGAATGTCACTGAAGCTACTAGAGATGCTTGTTTGCAAGTTGAAAATAGGGCTAAAGAAAGCCCTGGCAAAGACAGGAGAAGTGGAAGTCTTGTGCTAGCTAACGAAGAAGCAAAACAAGGAACTGGCGGCTCTGGTAATGATGGGGCTGATGAGGCTGAGTTTAGCGGTCTTGACGGAGGTCAAGATGAACCATATTCATTGGAGGGTACAGGTGGTGAGCCTTCTGCTAAAGGTCTTAGTTCGAAGAAAAGAAAAAGGAGTTTACAAGTAAAAAATGTTCACCAATTGTTTCATAGATCCATTGCACACTTTTATTTATAGTCGAAGTTTTGATTACTAAGTTTATGGCAGGATGCTGAGATTGATCAAGCTAAGGGAGGCCAACCACCTACCGAGGCAGAAAAGGATGGTGCTGAAAATCAACAAAAGGGAGACCAGAAGCATGCTACAAGTGTCCATAAGACTACAGGGAAGCAAGTGTCTCCAGCTTCTCATCCACCAAAAGAAGAATACATCCATGTGAGAGCCCGAAGAGGCCAGGCAACAAACAGCCACAGTCTTGCGGAAAGGGTAAATTTTATATGGAATATCTTTGAAATAGCAATATTAGATCGTCCATCTTGTTTAGATTGGAGTTAATTGGTTATCACTTCAGGTAAGAAGAGAAAAGATCAGTGAAAGGATGAAGTTTCTTCAGGACCTTGTACCTGGTTGCAGCAAGGTGTGATAACTTGGACCCTATAGCTTAAGGAGTACAACCATATCGACTTCTCAACAGTTTCACAATAGATATTGTAATTTATCGTGTGAGAGTTCATTTGTTCTTTCAGGTTACAGGAAAGGCAGTGATGCTAGATGAAATCATTAACTATGTGCAGTCACTTCAGCGGCAGGTTGAGGTATTGGAGCAGAATTTACAACTTCTGTTTTCAACCTTGTCGCTCCCTAGGAATCTAGTGTAATCGGTGATGATGGAATTGTAGATACTTCGGTTTAATTAACTAGTGAATTTTGTTCTGGATTGATGTAAATATTGTTACAACCTTGGGAACTAGTTGGTAGTACAATCACGTCCTTTCCTTTTGCAGTTTTTGTCAATGAAACTTGCTACAGTTAACCCCAGGCTGGATTTTAATATAGAAGGGCTTCTTGCGAAAGATGTAAGTTGGTCAAGTATAGATTTTGCAATACTTCATTTCTTCATGTGTCTCATCTAACCAGTCAAAAGCTTCTTCGTTGATGTACAGATTATTTACTCGCGAGCTGGCCCTTCTTCGTCTCTGGGGTTTTCTCAAGATTTATCTGTTGGTTATCCTTCATTGCACCCGTCTCAACCTGGACTGTTTCAAGATGCTCTTCATGTTACAGGGAGTAACTCTGATGTTATTCGTAGATCTCTTGGTTCTCAATTCACATCGATGACCGGAGGATTAAAGGAGCCCGGTCAGGTTTTCCTTTTTTTTCTTTAGGCCTTTTAACATCTTGTTAAAGGTTACCGATATGAAAAAACTATTTTATCTGCTTAACATCATGATTCATGAGTATTAAAATTTTAACTTTCTATGTATTTTGGTTCTAGCTCTCGAATCCATGGGAGGACGAGCTCCACAATGTTGTTCAAATGAACTATGGAACCAGTGCTCCTTCTGACAGCCTTAATGAAAATGGTATCACATGCTTTTATTAATATCATATCTCATAGTCCAAATGTCCTCTGATCTGATTAAATTTGTCTAATGTTTTCGCAGGGCCTCGACCATCCGGTAATACAAAAGTAGAACTTTGATCCTTCTTTTAAGGGTCTATGGCTCCTTGCTAGGCAATTTATTATAGCCCCATTACTGGCTATATATATGCCAGCATTCTTGAAGGTAGCCAAGGGAATGCGAACCACTCTTTCAAAGGTTAAAATATAAACGGATGTTGTCACCATATACCTACCGTGCTCGAGGTTCCTTAACTGTATGGTCTTTCAAAGGTCAAGTATAAAACATATGTTGTCACCATATTCCTATTGTGCTCGAGGTTCCTTGACTGTATGGTGAGACGGAATTTCATTTTCGTGCTTGTTTGAGCATTAGATACATGGAGGGATATGGAACTCCTTTGATCAAGGGAATGTATTGGTGTTAAGGTGGATTAGAATGTATAGATTGATTATGGAAGTTTTTGTGGTATAGGAGTTATATGCTTTTATCTAGTAGTATATTAGATGAATCTCTTCTGTAATTTACAGATGGCTATGGGAAGTTATTTGTTCAGTTAGATTGCATTTGTTCTTCAATCTTCCCATACATTGCTTCTCTTTTTTTTTTTCTCAAGAAAGGAAATCATTTCTATGTGAACGTCGAATACAGATATATTTGGTCCGAATACGTTTTGATTTGAAGTGATTCATGTAAACTGTTGTTCCTTACCATGACATGATTGCATATATGACCAAATTAAAACACTGGAATTTATCAGAAGATTGATTCCTTTACTAAGCAGATTTTTTGTGTGGAAATCTGTAGCATTTAAGCAGGGGACAAGAAATCATGGAAAGATGTCCGAATAAACAATTGGAGTGTCTTATCCTTTACCTGACTTGTCCTCATTTAAATGTAACATTGAATTTGACATACAAATCAGATACTCTATTTAAATCTATAGTATGAATATGATTCTATTTGATGATGGTCCAATGGAATAATGTCGGACAGTCAAGGCCACCAACAATGAATACAATATAATTAATACAAGTAGCCTCTCAGTTCAGCTATGAACTGTATTTTGGATGTTTGACTGTAGAGTAAAACTGACATCTGGAAATGCAGATATCTTTTTTTAAGATGTTTTAAGCCATTGAGAAATGGTAAAGGCTTAGACATTAAGACTACTTTGTTGCATGCTGAATCTGTAAGTAGATATTTAAGAACTATGAGGAACCACTTGTATTCTTGTGGTGATTTGCTAGAATCTCCTTGATCTTGCTGTTGATTCTGCAACATTTTGAAGAAAAGGTTGGTCTAGCAATACCATGATTTGGAATTACAGAGTTCATAAAACAGTTACCTGTAATCTAGCACATATCTCTATAACTTCAGCTACAGGAGCCCTATCACCAAAATTCCTCCCTATAAACTGGTAAGCTATTCCAGTTCCTCCTTGACCAACTATAAAAAGGCCGCCCTTGATTTCACCTTCTCTAAAATTTTGGCCCATTCCCGTAGCTTTTGCACGTTTGTAGTTTGCAGTAGCCCGGGGATTGAATACTAATCCTGATAGAAACTTGTCTTTAAGTAATTTCCCACCTCCATGAGCTTTGAAGAATCCCATTGTAAGATCCAAGATCACAACTCCACCCCAATAGCGTGGCCAAAAGTCTTTTACCGGCATCAAAATTTGATGTGTCTGAGGAAAAAGGAAGTTTATTGGAGAAATATTTTGAATAAAAAGTATACAACTCACCTCTGATTTTATATGTTCATGAAGAACTGCAAACATTTGGATTCCCAGTGCATCAAATATTGGCTTTTTGGCATAGAGCTGGTGAGCTTCAGCTCTGCACATGATGCACCTGTTATCATGTGGCAACAGATGTAGACAGAAAATCCAATCAGTTTCATCCCTTAGATGATAAAACATGGTTTCTATGTCAGTAGTTTTAATACTTTACCCTGGCCGTCGAATGCATAGGAGAACAGCCGGCTTATCCCGCCACATTTCCAAAGCTTTTCATAGGTGGAGTCTTCAATTTCACCAAAGGTTCCATCCCAATACGGGAGTTAATCTCTGAACCGATATGTTTTCAATGGCGGCATAAGGTGCCACGCTGTCGACCACAGGAGGAGGTTGTACTCAACCGCAGCCTCGAGCCTCAGCCGGTCCCGCAGCAACAATCCCTTTAAAGATGTATCCATCTTTAATCTTGAAATCGGCCAGTGATTCTTCCAGCGACCTGCCATCGTATGTGCTACTCCTGCCAAAGGATTTTGCTATGGATTGAATCTTACGAATGGTGTTATTCCTAGACGGTGTAGCCGTGTTTTGCCTCGTGGGGAGACCATAAGATTTCGGTAGAGGATCCGTGCATGCATTGCTTCTGTCTGTGAAACGTTCAATATGTCCCCTTTTCATGCCGAATTGTGAAGATAGCTCCTCGATGCGCAAGCTAAGGAGCTCAGGCAGGCATTTTCCTAGAAGCCTCTAGCTTATCTCCATATTGCATCGAAGCACGATCATGAAGGTAGGTTCTGATTTCCAGAGCATCCCGAAGAACAGTAGAAATAAATCAGCTGATTTCCAGGCAGTGAGTAAACAAACATATTTGTTTAGAGAGCTGAAAAGAATTTGAACCTTTTGATGTTGCGTCATGGTGATTGTGTAATCACCTAAATCCGTCCGGCGCTTTTTTTATTTAATTTTTTTGTTTATTTAATTCGTTTGGAAAATTCTACATGATTTCGAAATTAAAAATGTGGAGTCGTCACAGATCATTTAAAAAAATAGTAGACCGGACACCAAAATAAAACTAGAGATTCAAAAATTCGGGTCCAAGAGTCGATTACGGATGAGGAAGGATTAGCACCCCTATACCGCCCAAAATTGGTACCTAGTCGATTATTTAATGTCTTGGTATTGAAAATTACGACTTCGATTAAAATTTAAAATACGATTCTTGAATATATGAAAATATTGAAAGGACCGCATCCCTTTGCGCCCGGGACACGACTTCTCATTTTATTGGAAAATTCGAGGAAATAACTTCCCTTTAAGCCCGGAATATGATTTCTCGAAGTTTTGGGAAAAACATTAATTTAAAATATTCTTTTTGATGATGTAAAAAAACAGATATGATGCGAATAAATTAAAATGTATGAACAAAATACAAATTATAAAGTTACTAATTAATATAGACACGAAAATATACATATTAAATACGTATATGAAAATATAATATAAAATAATAAAACTATATTATGTCAAAAATATACGTAACAAATAATAGGAATATATATACATACCGTACATACGATAATATAATATAATATAATATAATATAATGTAATATAATATAATATACAATAATGACATATATTATACTAAGTAAATATATATATATATATACATATTAATGTTAACAAAAAATTTAATATATGCATAATTAATACATTTGTATAATATCCGTACAAAAATATTACATCTACGTATTTGATACATAATACAAAAATGTATATAATATAACCATTAATAAACATATATAATAATATACATAGAAACAATCTATATATATACTATATGTTAATTGTAATGAATATATGTATATCATAAAAAAACAAATATGGAAACGATTAATATACGTACTAAAGGGAAACATTAATATTGTATGTATATACTGTATATATTAGTTTAAAATCATACCTTATATATGTCATACTTTAAATATATATATATATATATATAATACATATATTTTAGGAAAATTTTATATACGTAAATGAGAAAAAAGGTTACTTTATTTATATAAATACTACATTATACTATATCGATAATATTAACAAAATAAGAAAATATATTATATTATTCTATAATTGGTAATATAATATGTAATATATTTTAACCATAAATAATGAAGAAAGCAGTGACTAAATTAAATAAAATACCAATTATATAGTGCAAAATAGAAGGAAAAAAGATGAAAAATAAAAGGTAATGAAAACCGAAGGACCATAAGCGTAGTTAATCCCTGAATAACAGTGAAAATGGGAAAGAAATCAGGGACCACCTCTGTAATTAGACCCTTTAAAAATGACGTGGATCCTTCTCGGTATCCGGGTCACTGCGGGTCGGGTCGCCTTAAACGGCGTCATTTTGTCTTTGGTTGGTTTAAAACATACGAGTTATAATTTTTTTTTTAAAACAGATTTAAAAATAAGAAAAAACAAACCCGAACGACAACGGAGACAACCTCGAACTACCGGTAAGCTTCAAACTTCTATTATTTTCCCTTTTGATTCAAAATTTTTTGATTTCCAACTAAAAATATGGAATTTGAACAGATCTAAAAAAATGAAAGAACTGGAAACTACCTTTGTTTTTGTTTTTTGAACTTTTATTCCCTTAAAATTTTCCTTACAATTTTCAGATTTTGAAATCCCTTTTTAATCGAAAATGAACTCCTAAAACTTTGTTTTTTTCGAACTTCCCCCTCTTTCTCTATATATCTTTTTTCTATCTCAGTCCCCTCCAATTCTGATTTTTCTTCGGTTTTATAACCGATTACAAATTAATAAAAACTAACAAATCTTCCCCCTTTTTAATACAGATATGGAAAAGCCAAATATTGTGGGATTTTGGCAGAATATGAGCGGCGGCAGAGATATGGGATGATGAGTTTAGTTTAGGGTTCAGTTGGTAGGGTGACTGGCAGAGGGTTAGGTTATTAGGGTATTTTAGGGTTGACTGGTTTTTGGATTTTTGGGTTTGATTTGGCAGTGGTGGGTGATGGAGGCGGCAGTGGCGGTTCCATCAGAGTTGGACGTTGGCGGCGGTGGTAGCAACCAGTGATTTGGACGGCGGTGGTAGCAACCAGTGATTTGGACGATGTTTAGGGTTTAGAGGTGTTTAGGGTTTGGATATTGGGCCAGGTTTAAAATTTGGGCCTGGTATTGGGGAAGTGGGTTTAGGTTTGGGTTTGGGTAAGTGGGTTTAGGTTTGGGTTTGAGGCTAAGGCCCAGACAACAATTGGCTCTTACAGCTGACCCTCTTTGCTCATTGTTGTGCAACAGCAATGAAGTAAGACTAAAAGAGCCAATTTTATCCGGTCCGACTGAGGTTCTCCACTTGCTACATGTCTTCAGTCTTCGGTAGATCTTTTTTCATGATTGATCCACCATGTCACTCTTGGGGAAGCTAAATCTTCAAAATGAGGGGTTGTTTGGGGGAAGCAAAATGAAAGCAACTTGCTGCTTCTCTTATTCGACGCCTGTCTTGGGTCTTCTGTCTTTGATCTTTGGTCTTCGTTCTTTGAGGATGTTGAGTTCTCCGATCAATTCGCTCCTCTGCTTTCTAGGTTGAGATTCACCGAAATACAATGATGCTCTATCAAACGAAATACCTTCTTGCTCGCCATTCTCACTTTTTTCTCTTTTCTTTTTTGTTTTTTTATTCTTCTTTTTTGTTGTTTTTTTTATTTTTAGCCTTTTTTTTAGCTTCATCTTATATTGAATGGGTGACCTGCTCTATTGGAAGTTCAAGGAGATAGGGTCAGGTGATCTGCTCCATTAGAAGGAGTAAAGATCTGAGGTTGTAGTTCATCTTCTATTAGATGGGTGACATGCTCCATTGGTAGTTCAAGGAGATAGGGTCGGGTGATTTGCTCCATTAGAAGGAGTAAAGATCTGAGGTTGTAGTTCCTCTTCTATTGGATGGGTGACCTGCTCTATTGGTAGTTCAAGGAGATAGGGTTGGCTGATATGCTCCATTAGAATGAGTAAAGATCTGAGGTTGTAGTTCCTCTTCTATTGGATTTCCCGCTCTATTAGTAGTTCAAGGAGTTAGGGCCGAGTGATCTGCTCTATTGGAAAGAGTAAAGATCTGAGGTTGTAGTTCCTCTTCTATTGGATGGGTGACTTGCTCCATTGGTAGTTCAAGAAGATAGGGTGGGTGATCTGCTCCATTAGAAAGAGTAAAGATCTGAGGTTGTAGTTCCTCTTCTATTGGATGTCCCGTTCCATTGGTAGTTTAAGGAGATAGGGCCGGGTGATCTGCTTCATTGGAAGGAGTAAAGATCTGAGGTTGTAGTTCCTCTTCTATTGGATGGGTGACTTGCTCCATTGGTAGTTCAAGTAGATAGGGTCGGGTGATCTGCTCCATTGGAAGAAGTAAAGATCTGAGGTTGTAGTTACTCTTCTATTGGATGGGTGACCTGCTCCATTGGAAGTTCACTGAGATAAGGTATGAGGTTGTAGTTCCTCTGCTCCACAAACTTGTGTTGTTACTCATTCCGCTACCACTCTAGGGAGATGAGACTAACGTATTTTCATTTTGAATGCCTAAGGCCTCCTTATGGGCTCGTGCCTTAGAGATGTTTGAAAAAGACCTTTTTAAGGAGCCCGATTGGGTTTTCACCTTGATTTTTATTTTTTTTCTCTTTCTTTTTTTGATTTTTTTCTCTTTTTCTTTTTTTCTTTTTTCTCTTTTTTTTCAAACAAAATATTTTTATTATATATGAAGTTTGCTCCGCTGCAGCTCCAGGGAGATAAACTAGTCTTGGTTCTCATTCTGCTGCCAGTCCAGGGATATGAGATAAATGTGATGAAGTTTTGTTCCACTGCTCCTCCAGAGAAACAAGCTTTATGCCGGGTCCATTCCACTGTCTCTTCAGGGATATGAACTTATCTTGGTTCTCATTCCGCTGCCACTTCAGGGAGACGAGACAAATATGATAAAGTTTTGTTCCACTACTCCTCTAGGGAAACAAGCTTTATACCAGGTCCATTCCACTGCCTCTTCAGGGATATGAACTCGTCTTGGTTCTCATTCATCTGCTACTTTAGGGAGATAAGACAAATGTGATGAAGTTTTGTTCTACTGCTCCTCCAGGGAAACAAGCTTTATACCGGGTTCATTCCACTGCCTCTTCAGGGATATGAACTCGTCTTGATTCTCATTCAGCTGCTACTTCAAGGGATGAAATAAATATGATAAACTTTTGAATGTCTCAGGCCTCCTTTTGAGTTCGTGCATGAGATATTTTGAAAAAAATCTTTCTTTTCAAGGCGTCTGCTCATGTTTTCACCTTGTTGTTTTTTCTTTCATTTTTTTCATTTCTTCTCTTTTTTATCATTTTTCCTTTTTTTGAATTTGTTCTCTTTCTTTTATTTTCTTTTGTTGTTCTCTTTTTTCCCCTTTTTTTCTCTTTTTTCTGCCTCACCTCTTTGTGTCAAAGATACTTGGAACTTGTCAAAAATAATAAGCTCCACTCGCTCCTGTAAAGGATGATGGAACTTGCTGACAGGGATCTACTCATTCGTCTCAAGGATGCCATATCACTTTTGCCCCATTCCTTTCTGTCAAGGATGCTGGAACTCATTGAAAATTTCACTTTTTTTATCTCTGACTACCTAAGGCTTCCTTTTCGGTTCATGCCTTGGATATTTCCAAAAAGGTCTTTTCAAAGAACTCGTTTAGGTTTACGCCTTGATTTTATTTTCTTCTTCTCATTGAGGGATCAATCTCCTTGTGGTCCGGCTTTCTTTCCTGATTTGAGGATTCGTTCATGTTTTTATATATGGCAGTGTATATGCACTTGTTGATGAATGCAACTTATTTTTATGGTGTATGTACGCAATTAACCTAAATGCTTGATGTAGAGATAAATGACATGCAATGCAGTTGACCATAGCTTGACTTTAAATGAAATGCCCCGTGACTCTAGTTGGTCATATCAGGCCTCTTAGCATTATTCTCTTTATGCCCCAAGTTCTGATAAGGTCAATCTTGTCAAACGATGCCCTAACCTCTCTCAGGTTTGACTGTCTCTTTTGGAAATCACCTATTTGGGCGAGGGTCCACTTTGGGTGTTTTCTTCTAATTGTGCGTTGTTTGTGGACAACAACGCCCCACTAATGTTCCTATTCTTCGACCCAACATGCCGAGCTTGCCTCATTTTGGACATTTAGGGTGAGAAAATTTTAAATGCAAAAACTTGTGAAAATGAGTTTTTTGTATGCCAAAACCTTGTGCAAAGTTTAGAATAAATAATTAAAATTTCTAAAATGTGAAATTGTGCAAAAAGTATTTTTTCTTCAAATTGACAATGAGCAACCCGAATGAAGCATATGTTTAGAGGATAGAAAAGGTTGCAGTGACACAAGCACATGTGAAGTCCTTTCTGGGCTATTAGGCTTCTGAGAGGAACATTTCCCATACCTAATTTCTACCCCATTTAAGTGGCTTTCATTGGTCTCACTAACTCACCATGCCCTATCCTTCCCTCATTTGGTGTCGATCAGGCACTTGAAGTTCGACGTTCCTTGAAGAAAAGGTTAACCCTTATGGGTGGAATATAGTCTGAAGACAAAAATCAGACATCCATATATGATCAAAATGGTCTTTATAGGCTTGTAATGTAGGCTATGGCTCATGGGTATAAAAAAAAGGATATACAGGCCCAAACAAGTGTTTAAGGGTAATGAAACCAAGGACTATTTCTTCTTGGCGAACTCTCACTTCTGCACTTGCAATTTGGATGTTCTTTGATGAAATACTCTTTTTTCTTTCATTATTTGGATCGTTCTAGACTGCCCATTTTTTAGGGTCTTCACCCTAGAGTTTATTTCCTTTCACGTTTAGAAAAATACAATCGTGGAATATTTTGCAATCCCGACCAGATACTAATTCTTGCCTCTGCTTGAGAATAACCAATCCTCCAAAGCTCTTTCATTTTTCTTTTATTGTACTTTTTGACTTAAAGTTTTCTCCCATGATTGTTTCAGCCTTCTTGTTGGCAATTTTCAACTTGATTTGATTAGCTTCTTTAAGCATAAAATTTTCTTTCACTTGCCTCTTCTAATGTTTCACTGACCATTGCATTGAATGTGTCTGATCTCACTTCTCGCCCTAATTGAGGTGTTATTTGTGTAGCATGATCAAGATCGGGTGGCTTTTATTTGCAGACAAAATTTTCGTCTTCTTTGCCTAGTGTGAGGGTGATCCTTGATTTGGGTTATATAAAATAAGAAACGATCAAGCTCAAAGGGGGATACAAATGGATATTTTCTTATTTGTGAAAGGAATTGAAGGAATGCCATTTGTCTTCTCACATACGGACATCTAAGTAGTCTTCAGGGGGTAGAAGTTTAGTGTCAACACTCGATTCAATGACCTTAAACAACAAATGCCTGAGAGGGGAATTCACTCAATGAGATCTGCCCATTTCCTAAACACTCGTTTTGTTTCTTCTATCTGCTTAAGTAAAATAGAAAATGTTCATATTTGTTGTATCCTTGCAACATTTGCTTTCTCTTGGACATAGGCTGTCGAACTTGATCATTGCATTTGAATAAAATGTACTCTTGCAATTGAAATTCAAGGACCTGATAAAAAAATGATATGTACATATGTTTGGGAAAACAAAAAATCAACTCATATCAATGAACGAAATGTTTAAAGAATCAAAGAATATGAATTGTTTATCGAATGGAATATAAAATAAAGTTTATTTTATTAAAACAGGTAAATAATAGTTTTGGCAAAAGCTCCTTATCATTTTTTGAAGGAAACTAAACTCACCAGTACATGAAAAAGACAAACTTCTCTCGTTCTGAAGTTACAGCCAGTCCAAAAAACTTGCCCCAATTTTCTCTCGACTTCTTTCTAGGGGACCCTTTTTTACACACTACTTAGAAGGATCTAATCCTAAAATGATGGGTTTAATTGGGCCTAAGGTTGGACATCCTAAGGTAAATTACCAAAATTGGTCTATGAATGCAATTGCAATGTATGTGATGAACATATTATGTTGCTGCAAGTGCAAAAGGCAATAATGATACAATGCTGAGTGTAAATATGAATGCAAAAAAGAGGTTGATTCTGGAGTGACCATCTTAGAACAACTTTCATAAAAGGTCATGTTACATCAGACATTAGAGTTACATATAATGTCGGGCCCTAGCGCCTAGCTTCTGTAACTTCTCTAGGAGCCTAGCCAACTTCTCGCTTTGTTTTGGAAGCTCGTCATTTTGACTCAATTCTGTTGCTGCATTGGCCAAGTCCTTCACTAGTTGGGAAACTCTTCGTGCTTCAGCAATAATATCTTGTGTGTAGTTGTCTTTTTTCTTTATCTTTTCTGAAGACTCCTGAAGCTGAAGACTCCATTTCTCATTATTTTCTTTTAAGGCTTTCTTGAGACCCTCCACAAGATCTTTGTACGTCATTATAATTTTATTACGCTCTTCCACTTGCTTATTTAGCCTTTGAACTTCAGCCTGACTATCTTTAAGTTCAACAACAATGTCTCCACGCAAACGTATACACATGTCCAAGGTTTTAATCTTGGCTTGACTGCTCCTTAGATCTTTCTTAAAGGCGCGTCATTGATTTTCCGTTGCTTGTAGATTACCAGACAAGGTATTAGCTCATTCCTTGTCGACTTTAGAATTCTTTTTCCAAAATTCCACATCTCTTTTCAAGTCTTTAATTCCTTCTTTCCATCGATCGGGAATATCCCCCAAACCAATATTTTTGAAAGTCAAATGAACTTTTGCATAGATGTCTTGCAAGCTCTTCAGTTTATTTTTCAGACAGTCTATTTCTTTCTTTGATCCATTAGCTTGAGCGCCACGCTTCAAATGGTTCTTTTTATCTTCTTCAAATTTGGACTCCTTCGGCTCCATAGCTGTTGGGTGAACGGTAGTTGAACCATGTTGATTTTCTTTCTCAAATTTCCACATGTTGCACTCTAGGAGGTTCTGAACTCGACGCCGAAAGGCGTTACAGTTTTCAATTGAATGCCCCCTAATTCTAGCATGATACTCACAATGAGCTTCGGCGTTATACCATTTAGGGTACGGAGGTTCTTAGCTTCTGGACGCTAGATGACGATGACTTGGAAAGCTGGATACTAGAATTTGAACTTTGTCCTGGGTGCTGGATTATGAATGTTGGAAATTGGCTCATCTTCGTGTGCTCTGTGTGTATTGGCTAGGCTTTTGGAAGCTTTAGAGATGCCTTCTTCGACAAAGCTTATTACTTTGTTCCCTAGAGCTTCGCAATTTTCGGTAGTATGACCCGTACCTCCTATATGGTAGTTGCATCTAGCCTTGTTGTCATACCCTTTAGGAAAAAGAGGCTCATTTGGCTTGGATTGGACCAGAATCGCAAGACCCTTCTTAACCAATATCGGGAGTAGATCTGTGTACGTCATCGAAACTTGAAATGCTTTCTTTTTATCTTTCTCTTCTCTGGCTTTTATCTGGTTCTCCTCCACTTTCTTTAAAATTGAAGCCTTGGCATCTCTGGGTGTCTTATTGATGTCGATCGTGGCGGTGCACCGACCTTTGGGTTTACCAGAATTATCTTGTTCGGGTATAAGGTCCTGACTGGTGTCCATCATGATTCAGCTTTTATTCAGTTCGTCTTTCTCTCTTTGTACATCAGACTTTTTTCTCTTCGCCATATCAGTCATCATGCTCATCATTTTGGCCATCTTTCTTTTCAACTTTTACACCTCACTAATCTCGACATTGGTGTAGACATGCTCTGGTACGTCTAACGTATGAATCTCGAAATAAAGACTTCTCATCTCTTCTGGCGTCGCTTCAAGGCACTGCCCTATATCTGTGGTATTGTCTATCTGATCACTTGACATTTTCATTATGAAAGCCTTCTTTCATAGTAGATCACTCGTGAATCAACACCTTTTCATGCCATGCATATGCAATGCAAAAAAACAAAAAACATAGAAAACATAAAAATTGGTCAGTACACATGTAATAAAAACTAAAAACAAAAATATGTATGTAAGAAATAAAGAGTAAATATGTACAGCCTACCCAAGCATAATTTTCTACCCGACATAATAAACAGGGTCCTGCTCGACATGATTTCTACCCGGCATGCTTTTATTTGCAAAAAAGAAAGGTCCTACTCGGCATGGTATCTACCCACTACAGAATGAAAGATCTTATCCGGCATGATTTCTACCCGACATATGATTATTTACAGAAAGAAAGATCCTACCCATCATGATTTCTACCTGGCATATGATTATTTACAGAAAGAAAGATCTTACCCGGCATGATTTCTACCTGGCATATAATTCATGAAAAAAAACTATAAGGTATACAAAAGGTTAGAATCGTTTCTCCTTTGAACTTTTAACGGGTTCCATTTCTAGAGCAAGGCTCATATGGTCCATTACATGAGGTTCGGTTTTGGGAAGGGTACCTGAATTGTCCTTGCTGTCCATTACTAAATGTAGCAAGGCCCCTGATCCTCACCCATTATAGGTTTCAAACAGGCCAAGTTCAATTCAGGGGATACATCCCTTATGACTATACGGAGGTAACCCACACAAAAGCATAAGAAATATATTCCGAAAGCGATTCACCAACCTATACAGTGGTAACCCACATGAAGGCGGTATCACACTTCCACTTAAAATAGGACGGGGCTCGGGTAAAAAGCTCATGAAATGCAATGCAAGTGCATGGCGTATGAGGAGAAACTTCCAAACCTTTTGACACCCTATGTCTATGTTTATTTATATTAAACAGTAGAAATAAAAAAGTTATATCAACAAAAAATAAAATGCATGTCTTATTAACTAAAGATAGAATCAAATTTTAAATTAAAAACGAATTCGTCAATTTCCAACGACCAAGACTAAAAGATAATCGACTCGTGGCTTGACTCTTTTTTTATTTTTAAAAAAAAAGTCCCAGTGGAGTCCCCAGTTGTAATCACCTAAATCTGTCCGGCGTTCTCTTTATTTTTTCTAAAATTTCTTTTTTGTTTATTTAATTTGTTTGGAAAACCCTACCCGGTTTCGAAATTAAAAATGTGGAGTCGCAACCGATCATTTAAAAAAATGGTAGACCGAACACCAAAATAAAACCAGAGATTCAAAAATTCGGGTCCGAGAGTCAATTACGGATGGGGAAGGATTAACACCCCTCTACATCGCCCAAAATTGGTACCTAGCCAATTATTTAATGTCTTGGTATTGAAAATTACGACTTCGATTAAAATTTAAAATACGATTCCTGAATATACGAAAATATTGATAGGACCGCATCCTTTTGCGCCCGGGACACGACTTCTCATTTTATTGGAAAATTCGAGGAAATCACATCCCTTTAAGCCCGGAATATGATTTTTCGAAGTTTTGGGAAAAACATTAATTTAAAATATTTTTTTGATGATGTAAAAAAACAGATATGATGCGAATAAATTAAAATGTATGAACAAAACACAAATTATAAAGTTATTAATAAATATAGACACGAAAATATACATATTAAATACGTATATGAAAATATAATATAAAATAATAAAACTATATTATGTCAAAATATATGTAACAAATAATAGGAATATATATACATACCGTACATACGATAATATAATATAATATAATATAATATAATATAATGACATATATTATACTAAGCAATATATATATATATATATACATATTAATGTTAACAAAAAAATTTAATATATGCATAATTAATACATTTGTATAATATCCGTACAAAAATATTACCAAATTTTTAATATCTATGCATGAAATATTTCCCTAGTAAGAATACAACAATGTCCGTATTATTATTATTATTAAATCATAATTATGATTCCTTCTCATTAAACAATCAGCTTTACGTACAGGAAACAACTCAGCTATCCGTTTTGTTTATTGCATTTTAATCACGCGTACAACCTCAATTTCCCCACCCATTTTCTAGACCGATTACAAAAAATGACAATAATTAGATGTAAGTAGGGGAATTAAGGTTAATGTGTATTTTAAACATGTCTAAAAAATTAAATTCAAGAATTCTTCAATCAAACAAAAAATTAAAATTTATCAAATAGTTCGAGCTTTGATTTTATAATACAATATTTAAAACTAAATATAATCTCTCGATAATTAAACTAATGAATAATTATGTATTTAGACATATTCAAATTCAATAATATCAATCGAACTAAATTTAATCATAAAAATTTGTTATTCTTGAGATAAATCTAACGTGAATTAAATGGGTAGTGAGACTTTTGGTTTAAGAAATGAGATGACGTGTCATTTTCCAATTCTATTAAACAAATTATTACCTAGTTTTAAGCAAATACTCCATAATTTTACTGAGTAAATAATTTTCCCTCTCTATTGGTCGAGCCAAATGGGACAATGAGTTGTCAGCCGATACCTTAAATTTTAAATTTTTTTATGTATTTTATATGAGAAATATATGAGTAAAAATCGATATTAATTTTAAAAATAATTAAAAATTATTTAAAAAATTAACATTCATTATTTAATTCTATTCATTTTAAAAAATATATAAATTAATATCCAAAATTTTAACACTAATATAATTTTTTGAATATATTGGTTTAAAATCATAAAAACAAATATGGAAACTAGATTAATATACGTACTAAAGGGAAATTTTAAAATTGTTTAATATATACTATATATAAATTTTTAAAATTTCATTAAATTTATTTTTTTAAAAAATATTTTTAATTAAGTCTTTTTAATTTTTTTAAAAATTTCTCATTAAGTCTAAACTTTTATAAAAATTTTAATTAGACCTCCAAAATTTTAAATTAAAATTTTCAAAAGTTTTAAAATTCTTAATATAAACTTCTAAAATTAAAAAAAAATTTAAATAATCTCTCAACTTAATTGATCAAGATCCGCTTTTGCATCCCGTCTCTTTCTATGCCATATATAATGTATACTATAGCTTGAGGCAATTAAATAAAATACCAATTATATACGGGCGCTTATCTGAAAAGAAAAACGATGAAAAATAAAATCAGCAATGAATCTCAACCGCTGAATTTTAACACAATTCAACCTTTTTCGACATAAAATGGACTACTCAATGAACTCCATGTCGAGACATGCAACCCCATAATACCATGCCCTTTTCACTAATTGACGAAACTATCCTTCGATTCTACGAAAATCAAAGACCGTTTATATGGTAAGACAAGGGGCAATTTTGTACTCTGATAACATGTACGTACAGCCTGTTTTTTTGTGGGGGACAAATTTAAAAATTTTAAAACAAACCATTTATCTAAAAAAATTACTATATATTTATTACTTCGTGAGCCTTTTTTCCGCGTTCTGTGTAATTCGGCCGTACAATGTGAGAAAAAAGGTGACCTGAATCTGGCGGTCTTGATCAAGGCGCATTGTGCACTCGTTTGTACTTGATTCATTTCCCCCTCAACTCATCCTTTTTAAATAAAGGCTTAAATAAAAAATAAGTCTCTAAACTATATATTTTTTAATATTAGCTGACTAAAATTTTAGTCGTTATAATTTTAGGGGTTTTGGTATTAATTTCAGTTAAAAAAATTTTGATAGCCAATTATAATGTGACACGTGGCAGGTTTTATTTTGTATTTTTTAAATATTTTTTTCCCTTTAAAAATTTTGGATTTTGAAATCCCTTTTTCCCGAAATTCCAAAAAAGTCTCACATTCTCAAATTTGTTTTTCTCAAATACCTAAATCCCTAATTTTTTCGATCTCAACCCCTTGGTCACTCTGATTTTTATTTGGTTTTATAAACACCCATACAAATTAATAAAAACTAATAAATCTTCTCAAACCGCTCAAATAATTTTTTTGAATATTTCGCTATTGTCCGATTTTTGCAGAATATTTGATCGAGATTTAGGATGGTGTGAGTTTAGTTTAAACGTTCGTGGTGGTAGGGTGGATGGCATGGCCATCATACCCCAAAATTCAAATCGCTATTTAAGTTTTGGTTTAGTTTTACTATTTTGTGAATTTTGGAAATTTAATGGTTTTTTAAAAATGAGTTTAAAAATAAAAGAAATAAAAAAATTTGGAAAAAAATTATGGAGTTATCAGAAAACCTAAAATTATAACTGAGGTTTTAAACTGTCATGTGATAAAATTATAACGAGTAAAATTTAGCACCTATTTTTATAAAAAAATACTTTAGGCACCTAAAATTCAAAAGTAGTATAATTTAAGCACCTATTTTTCATTTAAGCCTTAAACAAATGTAAGAATTAAATTATGAAAGAATATTTATTAATTTTGAAAATAATTAAGAACATACGAAATAATTATCCATTACAAAACTGTTAGTAATTTCTTTTTATGATTTATGATTATTTTTTTATAATTGAGAAAAATGATATCGACAATAATGAATGAATCAAGGCCGTTGGAAATGAAGAAACAGGGCGTATCAATTGTATATGATTGGGAAAATGATGTCAAAGACAACAAGATTTGGATACCAGATCAAACTAAAAATTTATTTAATTTTAAACCATATGATAGAGTTATAGGTTTAGTAACAAACATGTCATTTGTCTTTTAAAAGTAATCATTTTATCTTATACATGGATCAATTATAAGTTGGAGAAAAACTTGATACTAGAAATTTTGCGAAAAATAAGTCAAATAAGATATTGAAATTAAATTGAATTGCAAAGTAATACCCGTGCTTGCTATAGGATGGGTGACCTTTAGTACTAAGATAAGTGTTAGTACTTGAGATTGATAAAATGAAAAAATTCAAAAAGTTAATTTTATCAATTAATATCTGTAAAAAATTATTAAGAGGTTTTATTGTTAAAGATTTTGAGTAAAATTATCAGTAAAATGGAATAAGTCAAAAAATTTGGTTTGAATCTATAAATATGGAATAAGGAAATTTTAAAGTTTAATTGATAAGCCAAAATGATAAGATTTAAAACTTGGGTAGTAAGTGAATATCGAAAAGTTGGAAAGACCAAAGTTATAATTTCCCAAAAGTTAGGTGTTTTCATTTTAAAAATTTATAAAATATTATTTTATGAATAAATTATTAATTGGTTGATTTTGATTTAACTAGAATAGTTAAATTTTACAAAATTTGTAAAAATTTGTGATTTAAAAATTACAAAATTTTACCAATTTGATAAAAAAATGTTATAAAAGTCATTTTCAAATTTGAAATATTTTGAAAGTATTTTATCCTCGTATGGTTAATTTCATGTGAAAAAATTAATATAATTTGGTTAAAAATATAGAATAAGATATTTAATTATGATTGAACTAGAATGACAACTTGAAATTATGATTTAGTTGGAGGTTAATTTTGGAATAAGGATTAAATTGAATAAAAATTCTATTTAATAAACATGTGGCATAAATTAAGAAAAGATTTTAAAAAAAAATTTTATATTCCCTTCTTCACTTTCGATATTACATGGGGAAAGAGAGAGAAACTATACAATTTTTCTTGGCAATTTTGAAGGAAGTTTTTAAAGGAAAATTCAAGTTTATTTCCCTTTAGAATAATTTGTTTTACATTAAATCTCTACATTTTGAAAAGGTAAAATTGCATGGTGTTTTATGAAGAACCACTTGAATTATTGATGAGAAAGAATTAGGGAATTGATGTGCTAAGTCAAAAATACTATTTTATTAATATTTTTCAATATAGTTGTTTTGATGAAATTAAACTTGATTTGTTTAATTTCATGTTTGAATGGCAAAACTAGTAAATAAAAAATTTGGGGTTTCAAATAGGGGTTTTGCCCCAATGGAATATTTTGGAAATATTTAAAAATTTATAAAGGTAATTTTGAAAGAGAATGGAGAATTTAATCTTATCTTGATTAATGACTATTTTGGCATGTTTTAATGGCAAATTAGGGAAAATATTGTTAAATTATTCTAATGGTGGATTTAATAGAGATTATGAATTTAGAATAGTGATTATGACATTAGGACTAAAATAAAGTCCTTACAAAAAAGTTTAGATACCTAATTTTACCAAGTAGGAAGAATTTGGGGATGTAATTGTTAATTATTGGAAATGAAGATTATATGTTGGAAAAATTATTTTGATCAATAATTCAGGAATGTTGTTTGAATGAAAAATTTACATTAGAAATAAATTAGTGACCATTTCGGATCAAATTCAAAATAAAAGGTTTTTTGAGAAAAATGATAAAAATGTTGGAATCAAATTAGTATAATGTTAAAACTTTTGATATTGAATTAGTGATTAAAATGTCATGTTTTGAAAATTATAAGTGGATTGAAGGACATTGATTAAAGTTTAATGGAAAATGTTAGAATTATGTTGAAATAATGATTTAGGCTTGAATTGTTTTTGGAAAAGACTTGCAAAATGGTCACTAGGGACCAATTCGGCAATCTTAAAAGTTAGAGGAATAAATCTGAATTTGTATGGAATTTTTGTGTATTTATGTTATTAAGGATGTTGGAGATGTGAAATTGATATTAGAATGCTAAACCGATGTTAAATTGAATTAGCAACCATTTTGACAACTTGTCAAAGTTAAGGGACCAATTCAAAAATGAGATTTTGGATAAGGACTAAATCTGAATTTTTAGTTGTAATAATAGAATTAAGGTGGTAATGTTGAATTGAGGACTAATGTGCAAAGTTAAGAAATTTGGATCCTTACCTTTGCATTATTAGTGACCATTCGATAAAGAAGGAAAATTAGAGGGAAATTGCGAATAATTATTTGATGAAGAAGGTGATAAGTTGGTGGTTTAAAGCAAATAATGGAACTAAATTGACAAGTAGAGAAGTAAGGAGAAGTTAGTATAAAAGTTGAAGTTAATTATGGAAGCTGTGTAGAAAACTGGATTATGGTAGTAAGTTTGAAAATTTACCATAAATTCTACAAAAATAGTTAGATGGTGAATTTTATACCGATGTAAATATTTGTTCGTCTAGTTTTGTGTCCAACAAATGGAAACTGATTCCGAGTTTCGAGTCAAAAGATATGAATTTTTAAGTTACAAAAGGTCAGAAAATAGAGCACCAGTCTATTCCGAATCTCAGCATTGTAATCGACTTAGAAAATTTGCCATAAATCGTACGAGTTGAATATGGGATATTAATTTATATGGTTGAAAAGCTTATTGAATCTAGTTTCTTCCAGAACAAATAGAATCGAATTCCGAGTTGTAGATTATTTTATATAAATATTTCTTTAACGATAGTGCAATCTGCTAGAAAATAAGAACTTATACATTTTGTATCTAAGTTTAATTAAGTAAACTTGAAAAGAGTTAATGGACGTTCTAAATGGTTATTAAGGACCAAAAGGACAGTATAAGGAAGGAAATAGGAAATTTGTATATTCGAATGATTAGATTTGATAGTATGTTTGAAAAATTGTTAGATTTGAATCTAATAAATGTTGTTTATATTCATGTGATTAATGAAGTTTGGATCCGAATCAAAAGAAGGTTCGAGGTACCATGAAAGAAAGGGTCGAATAGAGCATAGTGAGGCAAGCTAATAAATGTCTCAGGTGAGTGTATTTTATTTATTTACTATATATGTGAAATGAATGAATGAATGCATTTTTATTTGTTTATATATATGATGTGAAGAAGACTTGCAATAAGTCAACTTTGATAATAATGAAAATGTATGTTGAACAAAGAAATATTAAATGACATATATGATACATGGATATGGAATAATGATTTATCTAATTTAAATCGGATTTCAGATTTTGGGTATGAAATGCCAATTATCAAATTGTGGTTGATAGTTTTGATGAATTGGATATTGCAGATGAAAAATGGGATGTGAATTGCCTTATTATATGAATAACGATGATTGATCTATAAGGAAATAAATGCCCAAGTACTAGTGTGAGAGTCTTTGGTATAATTGGATATCCTAAAAGAGTCATAGCAGCTGCGAATCAGCATTACAGTGCTCAGATAAAGTAGGCACTACGGTTCTGAAGGTAATAATGTAGGCACTACGGTGCTGAGATAAAGTATGCACTACGGTGCTGAAGGTATTAATGTAGGCACTACGATGCTGAGATAAAGTAGGCACTATGGTGCTGAAGGTATGAGGAGCAAAGTGCGTCATCGAGTACGTACTCACCATCAGACGCTACGGTGTCGGACTCGTATACCATAGGTTCACATGAGAATCTTTGGTATAGTTGAATATCCATAGGATCTTAGCAGCTGAGTCAAAGCACTACGGTGCAGGAAAGACTCAACGGAGTCAGTTCAAACACTACGGTGTTTAAAGGCACAAAATGTGCTAGGATGGGAGCAAAGGGCGTCCTCGAGTACGTACTCATCTCAGTCGCTTTGGTGATGTAGACACTACAGCGTCATAGACACTACGATGTCGTGATGAATCGTATACTATGGCATCACATGATTTTGTACTTTCGGCTATGATAAAGGAAATGATATGCAAATGGCTGCATAACGAAAGTATGACTCTGATAAAAGAAATGATATGCAAATGATTATATAACGAAAGTATGACTATGATAAAAGAAATGATATGCAAATGATTGCATAACGAAAGTATGGCTATGTGGATATGGTATGTAAATGATTATGTGATAAAGCATGACTACTTGACGATCATGAACCATTGATATCATGATTCTATGATAGAGTTGACAGATGATATGAATCATATTGAGAGCATGTATATGTTAAAGAAATTATTGTGCATGTGAATACCTAATGAACATAGAACAAAGATGGCATGATTTTATACTTTGGCTATAATACTTGAAAAGCATTATGGCCAGTAGTTAAGCTAAAAAGTTTAATGTACATAAGATGGGTAGGACAGATGGAATCCTATGATTACAATAATATAATGGTTAAAAGAGCTATATATGATTAAAATGTTATTAACTGCAATTGAAAATCGCTTGTCAATCTGCAGGGTTGAGTTAATTATAATCATTGGTTTGTATTGTTATGGTTATTCCGCGCTAAGTTATATTTAACGTGTGCTTTGTGTCACACGTAGGTACTTTGGACTAGATAGCAGAGAATGAGCTACACATCAATGGATCAAGCTAGCTGATATTATCAGTAAGTATCACCACATCCTAGTCTAGTGGGGCATGTATAGATAATAAATAGGTAATCATTCCGAATGATCTAGCATTATAACTTAGTTTGAAGAATTAAAAATAATTAGAAAAGATGCATTAAACGGTTTTTAACTTAGTTGGTTGTTTATCGTGATATGAAAAATGAAAAAGGGCCAACCACTGAACTATTTTGTTGAGGTTTTAAAAAAAAATTACAAGTCAGAAAATCAGTTAGTAACATCTTTAATGTGTATTCGGATGTCGAATATACGTCGAGAGTGTTACATGCAGAGGGTTAGGTTATTTAAGGTTTATTAGGGTATTTTAGGGTTGATTGGTTTTTGGATTTTTGGGTTTGATTTAGGGTTTCATTCGGCAGTGGTGGGTGATGGAGGCGGCAGCGGCAGTTCCATCGGAGTTGGACGCCGGTGGCGGTGGCAGCAACCAGTAACTTGGACGGCGGCGGCGACTAGGGTTTAGAGGTGTTTAGGGTTTGTTTATTAGTTTGGGTATTGGGTCAGGTTTAAAATTTGGGCCTGGTATGGGGTAAGTGGGTTTAGGTTTGGGTTTGGGGCTAAGGCCCAGACAACAATTGGCTCTTACAGATTGCATCCATATCCTCTGAATTCACGATCTTTAAAGTTGGCACGTCATCCCAACCTTCTTCCAATAGCTTTGGAAGCAATTCCTTGACCAACAAAATCTTCTATCGAGAAAGAAGCCATTTTTCTGTTGAAACAGTGAATGATTCATCCGTATAATATGGTCTGTTTTAAATAGGCTCCTGATATCCCATGTACAGCTTTGATCTTATCTCATTCGTTATTCGAAGTCCAACTGATTCTATTCGAAAGATGCTTCAAGAAAATACTAGTATAATCATCACTTTGAAATGAGATTAAACTAACAGAAAGGAACTCATTTCCATTTGGCAGTTTTGGCATAGAATAATATGCTGAAACGTTAAGCTTTTGACAAAATTCAATGGCTGTTAGCAGGCGCAAATGGAAGCTAGCTACAGGTTATCTGTTAAACTCACAACATTGCTTGGACACATCAAGAAAGATGCTGACAGAGATAGAAAGGGAAACAAATATAGATCCGGGAAGGTGATTTGGGCGTTGAAAAGAACGTTTACAATGTCAACAAATGTATTTTAGCAGGCTGCCGGCCGTGTCCTGCCCTGTAAAAAGATATAAATGTTGTTCGTGGAGTAGAGCCGTAATGTATTTAATTTTAGGAAAAAACTTTAATATACAGATAAATTTTAGTTTACACGTGTCATTTAGTTTTAGGGATTAGAGTTTTAGTTTAGAGTTTAAAGTTTAAATGTTTAGGTTGTATGGTTTAATGTTTAGAATTTATTGTCTATGATTTAAGGTTTAGTTTGTTAGGGTTAGAAATTGGCTTAATAGTCCGAAATGTGGCCAACCTATACCCGTTTTTTTAGTTTGGTGCCTAATATTTTTTGGTCCACTTTGGTATCTAATATTTCCAACGTTATTCAAATAGGTACCCCGCCATTACTATCCGTTAATTTTACCGTTAACTTCCGTTAAGTGCTACGTGTCAGCTTCTTAAAATTCCAAAATTATATTTAAAAATAAATAAAAAAATTAATAACTGAAAAAAAAATACAAAATTATCACAAAATAGCCCTAAAAATTAAAATACCTAACACCCAAATCTCAATTTAAGATAATTTTGCCGCTGATTGCCACGTTTACATCTTTCGTCGGACCATCACGACTATTTACCCTATTATCTTGTCGCCGAAAATCGATCGACGTCGTGTGAAACGTCAAAATCATCGAATGATTCATTCGAATAATTCACGATGAACGACGACATAACATATGATGAACAATGTGTAGGTCATTTGGCGAGGGGAGGGCGCTTTATTCCATCGTCGAAAAAGTAACCAACACCGATAATAGTGGCCGGATTTGAGAGTTTAGGGATTTGAGGACTATTTTCAAATTATTTGAAAATTTTAGGATAATTTTGAATTTTTTTCTGATATATTAATTTTTATTATTTTTAAATATAATTTTAAAATTTTAAGAAGCTAACACATGACACTTAACAAAAGTTAACAATTAAAATTAACGAACACTAACGACGAAACTCCTATTTGAATAACGTTAAAAACGTTAGGCACCAAAATAAAAAAAAGTATCAAACTAAAAAAATGAGTATAAGTTGAACACCTTTTTGACTATTAAGCCTTAAAAATTTAATATAAATACACAAATTTGTATAAAATTAGTTTTACACCGCATGTGTATCAAAATTTTACCATTAATTTTATCCCACTCTAAATGAGTTATTTATTTACTTTTGGCTGATAATTTTGATTATAATATAGCAATACAATTGATATCTTTTTGTCCTTTTATTTTGAAACGAAATTTAAGTCTGAAAGAAAAACAGCAACTCAGAAAGCAAAACCTTCATTAAATGCTTCAAAATCGTCACGCATAAGTAATTTTCATCCACCATACTCAGAAAGCAAAAGCCTTAATCTTGCCAAGGATCACTCTCAGTCCTTACTTCCGATGGTTCAATAACTTGGTTCTCTGAGCCTTCACCAGTACTCGTATCGGTCTCAGCAGCACTAACTTCTGATGCTTTGACTTCATCCTCATCCTCTGATCTACCCCATCTTCCTCCGAGTGCCATTGCCATCATCTCGTAAATCTTGTTACCCAACTCAGCTGGGCTGTCAGGCTGTATGATAAAGAGGGCAGTAAGAATAATATGTTACTTAAATGTCTGCAAAAATGTTCAAAACAAATGATCCTGTCAACTTACAGAAAAACCACTGGAGATCAAAGCTGTATCATATAACAAGTCAACAGCTCTCTTGGCATCACTGCTTTCAGGTGCATTCTTGCATGCAGCCTGCAAGGAAAATAAACCTTATTGGCGTCATAGAAGAAACAAAAAACAGGGACAGCAAGTATTATCAATATTTCTGTAATGGTAGACTTCTAACAATCAACATTTTGATCACCGCTACGGCTTAAACAAAGTGCAACGACTGCTCTGTCTAATCAAGAGCACATACCTCATTAGTGCAACTACTACGACATCTCATATTAATTATATACACAGTAGTTATCCAGACTAATAGGGTTAAGGGTAATGCTGCCATTCTTAGTGATTTCTTGGGTTGCTATGGTCCCAAGATATGTTTCAACCGTTTCATCACAACAACTAAAAGATAAATATTGTTGACAAAATGCTACACTAGAATATCTTCAATCAAGTTTAATTAAAATGCTCTTACATTCAAGTCTTTAATAATTGGATGATCTGGATTAACCTCCAGGATCCTCCTTCCCCTCATGAACTCCAAACTTGCTGTATCTCCAAGAGCTTGTGCTTTCGTCAACCTACACGATGAATTAAAAATGAGTTAATGCATGTTTATGACTTATGGATAGATTAAAAAATAAAACCTCTCACCTTTCCATGTTAGCTGACCATCCAAACTTGCCAGAAACAAGAACACAAGGCGATGAACTTAGTTGCTTTGAAATTTGGACTTTGGCCACCTTGTTTCCCAGTTGTTGCTTTATCCAATCACAGAGAAGATTGTATTCTTGTTTGTTTTCCCTCTCTTTTACCTCATCTTCATCACCTGGTATAAAAAAAATTCCATTAGATGCACACCAAAGCCATCTGAAATGAAGAGCAAGGCTGCCACAGAAAGATGCCCGCACGACCAAAAAGTAAATAATAACTATAGAGGAGACCATAAATACAAACCAAGTTCTAAGTCCTTGCTAATATCAGCAAATTTCTTCTCTTTGTAGGTCTGCAGGTTTTGGATGGCAACCTCATCGATAGGTTCAATTAAATAGAGAACCTAAAAAGAAGAAGCTATATCAGTTATAATGGAACATCTATATAAGCAAAGAAACCAGATAAGCTACCCAGGGGGAAAATAAAAAATGTGCTAGTAATAACAAGAATAAATAATTTGATTCAACAGTTGTATTTTTTGTGTTTACAGTCTTCTGTTGTTCCTACTTGTTTACTGCTAAGAAGTTCGTTATCTGAACATAGACTTTACAGCTTCTTTGGCCGGATAAATAAATTGATTCCTCCAAAATAAATGGAAGGAATAAAAAAAATCTCTGCCATCCTATCTACTATATCAAACAACCAACGTTTAACTAATTTCTGTTTTTAAGCTAAGATTTTTCATTAATATTTCCAAACATAAGACTACCCGCAGATGATTCATTTCAGGTAATTCACTAGATAATATCTATCAATTTTAGCCCAAAAATTGGAACTACTCTAAATGTCAGGGGGATGTGGGCTGTGGCAAACTAAAACATGAAGTCTCGGATTATTGTGATCCTTACAAATCCAATGCCAAATCAACACGCATACCTCAATGTCTTTTTGAACCAATTTCTCTAAGAATGGAGCAGTCTTGGCACTTTTCAAGCTGTCAGTTGCCAAGTAATAAATAGCATTCTGATTCTCTCCCATATTTTCGACATACTCATCCAAACTAGTCAATTCCTCTTCATTCTTTGATGTGTGAAACCGAAGTAACGGTGTTATACGCTTGTGATTACCAGTGTCTTCAATGCATCCCAACTTTAGGAACCTGCCAAAGTTCTCCCAGAACTTTTTGTAATCCTGTATTCAAGTTCTCCATAGTTCAAGTTAGTAGACAAAATTCAGGTCAGCAATGGTAAAAAAAATATGGCTTCCATCAAACAATATACCTCTTTATTTTCACTTTCAGAAAGTTCTTGAATCAAACAATAAATAGCATTCTGATTCTCTCCCATATTTTCGACATACTCATCCAAACTAGTCAATTCCTCTTCATTCTTTGATGTGTGAAACCGAAGTAACGGTGTTATACGCTTGTGATTACCAGTGTCTTCAATGCATCCCAACTTTAGGAACCTGCCAAAGTTCTCCCAGAACTTTTTGTAATCCTGTATTCAAGTTCTCCATAGTTCAAGTTAGTAGACAAAATTCAGGTCAGCAATGGTAAAAAAAATATGGCTTCCATCAAACAATATACCTCTTTATTTTCACTTTCAGAAAGTTCTTGAATCATGTCAAATGTTTTCCTGACAAGCCTCTTTCTCATAATTCTCACCTATAGTCAATATGGCAACATAATTAGCAGACTTGGTCATAGACCCTAAACTGAGAATACAAATTACTTGAGGACAAACATACACACATGAGGAAGTAAAATATGACTAAAGAAAAGTACAAAATTAATCTTACAATACGGCTTTCTTGGAGGATCTCTCGAGAAACATTAAGTGGAAGATCATCGGCGTCCACAACACCCTTCACAAAGCTCAAGTATGGTGGAAACTGCAAAATAACTTTAAGTTCAAATACAAGTTAAAGGTTGATACCACAAGGAAAGGCTATGTGTATATCATCACAGTCATGCAATTTACTTAATTCAGTCACCTTGAACAAGAGAACACAGTAAAAGAAATTAAACAATCTATTTCCCTACATTTTGGTGAATATCCGGAATTTTTCTTTACTTGTCTTATACCAGTGGAATGTGAAAATACTTTCCCAGTTCATAATATCAAAGAACCTTCTAATAAATTTATCATAAACATGCAAGAAATGGATGGAGAACAAATATCAAACCAAGCCAAAAAAAACAGTAGCTATAAAATTTCTTAATGAATAATGATACAAATTTTATTCAAAAAAAGAACCATGATATATTCCCACAAGTCATTCCTGCAAAAGCCAGTATTGCAAAAAAACAGCTATCAGGTGACCAGATCAAAACTTACCAGTTCTCCATCAAAATCATCTGAGATAAATACACGTTTCACATACAAGCGTATGTTCTTTGTTTTTGAGTTTACTACATCCTCATTGTTAAGAGGACCCATTCCGGGAATGTACAGAACACTCCTAAACTCCACCTCACCCTGCATGATTTTTAAAGAAACTTCAATGACTCTAGTAATCTAGTTATGCATAGGAAGTCAATTCATAAACTACAATTGCATGCATACCTCAGTAGTAAAGTGAGTGTATCCAAGTGGATCCAAGAATTCGTTGAAAGTCTTCTTGTAGAATTCATTGTACTCGTCTTTTTCAACTTCCTTAGGATTTCGCATCTACAACAGACCCCACAAAAAACATGATGGTATATAACAACAAATTATATAAGTAACATTCTTGAGAAAAGGAGCATCTTGAACTATATATTAGTGAGCAGACAGAAAACAAAAACTCACCCATATTGGTTTTGTTTCGTTTGCTAATTCCCAGTCCCAATACTTCTCCGTTTTAGTTGTCTTCTTTTTCTTCACATCCTGTCAATAATTTCATAAGCCAACAATAACACCATGTTTGCTGACAAGATAGTTTGGCTAACTAATTGCTAGCAACAAATTACAATTATATCACAAAGCAATGGCACAGTTACCTCTGGATTTACTTCTTCTCCTTCTTTGGGCAGTTCCTCCTCCTCTACCTGCTCAAAGAGAAAAAATAGTAAAGAATAGTTAAGAGCTATTTTTCAATGAGCACAGAATCTAAGTGCTTATAACAAAGCACAGTGACTCTGTCATTGGATATGAGACCAGAAAAAGATTTTTTTTAAGAGAATGAACCAGGTAAGAACACATTTGAAGTAGAAAAATAATGCAAACTGTTTTTAAATATAATTACAAAAATCAAACAAGATGAGAATGTTTAAACCAGTTAAAACAACTTGAACCATTCATGGGGGCCAGAAACAGCAATGAGATAAGCTAAGGTGTCGCAAGGGAGTGGGGCGGGAAGAACAAGTATTCATTTGATATTCAAAATTTGATTCCACATGCCTAAAGCACAAGTTGAGAAGGAAGTAACTATATCCAAATTAGAACATAAGCATGCGCACTAACCTCAATTGTCCTTGTTTTTTCTTGCCAAGTGTAGATTGGGAAAGAAACAAACTGGGAGTAATTTTTGACCAAATTCTGAATTCTAGTGAGATCCGAGAATTCATACTTGTCATCTGACTGCAAGAGAACAATATTGTAGACATTTGGCACTTAGAAGAGTTGTACATTTGAAGAACCAGGACCTTCTAAGTAAACTGTAAAACTAACCACCACATTAAAATCTCAATTCTACTTGCTATTTAAACATACAAATCCAAATACATTCAAATAGGAAATAAAGGAGAAAAACTAATGAACAGAGAGAGTACCCTTAAATAAAGTGTAATCTGTATACCACGAGCTAGAAGCTTTTCTGGATCAGTTTCCTCCCTAATCACGTAGGAGCTACTGTCTGCTACAGCTTCCCAAATATATTGCTTCTCTGACTTCGGGCTCTTTGTGGACACAACAACCTGCTCAAGAAACATATAAACAGGCAATCGAATTATCAACCTTGCATGAAAAATATAGGGGTAAAGTACACAAATGGTCACTAAACTATCCCAAAAAATACAAAATGGTAACCAAACTTTCAAAAGTTACATAATGGGCATTAAACTTTAGTTTTTGTTACAAAATAGTCACTGAGCCGTTAAGTTTAACTGTTGTTAATTGTGTGATATGGCAGTTACAAAAATTTGTATGACAACACATTTAATCCTCAATATTTACACATTCAATCAATTTAGACATCAATAATGAGGGTTAAATTAGGACTAAATTGATTGAATGTAAATATGGAGGATTAAATATGTTATTATCTAAATTTTTGTAACTGTCACGACATTTAACGGCTCAGCGGCCATTTTGTAACAAAAACTAAAGTTTAATGCCCATTATGTAACTTTTGAAAATTTGGTGACCATTTTGTATTTTTTGAGATAATTTAGTGACCATTTGTGTACTTTACCCAAAATATTGAATGAAAAGGCTTCCCATGGGAAGCTGAATATGACAATTTAAGTTATCAATTAAGCAGAAAGCATGATACCTTCTCCGCAACAAGAAAAGCAGAATAGAATCCAACACCAAATTGACCAATCAAACCATTGTCAGCCCCTAGATCCTTATTTTCCTACAAATAATAAGATTCTAAGTAAGCAACCATAAATACTATTTTTTTTCTTTATTTTATATAAAAGAGAGTTATTTACAAAATACAAAAGACATTACCTTAAGAGCCCTAAAAAATTTAGAAGTACCACTTTGAGCAATTGTTCCAAGACAGTCAATGAGTTCTTCTTTTGTCATTCCAATACCCGTCTCTGAAAAGCCATTAATTAATTTATTTAATAATTCCTCCTCTATATATCATTTTTTCACGAAAAGAGGTCATAGAAAAACATACGTTATAGTGATAGTCCCATTATCTGGATCAGGTTTGACGCGAATCTCTAGTTCTCCAGAATCTCCAAGCAGAGAGGGCTCAGTCACACTCAAGAATCTAAGCTTATCTAAAGCATCACTCGCATTACTGGAGCACAAAAACGTAACTTTATCAATTGCCTAATCTTTAGGCTGAAGCCATGAGTCCAAAATCTCTGAAACCAAACATTTCAATCGAAAACCGAGTCTTCATTTAAAAAACATGCTAACCTTACAAGCTCTCTCAAGAACACCTCTTTATGGCTGTATAGACTGTGAACAATCAAATCCAACAAGCGACTAACCTGCAACCATTTGTAAATTAGTATTAATTTCAGAATAAAATATAGAGGATAAAAACCCTTCAATATCAACAAGAGTTTTATCCAACAACAATAGCAAGTGTAATTTTCAAGTGTCATAATACACCAACTACAATCATTTTCCTTCATTTTTCACATAAATCCATACATATCCCACCAAGACAAACCAGGAAAAGAAACCCACCTCGGCTTGGTACTCAAATTTCTCCCTGGAGGTCTCCTCGGCCTCTTTCTCAGCCACTGCAGAAGCCTCACAACGAACCGCTATCTGGTTGTTTCTCTTCTCAAGTTTCCACCTCAATCCAGCGCAAGAGAAGGCCTTGCTGAGGCCGTTTGAAGGCAGAAAAGCGCTTCTGAGATTGAAGGCCTTGTTGGGGTTTGTCAAAGGGAGAGAGGCAAAAGATGGAGTAGCCAAGCTTCTACTTAGGACTGGAGCCATGGAAGCAAAGCCCTAGAGAAGATAAAATTTTGGGTTTTGAGAGAAAGAAACTAAAAACCCTACTGAGGAGAGGGTGGGGTTTAAGGGGGACAGTGGAGGGTTCTAGAAATTGGGAAACAAGGTGTGAAGTTTTGTTAAAGTTTGGGTTACTTCTTGTTTTTGGAATTGTGAGGCTTAGAATCCTCCCATTTCAGCAACCTGCCACTACAAATATTATCCCATTTTTCTTTTTCTCAAAACTATAATTTTGCATTGCTTTTTAATTCTACTGTAAAAATTCTAATATTAATCCCAAATTCTTGTTTATTAATTTTTTAAATAAAATATACGATTGATCCTCTTGACTTATATTTTAATTGAATGTGATGTTCATATGTACCCCTAATAGCCAATAGGATTGTAATTTGTAAATTACTATCAAGAAACTTAAATTTTGTGTTTTAAGTTAAATTCATCATAAAATTGAATGCAGGCAAACTCACTGTCTTAATCAATTATTTATTAAGCACAATAAATAAACATAAAAGTTCAAATAATATTTTAAATTAATAAAATATTGATAAATGTAATAATAATATATTTATATTATTAAAAATGATAAAAAAAATAGCTTTAAGGGCTAAAAGTGAAAAATGGTAATAAGTTTGGGTTACACAATTATGACGTGAAAAATGTAAAATCCATGTATTTCAGATCAAAAGCAAGTTACTTGAGCTTGTGTATATTGTTCTTTTTTGTCATCAACAATGGAGGTATTTTTTTGTCAACAACAAACATATATGCAACTTAGCTATGAATCAATTGAAAATATCCAGCACTTGGCATTTCTCGTCACCGTTCTGATGATAACATTGCCAACATAATCTGTAAAATGAATAATTTACAGAAGCACAAAATAATGTACAAGTGAAGTGAAGTGAAGTGAAGCAACGGTGCACAGATTGAGTAGCAGGTTAAGAAAAACCTTGACGCTCGTTTGCTGATTTACAAGCTTCAAAATGCATAAAATCTGCCATATTCGATTACGTTCTTATTTTGAATTAAATCCAACAAAGGTATTCATTAACCAAAAGATAAAAATGAAAGGATCTAATAAGGATGTTCATGCATATGTATGAGAAATACCACCAATCACTGTTACAGAAAACATCCCAAAGTGCAGCAACTGATAAACTGAACATAATGCTTATAACTCAAACCTCAGCAGCTGTCTGCCTCAAACAATCAACGTTGCACAATCCGACAGATCGTACCAAATCTCCCAGCCTGCCATTACAAGAAGTTCCGAAAGTTACTACAAAGATAAAAATAATTGAAAAAGGGGGTTTTCAGTGTTCATATGTGTGTGTATGTAGGTATGTATTTCTAACCGGTCAAAACTTTTTCTTGCTCTCTCTGGATGATCTGTGCTGTTCCTAGCTTTCATATGGCGATCAGTGCTCCTTCTTGATTTCTCTCTTTTGTCAATGCTGGCTCTTGCTTTGTCTCTACTGTCTGTGCTTAGCCTGGATTTTTCTTTATGTCCAAAACTTATCCTACCCTTGTCCTTATAGTCAGTGCTTGGCCTGGATTTCTCCTCGTTTTGGTCAGCATTGTTCGGAGCTTGGTGGGATTGACTGTTGGGTTTCAGGTCCAATCCGTTGCAAGGACGTTGAAGTTTCTCAATGGCTGATATGAACTTCCTAAGGTTCCTTAAGTACTCAGGGAAAAGTTCCAAATTACAATGGTTCCCGCCTTTGATCCACAATGGCTCATACTTCTCTTTACATAGTTCCCAAAGTCGCTTCCCATGAGAAAAGTTCACCACATCATCTTCAGTTCCCTGCAAAACATTGTTAACTAATAATAACCCAGGTACACTTATAACATCAACAGATAAAATTGAAAACTCAGCATCAAGTTTCGTTTTGAAAATGAATCATTCAGATGAAAAAAAGGACTCACATGAATCACCAGAACAGGGCAGTTAACTAGAGGTATTTTATCAATGTTCTGCAATAAAATTACAAAAGAACAGAACTATTGTCACATGTTGAAACAGTAAAAGATCCCAGTATCAGTTCCAAGTCAAGGAAAAAAACAAACAAACCTTGTAAATGTCAAACCATAACGTACGCTTGACTTGATACACGACACGAAGGCCAGACAAGATTGGACTGTGCAGAACTACAGCCCTCAAGTGAGGCAACCGAATGGCTAATTCCAAAGTAGGTCCACTGCCAACTGATTGTCCATACAATATTGTGTCTTCCTGTTTTACTCCATATATCTCCAAACATTCGAAAGCTGCCTCTATGTCTGCATATGTGTCCTGCTCACTTGGCTATACATGTATACAATCATCAGAACAGTGACTCTCAAGTCTCAACCAATATAGAAGTTACAAAGGCAAGCAAGATTAACATGGGGTTTTGTTATTGCACTAGGAGAAGACTTTCACATGGTAATAAATAATATAAATTGACAAGAAAAAAGGGATTCATGTTCATCAGCAAAATCCTACATTGAAATGGATGAGAGAGGAATAAATTATACCTTTCCAGTGGATTGTCCATATCCTGAGTAATCATATCTGCATCAACACAATTTTTTTTATAAAAAAACATATGGTTCTCCTTGATTCTAAATTTGCACCTTTTTTCTTTAATTTTTCAGGGTTAATCTAAAGGGAAAAACAGTGAACATTTGATATACAATAATAACTGACCCCAAAAGATTAACATTCAGATGAACACTGAGCTCGGTATAAATATGAAACATCTGACCAATATCAGCAGCATTTCCATGAGAATATAGCACTGTCAACGAAGCTGATGGGTTCTTCACAAACATAGCCACAATCTCATTCCCTCTCTTGGTACTCAGCTTCAATACATCCACGTTATCTCTCTGGTAATTAAGATCTGAAAACTTTATTTTCCCAGTTGCTTCGTCCACAATTATGTTGTAGGAAGGTGGGTTCGGCGGGAAAAATGCAAACTTGGCTGCCATGGATGATTTCGCATTCCCCATTTTGACGGTGATCAAATGTTTTTGGTGTCACAGGTTAATGAAAAATTTCATGGTATAAGGCTCTTAGGCTATGCTTTGAATTCGAGACTAGTTTTTTTGTCTAAAAGATCAGAAAGAGAGCAGAGATTATGGTGAATGAGATAAAAGAAGAAAGTGAAAATAAAATTCTGGGATTTGGTCTTTTCTTTACTTTTATGTTTGGTTCTTGAGAAAATTTTGGCATGAAAATGGAGAGTGAACATGGAAAGCACAGAGTAAGAGGGAGGGATTTGCCTCGTCGGTTATACATTAAGAGTGATTTCCGGCTTCAAAATGGTTACAAAGCTTGATATTGCATTCTTTATTTTTCTAATCTCTTAATTAAATTTTAGATTATGCTGATAATTAGGGTCAAAAAGCTTTTTAATTTGAAATCTGAATTGCAAATTTGCAATTAAATGAATTCTTGCTATGATACAGTGGGCCAAGCTGTTTATTGATACTTCAATGGCAATGTGACATGTTCTATCTTCCCACTTTTCTTGGATTTATTTGGACCTTAGGCAAAGGCCCTGAGTTAATTTCAAAGTTTCTACTGTTTTATTGCAATCAGTTGGACACCAAATATTTATATTCATATATTTGAAGAGGGGATGATGCAATAAGGCTACAATGGAGTAAAAATTGTTTGTCATTTTTCTGTCTTTTTATTTATGTTTTATCATTGTAGGTTTAAGACGAGGGTTTAAAGTTAGAGTTTAGAGTTTAGATTTATAGTATTAGGTGTATAATGTATTTTTAGAGTTAGAGTTTAGGATTTATAATTTAGAATTAAGGTTTAGGATTTGATTTTTTAGTGTTGGGATACAAAAAAGAACACAAAAAAAAGATAGAGAATTTTTGTTTGGCTAGTGATAGATTAGGTTACCGAAAAAGACATATCACTTAGTTATGTATCCAGTTATAAACAGGTAAATTTTTAAGTTACAATTTAATTAAAATTTTGTTACAGCATGTCACTGGACAATTAAAATTAAAACAATCGATTGATGTGGCATGATATAATAATTATTTTAGTCCCAAAATTTATACAGTCTATTAATTTGGTTTTAATTCAAAATAATTCAATATATTTAATCTTTATATTTAAAAATCTTGATATTGTACCCTCTTGACACATCCTTCGCCCACTTGTCGCACTCATTGCTATTGTTCATTAGCTCGATAACCAACTTATGTGATAGTTTGACAGACACATGCACTTCACTACTGAACATTTAACAAATTAACGGAATAGACTCATCATGACCCTAATGTCGACTACTAGTAGACACGATCATTTTACTAATAAAATTTTTTAAATATGAAGACTTAAATTTATTGAATTAGAACCAGATTGATAGAATGAATAAGTTTTCAGGATTAAAAATTATTATTATACCAAGACACGTTAAGCATCTATTTCAATCTTAACAACAAAATAACTTAATTGTAGTAAAATTTTAATTAAGTGGCTAAATTACATCTTTTAAAAAAAAGTAAATATTTGTAACTGAAAACATAATTGAGTGATTTGTGTATTTTACACCATCTTTTTCTAGAAGCAAAACTGCTAAATTCTAGGCTTTTCCCATTTCTATTTATCAACGCCTAAACAGTAAACATAGCCTTTCCATGGTAAGGCTAGAGTGTCCAAATTAGGCCTTTCTTAATGAACACGTTTTCATCTCTGTAACCTAAATAGACTCATCCAGAGGATGTTGCTTCCATGTCTGACTGTCTGTTGCAATGATCATTAAGGGCAGAAAAAGCATTTGAAATTTGGGGTTTATTATATGAAATGGAAGGACGCAGAATTTTCTGTTAGAAGTATAGTTTTATAAAATTTTAAGAACGGAGAATTTATAAAATTTTAGTGGGGCGAAAATAAATTTTTAATAGAAATTTTTTAATTTTTTTAAAATTATATATGAATTTCAAATTTTTAGGGGGCTTCAGCTTCAGCTTCTCTCTAGGTGCACCCTGCATGAAATGATCTTTTGTTTTATTTCTAAGCATCCACTAGTTTAGTTTTGGTCATTTGAGTTACATGAAATCATAAAAGAATTCAGTTGGAAATCCAAATAAACACAAAATACTCGAAACGAAATCATGAAATCACAAGTTTTGATCTCTTCTCAATGGGTCCATGGCTTCATACAAGCATGCAATTGAAAGACTTCCAATCCAGACTATCATCAGTGACTCAGTATCATTACAGTATTGGTTTGGAACAAAAGAAGCTTGATTCTATATATTAGCTTCATTTATTTTCCGTCTAAATGTGTACATCATCCTTGTTAAGCAAACAGGTGGTTTACAAATCGCATTTAAAGATTCCAGATGGATGTCCTCCATCTGCATGGAACTAAATGGTACACCAGACAAAATAATCAATTACAGCCAGCAGCAAAAGTTCTATAGACATCTTTTTGGTTGAAACCAAGGTGCTGACGTTCCCTCCACTCTGGATACAATGGCAAGGGATAACTAACTTGGAGGCTAAAAGACAAACACGGTCCGCTGTACTTTCGTTCTTTCACTAAGTCATAACACATCAACAAGACTCCACTTTGATGAGTTGTATTGTGTCTTTACACCTTGAATACATAAAAGTAGCAATCCCAGTTGATAGCATAATCCTTGATTAAAATATTTGATATCATACTTATTCATCTTTCTAAAATAAAACTTCCCTCAACTGGGTGTTACCACGAAACAGAAAAAATAGGTCTTCTGAGCTAAAACGAAAAAGGGTGAGGCCCTATAGATTTTAAGACTATGATGAAACAAAGGAAATCGATATCCAACTTGTTTATTTTAGGCCATAAAACAATTTCAATCTTTGATCAGAACCACTTGTTTATTTTAGAAGAAGAAGAAGGCCTAGACTTGTTTCCTCCTTTCTTTTTCATTTTATTGGCTCCTAAGCTGTTTTCTAGTTAATTTGAAACTATCATTATGAATGAACTACAGTCCATAGTTGGTAAAAAAACAGGCAGAAAAGCAGACTTACCATTATCAAAATCACCAAAATGAAGGGTATATTGTTTGCAAAATGAACATCCTATCAAGCAGTTGGCAGCTCCAAAAGCAGATTACTCTTGAGCACTTGAGATTGAATTTTGCCAATGTAAGCTTGATATCATGCTAATTACCTTCCATACTTCATTTCATCCAGTAAGTCACCTAGTTAAACGGACATCTTTATGCATCAAGAAGATTATTTTGGGGGCAAAACAGAAAAGAGAGGAGATATTTAACCATTTAAAAATGAATTTACAGACGTCAAGAATCATATAATCAAGTAGGAAAACAACATTTACCACCCCAAGAAGAGGGTTTCTCTCTTCCTATCAAACACTCAGTTCATTCATGAATAAAGGATTCAAACCACAGCCACCATCCCAATCTTTATATCATACATGACAATTAAAATGGTATACCCCAGCAATCCTTCCATATACCATACCATTCATGCATAAAGGATGCAAAATAGCTTTACACTTCCAGCAATTTGTAGAATTTGTTATTTAATTGGCAACATTTAGTTTCATTCAAAGCACGATTCCTTAGGGTATTACGGATAAATGACAAAAAGCATAAACAAGTAGGAAAGAAATTGAGTGGTAAAAGCTTTCCGATGCCTTGAACAAATCTTCAAGCATTATGTAACTAGCCTTTTTATCAGCCTAACTGTCATCATTTTCACAGCATAGTTCGTTCCTTTATTAATATTAAGAGGGCAGAAAAGCATTTATTTGTTTCATATGGAGCAGTTAACTTAAATCAGCAGTGAAAAACTACAAGGAACATATATTTATGACGTAATTTCATATACCATCAAGCTGCAAACCGTAATCACTCATTTTTGCAGGCCACGTCTCCACCCCACCCACCCTATGGACACCAAAAATTGCCACAAATTGGCAAATGAATCGGCACCCAATTTTTGGGCTGGGTTGGGGGTAGTGCCCTCGGCCCCAGTTGGTTCGATTTAATATTCGATCGGATTTTTTTTTAGAGTCCGATCTAGTTAAAATTTTTCGAGGCCATGACAAGGTGGCACGGAAGTCTCGGTGGGAGTCAGTCGAGGTTTGGGCTCCTAATTAGGTATATTTCTATTTATGTTGTTTGATTTAATAAAATGTTGTTTAATTTTGTTCCTATTTTTAGTTGGTATGTTTTATATTAGTATTTTATGCTTTATATTTATTTATGTTTTAGATTAATATTTTATTTATGTTAGATTTATTTTTATTTGTGTTAGATTAATATTTATGAATGTTTTAGATTAGTATTTTATTTATGTTAGATTTGTTTTTATTTATGTGTTAGATTAATATTTATGAATGTTTTAGATTAGTATTTTATTTATGTTAGATTTGTTTTTATTTATGTGTTAGATTAATATTTAGGAATGTCTTAGAGTAGTATTTTATTTATGTTAGATTTGTTTTTATTTATGTGTTAGATTAATATTTATGTATGTATGTTTCAAATTAGTATTTTATTATGTTAGTATTTATTTATATTTTTATCGCATTGTATTTATTTATATTTGTCATGTTTTAAGTTACATTCCGGATATATTATTGTCAATGCGGTGCCCTTTTATTCGAGCGTAAACGTGGCCAGTATCAAGCGCAGTGATGGTGGTCTATCAGTTTACTCTTGAATAACAGGGCCCTTAAAATCTACTTGCACTTATAACCAAATTTTAATTTAATCGTCACTTTAATCCGGAAAATTTAATATTAATAAAGCAACAATTTTGGGCGGTGTGGGATGCTAATCCTTCCCCATCCGTAACCGACTTCTGAACCCAACAGTTTTCAAATCTCTGGTTTTATAGTGTTCGGCCTACCTTAGTGGCCGGTGGCGACTCTATTTTTAAATAAAATACAATTTTTTTTAAAACTCCGCAGAATACATATTTTAAATACCCGAAAGACCCCAAACACATTGAAACTCTCGTTTTTTTAGCGTAAAAAGGATATCGCTACACAAACCAAAGTATCACCAATTAGGCTGTTCCTTGTCAATGAAAATCATTATTTTTTTTGTTATTTCTGAGGAAGTAAGCCAGATTTGATTGTCCATGCAAGCATTTCATAAACAGATGCGAGATCACCACATTGCTGGCAAGCATTGAAAAAAAACATCACAAATTTCTTGATCTGGAGAAATGCCACGAGATAACATGATACAGAAAAAATGTTGTGCCTCGGTTATCAAACACCTTTTGTACAATCCATTGATAATTGCAATATAATCTTTTATTGAAATTTCAAAGCCCTTCTCCATCATTAGACAGAAGAACTTGAATGCACTGTATGCATCACCCTTCACACAACGTGCTTTGATTATTTGGGCGTAAGCAACTCTGGTTAATTTGATATTTTGTTCATGAAGAGAAATTAGTAACTTATTAGCATCCTTAAGGTTAACATGTACACAGAGACCATATATGAGAATGTTATGTGACTGGAGTGGGCTCAAGACCATTCAGCCACATTTCATTGAGTAACTTAAAAGCCATTTAAATGTTTCGAGCTTTGCAGAAGCAATAGTAGACAAAACAATTATGAATAATGACTCTTTTATCTGATATTAGTTGATATTATGAACACTAAACCGAAAAACCAAAATCAAATCCTACAATGACATATGAATGTTATAAGGTTTTGCTTGCAGCTCAATTTGCATGCATGAGACTGAAACTCTAAGCATTACACTCTAAAACCTACTGCATGTTACACGGAAAGTGAGAGAAAAGGAGATGATGATGCATATAACCTAATAAGCAAAAATAATAAAAATTTGTATAACGTACGATAGAATAGAGTTTTTCAGAATCTACAGCAAAGGAGGCTCTGCCTCCAACCTCTATGCTTCCGGTAAAGTCTCCGATCAGCTTTGACCATTCTTACTGGACTGCTATTCCCCTTCAGACTACAATCTGAATAAAAGGGAAAAAGAACACAAAACCAAAACAGCTAGTAATTAGTTATGAATTGGTTATAGACCTCGAAGAAGTTAGAAGCAAGAAACAAATAGATGCTGGTAAATTACATTGGGAATGCGAAGGAACGGGTGCTTGTTGTGCTGCTATCTGATCTAAGAGAGAGACTGCCTGAATATGCTATTGGACCAGAGTAACTTAGTAGACCCGTTACCTGCCCTGCAGCAGAGAAACTAGACTCTCCGGGTCCGCGTTGAAGGTTGTTTGAGAAGGAAGATCAGCTGTGTCTTCAAACTTGGGTGTACCTCCAGTGTAGAGAGGTTCACAGTCAAGATTGTGGCAACCCTCATCTTTGCCGTTCGTTGGTGCAAAAGAATCAGAGCCAAATGCAATGCTTTGAGCTGCCAGTTTGCTACCATATACCTCATTGACAAGGCCATTGCAGGTAGATTCCTCAGAAGCCGAGGCCTGAGCAGGGCTGAATCTGGTAGCTTCCCCTTTCCTACTGTCCAATTCTTCAGCTACAGAGCCCGATGCAGCAGCAGATAGAATTGTTTCCTTGCAACTATTGTTTGATTCTTTATCTGCAGAACCAAAGGAGGTGTCACGATGACTTCCTTTTCCCTTGAATTCTACATAAAAATCAAAATACATTCATGTTACTTCCTAAGATGTGAACTCCTAATAGAATCCTAGCCTAAGATGATTTTTCTTGTTGTATTAACTACCTGCGTAGAGCGTCGTTCATTAAAGGAAACATAAACAGTTATTAGAAAAGAGATGCCTTTGATGCTAAACCCAAACATGAATGCAGAAACTAGATGATAAAATGTAATCGTGCATGTTTCCTTGCATACATAGGTGATTCCATCTCGTTATTACAAGGAATTTCAGCATACTACTTTGGAATTTAGTAACTTTGACCAAGATAAGTTTACCTCAAAACACTGTTGCTCAATTCTATTACTTCTGTAATCAGAAGACACAGCTTTGGAATTCTCTGTGCTCAATTCTGTCATGGAAAGTAACTCTCCAAGGGTAAACACTTGTTGGGGACACCATTCATGAATAATTTCCATTGTATCATCCTTCATTTCCCTAGTCGGTATCAAATCCTTAGAATCGCATTGACTAGAAATACCCTTGTTAGGCTCATTGTCGTCTAGAGATAAGGAAACATCTTGTGTACATATATCGGCATAGAGATTTTTATTAGAACCACATTCATTGTCAATATCATTGTCCATTTGATTTTCTTCCAGAGACATGGAACCAACTTGCATGGATATATTAGTCTCTGATTTTTCTTTCAGCATTTTACCATCTTGATCGTTTTCAGAGGGCAGAAAGTTGGAATTGCTCTTCTCATCTACCCCCTGTCAAACAAGAACTTGGCCTGAGTCGGAACTCCCTCAACAATGCAGATGTCTTTGAAAACATGATACGTACTCTCTTTATAGCAAACTACCAATTCGGGCAATGCACATTTCATCACACTTTTGTCCATATAAAAATTGAGTCCTGAAATGAATCCATATTCTTCGAAGAATGAGAATTTGATGTCGCAAAATCTCTGGCCTCCTTTTCATTACCATTGGCAAAGTCATTTACACTCATAGAACAATCTAGTTTTGGTGCTGGCCATCTATTCCCTGTCTTCCCTTGATATAGCGCAGAATCCGAAACCCCTTCATTTCCCTTTTTATCATGCATTAGTCCATTCTGATCATCCTTCACAAGTCCTTCTGCAGCATCCGGTCCAATGGAATCCGAAGGCTTTCCGTTGTTCTCAAAAGGTTTAGAGTCTATGAAGGAGCAACACTTTGAGTCACTCTTGTGGTCTACAGTCGAATGGCAAGGCACTTGTTCGCTACCTGCAGGTACAAAAAAGACATCCAATAAACACCGCAAGATTTACGAGTTAGTAACATCTGAAAGATGAAAATGTAGATTAACACATTTGAAACCATTTATTACAGATGTTAAAACATCATTTTGATAAAAAGAGCACAGTGATAAACTAAAACAAAACTGACTCCCAGTAGATGAAGAAAAAAGAAAACAAAGATACAATATAGAAATAGATCGGTCAAGCTGATGGGAAGGGAAACTGGAAAACTTATTATTACCAATTTTCATGTTTTACATTGGTTAGCTTCATGGTTGCAACGAGTTGGTAACTTCGACCATACACCATATGTCATTTGAGAGCTACTCATCTGATGAAATGCTGGACAAGTTAGGTCATCAACGAAACATTTTCCGAAAAAGAATTAAATAGAAAATAACTATTGGATTTGGCTGACATATTACGTACAGAGTTGATGAAAAAAGGATGTTAATATCCTTCCAAGACAAAGCAGCTCATACGATTGATTGAAACAGCGTGTCATAAACGATGATGGCTTCCACAAGCATTTTTCTAAGCACCAAAATACATGAAACCAAAACAAGAAAACAAAACTCATACAAACCAAGCAGCTTAAAAACAAAAACTAAACTGATCTTCCAGGAATACAATTCAAAAGCAAAGAAACCCAAAGCTAAATGATACCAGTGGTGAAAGTAAAATAAAACAGATAAAAAGCATAAACAAGTAGGAAAAAAAATGTGAGTGGTAAAAGTTTTCCAATGCCTTAAACAAATCTTCAAGCATTATGTAACTAGCCTTTTTATCAGCCTGTCATCATTTTCATAGCATAGTTCGTTCCTTTATTAATATTAAGAGGGGAGAAAAGCATTTATTTGTTTCATTTGGAGCAGTTAACTTAAATCAGCAGTGAAAAACCACAAGGAACATATACCTTCAAGCAGCAAACTTCAGCATCACCAATTAGGCTGGTCCTTCTCAATGAGAATCATTATTATTATTATTATTATTATTATTATTGTTATTTCTGAGGAAGTAAGGCAGATTTGATTGTCCATGCAAGCATTTCATAAACAGATGTGAGATCACCACATTGCTGGCAAGCATTGAAAAAAACATCACAAATTTCTTGATCTGGAGAAATGCCACGAGATAACATGATACAGAAAAAATGTTTACAAAGCTTGAAGATTTGTTTACCCTTGGAGAGAAATTAATAGCATATTAGCATCCTTAAGGCTACCATGTACACAGAGACCATATATGAGAATGTTATATGTGACTGGAGTGGACTCAAGACCATGCAGCCACATTTCATTGAGTAACTTAAAAGCCATTTTAATGTTTCGAGCTTTGCAGAAGCACTGTATGATAGTATTATATGTTACTTGATTAGGACTGAGACCCATATAACGCATATCCTCAAGCAATTGAATAGCTTCTTGCAACTTCTGTTGTTTACAAAGCCCTTTGATGATTACAGTGTAAGTAACATGAGTTGGCCTAATACCTTTTGCATGTATCTCTCGAAGCAACTCAAGCATGCAGCGCATATTTCCATCTTCACAATATGCATTCATAAGTGTGGCGTATGTCACAGCAGTTGGTACCAAGCCATGCGGCCTTATAGTCTCCAATAACCTTCTTGCCTAAGCTAAGTTCCTATTTTTGCAGAACCCATAAATTAGAGAATTAAAAGTCACTGTAGTAGGAGTAATCCCTTTTTCTGTTATTATCGTATATAACTCGAGAGCCTCCTGAAGATTTCCCTGCCTCACATACCCATCAATCATAATATTGTAGAGAACAATATCATGCGCCCAATCATTCATTATCAGAGAATTAAAATACATTCTTGCCGCCGATATCATCCCATTTTTCACATAGACTCAAGAGAATAGCCCCACTTGAAAGCGAACTTGGGGGAATGCTCTTTGAACACACTTCTCTGTATAGTAGAAGAGCGCTTTGCACCTCTCCTTGCTTGCAGAGCCCATGAATAAGGATGGAATATGTTACATGATCTGGTTCAAGCCCTGCTCTTCCATTTCATAGAACAACACCAGTGCTTCATGAACCTGTCTGATCTTACACAAACTGCTGAGCAATACACTGTACGAGAGGACACGCAACTGCAAGCCACGTGAAAGCATCTCTTCTCGCAACTTTAATCGTTCTTTGACATTCCCATGCTGACAATGGCCACATAGGAGTATTGTATGTGTAACAACATCTGGATTCAACCCTTTATCTAGCATTCTTTGAATGACTATCCAAGCCCCATCCATCTTACCAAGTAGACAGAACCCTTTTGTGAGAATGTTATATGTTACTATATCAGGCTCTACAGCATGCTTCTTCATGTCACTTGTGAATTCCAACGCTTCCTCTATGGAACCAGCTATACATAGTCCATGAATAAGAATATTATTACTATACGCATCGGAAAGTAGTCCATACTTAAGCATCATGCAAAAAATGATTTTGCAACATCGGTGAAACCCAATTTGCAATATCTTGACATAATTGTATTTAATGAAACAATAGAAGGCCCAAGCCCCGTTGCTTCAGTCTCTCGCAAGAATGAAAGTGCATCTTGTAGCTTGGATTGCCTACAAAGGCCATCTATGACTATAGGATTAGTCTGCTTGCTCTGAGTAGTTTCGGAAACTTTGATTTCATTATACACATCCCACATGATACCAGTATGCCTCAAATTGTATAAAAGAATATTATAAGTCAGTATTGAAGCATGAAATTTAAGGTCCTTCATCTTCGCAAGAACGTAGAGAGCATCATGAACCATCTCAAATCTTGAATAAACAAAAGCCAACATATCAACCCAGTCTCTAAAGCCATTCAGAAGGCGCTCACAAAGTGATGGAGCAGAGCCAGAGCCTGTCAAAAATCACACAATCTATAAACAATAAAAGAAATCAGCAGCATTACAAATCTTTGCCACCCCCACCCACACACACAAAAAGAAGAAGAAGCTTTGTTAGTAAAAAGCAACCTTAGTTTGACACAATCCAACAATTGCAACCCCAACAATATATATCACTAAAAAAACGACATGAAATATACAAGCAACCTTCTACGATTAGAATCCAAAATAACAAACTTAAAATAAAAATGAACCAAAGAGAAAAACAGAACTGATCAATTAAATACTCTCAGAAAATCACCTTCCTCTTTTAACATTTGTTCCAAAACAAACCGCAACTCCTCGAGTCGCCTCTGCCCCGCCAAAACACGGGCCACAACCCGGATAAAAACAACACTCCTAAAGTAACTGATCCAAACTGAAAACAACACTCCTAAAGTAATCCCCAGATAAAAACCTCTTGAAACCCAGTTTTTTCAACCCGGAAAGGAACTCGAAAACAGGGTCTTTAGGAGAGTGGTGGGAGCCTGGCAACGGAGACCGAAGGTTTGGAGAAGGTTAGGGAAGAAAGAGGGCAGAAAATGTGAGGTTTTGCTAGAAAACTGAAGGGTTTCCATTTATGCAGCACGGAAAACCAGGTTTAAAGGTTTTTCTTTGGGAGGGGGAGAGATAAATGGTTTTGAGTTAAGAATTTAGGATTTAAAAGAGCCGTTAATTTCCCGGTAATTTCGACGGCTTTTGCAAATAAATAAAAAATGGTATGGGTTTTGTAATTTAAAACGGTGCCGCTTTAGTTTAAACCTCCTGCCCGAGTGGGTTTTGTAAGCTTCAAATGCTCTCTTCGAATCCGGTTGGAAATATCACATTGAAATTCAAAGACAATTAGTGTAAACCAAGTAAACAAGGCCCGTTTAGCATTGTTTCTAACAAGTGTTTATAGGTCAAAAGCATTTTCAAAGTTAGAAATAATACTAAACATATAATTTTTAAAGAACAAATTTGGTAAGCAACTTGTTATCGTTTAAGTTGGTCTCGAGTTTAAAGCATTGTGTATACAAAAAATTTTCATTGGAATATTTATCCACTAAAACTATATGTACAACGTAGGTCGGTTCGAATTAGTCATGGCAAAGTTCTCGGGAATCGTAGGGCAAAAAGACACAGGTAAGAGCAGCAGTTGAATTGATGGTGTTGGCAAAGAGAACTCCAGAAAACAAGACTGCAAGTCTCTATCTACAATACATAAAATAGTCTTAAAAAAAAAACACCAACCTACATGGAGTATTATTTATTTATCAAACAAACTTCCTAATAACTTAAAGGACATAAGAGTTAGAAAGAAACAAAAAATCAAAGCTAAAAAGCTTAGAGAAGAAATACAACCAATTCTACTCAGCTGCAAAGCCAAACAATATTTACAATGATTTCTCCTACTGACTCTTCTCAAACTACACCATTCCTGACCTGGATAAAACTGGCACCTCCAGCTTAAAACTGGCACCAAATACCAAGCTTCTGTATCTGTTTCATTATCACCAGAGTACCCCAATCTTTGTTAGTAGCACCAAAGCAGGGATGGACGGGGCTGGAGAGGGCAGTCGCCTCCTAAAAATTTGAAATTCATATATAATTTAGAAAATTTTTATGTATTTTTTATTAAAAATCTATTTGAGCCCCCTAAAATTTTATAAGTTAATCCTAATATTAAAGGTCCACCCCCTAACATAAAGTCACGCGTCCTTCCCTACACCAGAGTATGATTCATTAGATTATGTTGCATTGGTATGCCAAAGTACCCATAGCTTCCAAACGGGCAGCAAAAGTGGCTAGTTGAGCAGGTCACCTGGATCAGGTTGGGGAACTAACCGTAGCTTGTTTGTCAAGTAGATTAAGTGGTTATCATTTTTTAAAATATAATGTTGAGCAATTAAATGGCATTAGTATTCTCTTGCTCAAGGTTCAACTAAAAGATTGGGGTGTTCTAATCTGAAATTGAGATTTTGGATTCTTCTTTGGGTACAGAAACAAGACACGTTCCTCATTTTCTTCCTAATTACAAAAAAAAACATTAGTACTACATCTACTTCTGGTTGTTAAAAAAATCGTGATCCTTAAGCTTGGTTCTTGTGTATGAGCAAATTTCAAGGACCTAACGGCAACGACTTGTTATGTATGGGACGTCGTCTTCTTACACCCGAATAATCCATTGTAAAATAATCTCCTTCCTGTTCCACCCATTGCTGCCTTCTTCCTTGCTCTTTCTGCTTTCCTGTGCCTGCATGCATTGCTACCCATTCTCAATTCTTTATATGATCAAAACGATGAGCAAACAAGTGCTGTGAAGTTTGAAGGAACTAAAAAGAAAGAAAATCTTAGTTCAAGTGAAGAAATTTTGGCAGTTTGAACTCAAATGGCTCAAGATATTGAAACCCATATTTTGTTCAGCACAAAAGATAAACAAAGAGCGTCAGTGGGACTAAAAAACTGCGATATCTCACCCGAAACATCTCCCTTCTTCTTGGTGCTTGATATAGAATGTTGAGCTACAGCAGCTCCCTGGGTGAATCTAAGCTTCCTTGCTACAAGTACTGTGGGTAGAGAGATTAGAACACATTGTTAGAACACAGACATGATGAGGAACATAAAGCCTTTGTTGTGTTACCTTGTTCATTTGCTGGTTGGCTCTGGATTTGCTGGGAAATACAAGGCGCCTGCAATGCAAAGAAGCTGAAACAAAGCACTGTAATGAAGATCCCTTTCAGCTCCATACCATACCAGTTTAATTAATCTCTCAAGATTTTTCTTCTGATTCTGAGTATGGGGGTTGTTTTTATATGGAAGGGAAACCCCATTTACAAAGAGGAAAGAGAAGGAGAGCAGACACAAAACACAAAAATGCAGAGTTCCAAAACACGTTATTACAAGGGGAAAAAACTTAAATTTGTACTTGCTTTTTAAGAGGCTTCACACCTGATACAGGTAATTTGATTACTAATTACAACATTATTTAATTAATTACTACCTTTTTTATTAGTGTTAGGATAAACTACGTAAATGGTCCTTGTACTTTTAGGATGTTTGCATTTTGACCACCAAACTTTTAAAACTTACGATCAATTATCGAACTTTTAATTCACTATTATTATGGTCATTGTCATCAGGTCTGTTAAAAAATTGACATGACACATTATGAAGAAGACGATAACCGATGACCGTATGTGATGGCCAAAATATGAAAACATGGTTTTTACATAATGAAATGCATGATGAAGAATATGAGGATGAAAAAAGAAGAAAGGGCTCCATGAAGTGGTATAAAGAACAGGTATTTATGGTGGTCATAATCGTGATTTTGAGGTGAGAATTTGAACTTTGAATCTCTGGTTTTGAGGAATAAAAAAATAATGGGTCACCTCAATTTTTTTAACTGTAACTCACAATAATAACCATAAAATAATAAATTAAAATCCAATGATTATATTGTAAGTCTTAAAAGGTAGAAGAAGATAGAAATATAATAAAACATGGAAACACACAATGGAAGAACATAAGGCAGTCAAATAAAAGGTAGAAGAAGACAGGGAAATAATGTTAGTTTTGGTGTTTGTGTGTGTGTTTTGAACAATTTTGGTGTTTGAAAGTAAGGTTTTTGTTTTTCAAAGACAAAACACGTGCATGTGTAGTAAATCCATGAAGAAAGAGGACAAGTAGCCCAGAATGTTTGACCAACATGACAAATTAACAATCCTGGACCATCATAATGGTAATTCTTATTTTATTTATATGTTAACAATAACAGCTGTAAAAAACTGTGACTTCAACCTCCACAAGGATAATCAAAACCAATATGTTTAGATTTTCAATTTTGACAGTTGCATTAATAAAAAAGCTTAGAAGTTTACCTTAACAGAATGATATTCTATAATATTAGTGTTATATATTGACTCAAACTTCAGTAATTGAGAAGTTTTATGTAATAAAGTTTCTCGGCAGTTAAATATTTGACTCTATAGATATAGAGTAGTAGATCTTAACTGTTAAAATAATAGATATGTTTGAATTATTATGCTTATGTTCGAATTATTTAGGGATACACCAGTTTTTGGAATACCTATAGGATTTATATTCAATACATTGGTGGGATACATCAGATTTTAGGATACATAAAATTTCTTGAATTTGTGCCTTTTATGATCTCTACGCTTATAGTGAATTATTATTTTTCTTATCTGTAGGATAAATAAGACTGAAACACGTTAATCCATGTCTTTTGCACGCCTTATTTTATGTTGATTTTGTATTCATTTTTGCGCTTACAAATTCTTACACGATATGAATATAAATTTGGTATGAATATACACAGCGCGGCCTAATATTCGAATATGTCAAGTGTTGAATACAAATACCTTACAGATAATGTAGAGTTTAAATAACATAGATGCTTAAATCCGGCTAATCCTTTCTTTGTTATTACCGTGGTCATAGTCATAATCATAAAGCACACATGTAATGAAACAAAAACAGTCTTAATTTAGATACAACAGGCACATCCTTGAGATTTTAAGATTCAGTTTACAAGATGAACAAAGCAATTCGTTCTCGGAATGGAATGAATTTAGCATATGAGCAGATCTTATGAGCCAGAAAAATCGAGGCAACAGTAGACAAAACAATTATGAATAATGACTCTCTTTATCTTATATTAGTTGATATTATGAACATGAAACTGAAAGCCAAAATCAAATACTACAATGATATATGATGTTATAGGGTGTTGTTTGCAGCTCAATTTGCATGCATGAGATTGAAACTCTAAGCATTACACTCTAAAACCTATTGCATATTAAACGGCAAGCGAGGAGAAAGGAGATGATGGTGTATATAACCTGATAAGCAAAAATAATAAAAATTTGTATAACCTACGATAGAATAGAGCTTTTCAGAATCTACAGCAAAGGAGGCTCTGCCTCCAACCTCTATGCTTCCGGTAAAGTCTCCGATCAGCTTTTTCCATTCTTACTGGACTGCCGTTCCATTCAGACTGCAATCTGAAAAAAGGGGAAAAGAACACGAAACCAAAACAGCTAGTAATTAGTTATGAATTGGTTATAACGATGAAGAAGTTAGAAGCAAGAAACAAATAGATGCGGGTAAATTACATTGGGAATGCGAAGGAACGGGTGCTTGTTGTGCTGCTATCTGATCTAAGAGAGAGACTGCCTGAATATGCAATTGGCCCAGAGTAACTTAGTAGACCCGTTACCTGCCCTGCAGCAGAGAAACTAGACTCTCCATGTCCATGTTGAAGATTGTTTGAGAAAGACAGATCAGCTGTGTCTTCAAGCTTGGGTGTACCTCCAGTCTGGAGAGGTTCACAGTCAAGATTGTGGCAACCCTCATCTTTGCTGTTCGTTGGTGCAGAAGAATCAGAGCCAAATGCAATGCTTTGAGCTGCCAGTTTGCTATCATCATACACCTCATTGACAAGGCCGTTGCAGGTAGATTCCTCAGAAGCCGAGGCTTGAGCAGGGCTGAAGCCGGTACCTTCCCCTTTCCCACTGCCCAATTCTTCAGCTACAGAGCCCGATGCAGCAGCAGATAGAATTGTTTCCTTGCCACTATTGTTTGATTCTTTATCTGCAGAAACCAAAGGAGGTGTCACGATGACTTCCTTTTCCCTTGATTTCTGCGTAAAAAGCAAAATACATCCATGTTACTTCCTAAGATGTGAACTCCTAATAGATTCCTCACCTAACATTACAATTCTGATAGAAACAAAATTACGATGAATTTTCTTGTTGTTTTAACTTCCCGTGTAGAGTGTCGTTCATTAAAGGAAGCATAAATAGTTATTAGAAAAGAGAGGCATTTGATGCTAAACCCAAACATGAATGCAGAAATTAGAAGATGATAAAATGTAATCATGCATATTTCCTTGCATACATAGGCGATTCCATATCGCTATTTCAAGGAATTTCAGCATAGCACTTTCGAATTTAGTAACTTTGACCAAGATAAGTTTACCTCAATACACTGTTGCTCAATTCTATTACTTCTGTAATCAGAAGACATGGCTTTGGAATTCTCTGTGCTCAATTCTGGCATGGAAAGTAACTCTCCAAGGGTAAACACCTTGTTGGGGACACCATTCATGACAATTTCCATTGTATCATCCTTCATTTCCCTAGTCAGTATCAAATCCTTAGAACCACACTGACCAGAAATTCCCTTGTTAGGCTCATTGTCGTCTAGAGATAAGGAAACATCTTGTGTACATATATAGGCATGGAGATTTTTATTAGAACCACATTCATTGTCAATATCGTTGTTCATTTGATTTTCTTCCAGAGACATGGAACCAAATTGCATAGATATATTAGTCTCTGATTTTTCTTTCAGCATTTTACCAGCTTGATCGTTTTCAGAGGGCAGAAAGTTGAAATTGCTCTTCTCATCCACCCCACTGTCAAACAAGAATTTGGCCTGAGTCGGAACTCCCTCATCGATGCAGATGTCTTTGACAACATGATATGTACTCTCTTTATAGCAAACTACCAATTCGGGCAATGCACAATCCATCACACTTTTGTCCATATAAAAAACCGAGTCCTGAAATGAATCCATATTCTTCGAAGAATGAGAATTTGATGACACAAAATCTCTGGCCTCCTTTTCATTACCATTGGCAAAGTCATTTCCACTCATAGAACAATCTAATTTTGGTGCTGGCCATCAATTCCCTGTCTTCTCTTGATATAGTGCAGGATCCGAATCCCCTTCATTTCCCTTTTTATCTTGCATTAGTCCATTCTGATCATTCTTCACAAATTCTTCTGCAGCATCCGGTCCAATGGAATCCAGAGGCTTTCCGTTCTCAAAAGGTTTAGAGTATATGAAGGAGCAACACTTTGAGTCACTCTTGTGGCCTACAGTCGAATGACAAGGCACTTGTTCGCTATCTGCAAGTATAAAAAAGACATCCAATAAACACCGAAAGATTTACGAGTTAGTAACATCCGAAAGATGAAAACGTAGATTAACACATTCGAAACTATTTATTACCCATGTTAAACATCATTTTGATAAAAAGAGCACAGTAATAAACTAAAGCAAAACTGACTCCCAGTAGATGAAGAAAAAAGAAAACAAAGATACAATATAGAAATAGATTGGTCAAGATGATGGGAAGGGAAACTGGGAAACGTATTACCAATTTTCATGTTTTACATTGGTTGGCTTCATGGTTGCAACGAGAACCTTCGACCATACACCATATGTCAGCTGATGAAATGCTGGACAAGTTAGGTCATCAACCAAACATTTTCCGAAAAAGAATTAAATAGAAAACAACTATTGATATTGGCTGACATATTAAATACAGAGTTAATAAAAGAGGATGTTAAGATTCTTCCACGACAAAGCAGCTCATACGATTAATTGAAACAGATGACCAGATAAGTTAACTTGAAACCATGATGGCTTCCACAAACATTTTTCTAAGCACTGAAACACATGAAACCAAACAAGAACACAAAACTCATACAAACCAAGCAGCTTAAAACAAAAACTAAACTGATCTTCAAGGAATACAATTCAAAAGCAAAGAAATCCAAAGCTAAATGATACCAGTGGAAAAAGCAATATAAAACAGATAAGAAGAACCATGCAAAGCAAAGCTCATTTATTATCTTTTCCAAAAGCTTACATAAACTTTGAGCACTAAATTATAACTCAAAGGCTTTAAACTGATTCTAAAACCCTAATAAACGAACCATTTCCCCTTCATTTTTATTCCGCAATCTGTTATGTTTTGTAGCTCTAACCAGATCAAACATATTATAATAATGATTTTTCCAACAAAAGTCCCATATTGGTTTAACTCTCAAACTCATGAAAAAGACAAAGGAGGATATACAAATTTAGAAGCAGATCCCAACAAAAACAAAAACCCAATAATACAAAAAGCAGAGTTAATAGAATTTATTATCAAAATAAATTATAGCTATGCAGTACCTTATTTTCTTCTTCTTCTCTGTTGTTTAAGAGCTGGAACAACTTCCACCAAATCTCCACTGCAAAAGCCAAGGGAAAAGAAGGAGCTTTGATAGAACAAAAGAGTAGAAACTAGAAAGTGAAATAAATGAACGAGACAGTTGTAATTATCGACAAAAACATTGTAATGACTCTACATCAATCTGCTATTAATTGCCATGGCAAACCAAACAAACGGCTATATATATTTTTTTAATTAGAGAATAGAGACCCTCTGCCACCAAACACAACTCTTTCATTTATTAGACTCAGTTTCCGCATTAATTATCGCCAACCCATTTTTACGACTGTATTAAACACATTGATAACGACTTACCTGATCACTTTCTCGGAATTTTTTTCAAAGAAAATTCGATCTAATTTTCCTTGCAGCCAAACAGCAGCAAAAAACAGCAGGGAAAAAACGAAAACAATCTTTTCACTTTTCTCCTTTCCTTTTGACTTTGTTCTTATTTTTTAAAATTTTCGAAGCTGACAAAGATGTCGGAAATCTGAGCTCTGACCTTTAAGTCAAAACGCTTTTGTTTGTTTGCATTCCGCCGGAGAAATCTTCTGTGATTTGTAGTGAATAAAAGGCTTAAAAAAAGGGTTTAAGTTGTAACTGCGAAACAGTGACGATGATGAAGATGACCATCATTTAGTGAACACGTGTGTAAGTTTGTTAAAATGAGGGTCTGATTTTGATTTTAGTCCTTTCACTATACTAAATTTTGAGATTTAATCTCTATATTTTAATTTGACATAATTTATTTTTTAATATTATTCAAACATATGATTATATGGTTGTGTGAAAATCTAGTTAACAATGTTAAAATAATAATAAATTTATATTTCAATCAAATGTTTAAGGTTATTTTGATACCTGAATTTTATTTTAGTCCAATTAAATACATGGACTTGATTTTTGGTTCAAATTGATACTTGAACTTGACTTTTTGGTTCAATTTGGCGCTTCTGTTTTTTTGTCCAATTAAGTATTTAAACTTAACTTATTGGTTCAAATTTGTACCTAAACTTGACTTCTTGATTCAATTTGGATTATTCCATATTTAGATCCGTTTTGGTTGAGCATATTAGATAATTCAAATTATTTTGAAATGTTATAAGCTATAAACAATTTTTATTTCAAATTTAATAATGAATTGAACTAGAAAATATAAGCATAAAATTGAAAAAAAGGTTCAATTCATGTAACAATTTGAACCAAAAAATCAAATTCAAGAACATAATCGTACCAAAAAAACGATAAGTACCGAATTGAATTAAGAAGCCAAGTTCAAGTACGAATTTGAACTAAGAAGTCAAGTTCAAGCACCTAGTTAGACAAAAAACAGTTTGGCACCTGACTGAACATTAAAGTAAATTATGGTACCGAAATTTATATTTTACCCACAATAATATAAAAGTAAAAGGGTCAAATTAAAATTAAAATTGAAGATTAAATCATAAATTTTAGAAAATATAGGTATTAAATCAGAATTAGACCTTAAATGCAACCTGAGCGGTCCTTTTCTTTACTTTGTTGGGCTGTCGACAGCATAAAAAGCTCATCGTTAAGATTTTTTTTTCTTTGACTATCAACTTGTGATTCATTAATGGATTAACTTATATCAGATTTTATAGAGGTTTATTATAACAGTGATATTTTTAGTTTAATTTTTTTTATTTATAATATTAAATTTTATTTAAAAAGTTAAAGGCTTTATTTTATTAAATCAATTGATTGTTTGTGTTATTTTTTTTTTGCAAACACACGATTTATATGAAGTTAGGAATAGGTGACACGTGTACCGAATTTGGGGAATGGTAGAGTGCGCCGAGGAAAACGTAGAACCTTTATCTTCTCTCTGATAGAGTGATGAGGGGTTGGGACACGTAGATGAAAGATCCGAGATGGGTAAGTAGGAGATGGATAAGGCTACAAATAGGTGTAACGGATTTCTGGACGTGGTTGAGGTACAATTAACGACATTCTGGATCCTCTAACTATATTTGTATCTATTACGTGTCATTATGTCATTGGTTTACTCAATCAAACCATATGCTATGTTGCTTAAAGATACACATACACTCTTAAAAGAAGCGGTGTATGGGAGTTAATATTTTCCTTTGTTATGTAGCAAAAAAAAAAAACTCTTAATACCACCAAACACTTGGATAAATTAATGTAAGATTATTTTAGTTAATTCTTTTATGGGGAAATTTTATCATCTTATTCAATTTGATAATATTAGTGTCCGCTTAAGTTGTTTCTTTTATTAGGTAGAAATATTATATTTTTAAAGTAAATACAGAAATTTAAACCCACACAATGCGAGAATATTAGTGTTTGGGGATTAGTGATAGTTGATAGTTAAAAATAAACAAACAAAAACATTATGTTTCATTGATCACCGGATTTGAAGGTGTGATTGGGGATTAGTGATAGTTGACAGTTAAAAATTAACATATACCGAATTAACTAACAGTTGCACATGCATCATATGTATAATCTATATTTAACAATGGGTGCCATTTAAAGTAGATGCTTAGATAGGACCAGGAATCTTGGCTTGGCATAAAACGGGATCAATCAGTAAATAGAATGCTAATATGGTTAAAACACGCTCGTCGCAAATTCGCAATGTAAAGATTTCTGATTCCAAGCTCCATTGTCAAACAGGTAGTAGATGGATTCTTTCCCCTATAAGCATTTGCGAAGTCTTGCATACAAAGTAATTACATCAAGCTTTTTTAACAAAGTGCACGGTAAATAACAGGCAGAGCATAAGCCTCGAAAGACTTTTCCATTGATAGAAGCATCTCCGCAAACATTTCATGAAGTATACCCCGAAACCTTTTTATCCCGAGCAGGAAACAACTCTTCCTGCCAAGAACTGCAGGAAGGAAATTCAATGAAGTTAATGGCATGCCGCGCATATAATGATTAAAATAAAGGGAAGGAAGAGACTAAGAGAAGCATAAGTTACTTTCAGAATTCCGCTTCAGACACTCCCACTAAGAAAGAACTTGGATCACCGGACCCTAGAAGCAGAATGTACTCCGATCCTCTCACACGAACACTAAAGCACGCTGCATGCAACACGAACTCGTATAAGGGATCCAGCAAAAGAATTATCATGTGTATACAAGTTGTGCGTGGATTGTCTAGTCTTTTAAGATCCTTGGGAATTCTTGGCATCAGATATTCATTAGCTTAAAGAAGAAATCTTTCATAATATACTATACGATGATTCTGACTTTAAGGGCAAGAAAACCAGCACCAATACTACCATTCTCTATTTTCATTACACTTTGGAGCATTGTATCCATCTTTGTCTTCATATCAGAACTATCATCCATAAGTGGGACAACAAGAGTCAATTCCCCATAAATAACTCGTACGAATTGGCATATTCTCTCAGGAAATTCAACTTCACCATCAGATATTCGACCAATTGCTAACTGCATCAGCTCTCCTGTCAAATCTGCAAGCTGTAAAGGAAGAGTAAACACCTTCAATTATAATACACTGAGTTATGTGATTGGTTTGGTGTGTTGGACACCTGTGTGTATGCATGTACTGCTGGATATAAGTAGGTGATGTTTTAATACGAAAATATTTTCAACAAATGCTTTCATCAGCCTACGCCTTCAAAAGAAAATAGCATAAAATCCAGGCATCTACCCCTAAGAGATAGTCAAGGAGGTTAATTTGAAAAGGCTCAAGAGATGGATCACTAAGTGGTAATAAACTAGCGTTTATCTCATCAAGATCAAAAGAATTCCAGTTTGGCAGAATTTGAAGAATGTTGCAGCTTCAACATACTCCTGTACCTGCAAAGACACAAGCATAATAAGTCGACTGAGTTGTTTCTCTTTGGCACCATTGCACTAATGTCTCAGAAGAAAAAGAAGCAACCCCAGGAGCGTACGCTCACCGTAGCTTCCAAAAATCTGTTCCTTGCAACTCTTTCACCAGTCGGGAAATATGCTGATCTCTCACTGTTGCTAAATCCTTTTCTGCCTTCCCCAAAACTTCCTCTTTATTGTTTTTACCGATTCTGACATCAAGCAAATGTTGTAGCTAGATAAGAAAGCATAAGTAAAACCACAGCAACGTAACTTATCGTATTAACAGAGTAAGAACCAATTCATTTCTTGTGAACAAACAAAACCACACTGATACAGAAAATTAGTATATAACGGCAAGAGGAACAATGTATTTGAATCAACTAAATGGATTAAAAACCAGATGAATAGGCAACATTCAAGAGAACAAAACAGAAACTATCGTATCATTGAAATCTTCGAGAAATGAGAACCGGCAAACTGATTATATGAATTTGAACATTACCTGTGCACCTGAAAAATGACTTTTTTACTATTCATAGTTACATCACGACTAGCTTTAACTATCCTTTCCCGTTTTTCATTTTACAAGAAAACGATATGGGTTGATTAGTCATTGCATATAAAAGAATCTTCAATAATGAAATAGATACATGCCAAAATGAAAAACCCCGTTATGCAAGGGGAGTCTAACGTACAACAGGTCTAGAGTGCGGCTAAAAACGGCAAGTTTCAAAACTTGTTCAAGAACTTAAAATGTTAGACTTTTTGATAACATTTTAGATTGTTTTTCCTTATTTTTAACCATACTTGTTTTTTTAATAACATTTTAGGTTCATGGACAAAATATTGAAATTGTTTTAGAAGTATCGAAATTTGTCAAAAAAAAAACTAAAATGTTATCTAAAAGCCTAACAGTTCAAAACTTGTAGTCTTTTAGCCGCTACCAAACTCACCCCATTATGCAAGGTAAATTTACAGCTTATACATGTAAAAAAGTTCGAGCATTTTTTATTAGATATCCCCAACTTGCAAGTATCCAACAACAAAACAAGCTTCACTGCTAGAAGAAACGATCTAGAATCCATTTTAGGTCCGTATTGGAACAAGTATTTATTATTTCCTACCACTTTGTCCCTGTGGAAATGAGCGTATAAAGCATTAAAGCTGATAACTTTGTTTTCTCCAAATCATGACTTATGGTCTGTTGGGTATAATTAATACAATTCTACATCTTCTAGATCAAGATTTTCACCATTTTAAAGAGCTCCTAAAGTTTCAGGGAATTTATGCGACCCAAGGTAAAAAAAGAGATAAAGAACACAAATAAAGTTGAAGATCGGTGAAAAAGAGAAATTACAAGCGCATTGAGGTAATCAGCATAGGAAGAAAAAGCGTCCTTGATGGAGGGCTGGGTGCCCATTGTTCTTGGTCTTTTCGTGAAGCTCTCTAACGCCAAAGAAGCATCAGCTGGTTGTTGTTTTCGATTTGGAGGTCAAAGGGAGAAAAAGGAACTACCCACCAAATAAAAGAAAAGGAAGACTGAAAAAATTAAATAAGAAGTTTGGTTAGTATAGGAATTTACCGGAACGAGAGAGGCGGTGGGATTTGGAGTTAGAATTGTTAGCCATAATCACCCACGGCCACGGATTACTGCCGATGAAGAACACGTCTGTGTTCTATTGCCATTTGCCACCTGTACCTTTTTACTGCGCCCGCGAACTTTTTTTTTAAAGTAAAATCACATAAATTTATATTTAGGCCATTTAATTATTAAAAATTATATTTAAGTTATTTAATTATGATTAATGTTATATTTGAGTCACGCAATTATAGATAAAATTATATTTGGATTATTATTCATATTTAAAAAAATTAATTTAGTCATTTTTCTTCCAAATCACCCTCATTAACACTAGAGTACTTCATTTGAAATTATTAATTAATCTAATACACAAATTGATATATATTTTTTTAAATATAAAAGGTGACTCAAATATAACTTTACTCATAATTAAATGACCAAATGTGACATTACTCATAATTGAGTGATTTCAGTTGTAATTTACTTTTTTTTTCAATAAATTTATATTCTAAAGTTTAATATTTGATATATCTACGTTTGAAAGTTAATTTCATTGATAATTTTTTTTGAAAAATTTTCATTGATAAGTTTTAAATATCGTCAGTTAATCTTAAACACTACGTTTATAACTCTAAATTTATAAAATAATTTAAAAACATCCCTATCTTTTAAAATAAAAACTCAATATCTCTGTCTCTAAAAAAATTTCAAAATAATGACAATACACATTTCTATCTTATATGTAGCCTTAGTCAAGAGATATGAATTTTAAATTAAAAAAATACAAATTAAAAAATATTCCAAACTAAAGGCAAGAAAAACAAACAAAAAAAAAAACATCCAAACAGTTCAAACAAAAAACAGAGGAGACAATCACAGTTCATAAACCATTGAGAGTCGGAAAAAAGAGCAAAGCCAACATTAATCTTAACAGGTGCATGTTGTTTATGGTGCACCCAGAAGCATAGATCTTTAGGCGGAATGCAGGGAGAGGAACCTTCTCAAGACATTGTGTGAATAGGTAAAGTTAACGATAACAGATAGATAAAGAGGAATCGAAGAGCCAAGTCATCGAACTTTCGTGGCAGAAAAGTAAAACTCTAATTACCATCAAATGAAACGGACATCCTGCAACACAGAGACAATCATCTTATCGATGGTATGACAAAATTAGTATGGAACGACAATTCACGTATCAATTATTTCATAGCCCGCCAAATACGATTTCAACAATAATTCATCAAGTTTAATATATCTATTATCATATAGGTAATTTAGAATCAATCTTTTTAGGAAATATGTGCCTTTGAAAAATGTGATTTACATATTTTTTATTTAAAAGGAGATAAAGCTACATCGCATGCCTCATTAAAAAATTTCTATAAATTTAAATAGATGAAAAAGAATACATGTGATAGTAGCTACCATATCATAGCCGAAACAAAACCTTAACCTGTAGGACAAATACCCCAGGGATACCCCAACATAAGGGAATTAAAAATTCCTAACCAACTCCATTCACATGATGCATATCACTCATCACCATACCTTGGACCCATTGAATTTCACCCGACTCTTGACCGTGCATCACACTGGCAAGTCTATCAGCCACGGTGTTAGCCTCACATCCAATATGTCCCACAATAACCTCCCACTCCCTACTGATAAGCTCATGGATCGCACAAATCAACGCATTCCCCTATTAGACAATTTTTTTTTTTTTGCACATTATTAACCCTTTCGCGATAATTCAACTCTACAATTACACGATAAAACCTGAACCTCCAGGCATGATGAAGCCCTTCAAGAGCTGCCTAAAGCTGAGTAGTCTTCATAGAGCATCTCCCTAAACTACGAGAGAATCCAAATAACCACTGGCCCTGATTGCCTTAGATGACACCCTCCACCGTAACAGCACCATTACCAATATCCACAGCCCCATCCTCATTAACCTATACCCAACCATTAATTGGCACGCTCCAAACTAAAGGCGGAGTCGCATGTATAATTTAAAGGAGCACCATCATTAGCAGCAATAATCGACTCCACGTACCGTTGACATGCCCCAACAAGGTCCTCTTTTTCGACAAAATTTGGATCAAACACAATCTTATTACGCCTAGTCCAAAGACTCCAACAAACAATAGGGAATAAAATATGCCAATTATCGCCATAGATAGCATACCTCCCACCATTTCGAAGATTAGAATTAATCCAATTAGACATTGGAAGAGATAAGAACTTTGCTAATAATTTTAATTTCACCAACGAATGCCAAACCATACGAGCCTTGGGACAGTCACGTAACATATATAAAATATTCTCCCTCTCCCTTTTACAAACTCCATAATGCTCCTCAATTGTCATATGTCTTCGTACCCTCTCAGTATTCGTAAGCAAATTACCCTTCAGAACAAGCCATATAAACGCAAAGATTCATTATGTAATAGGCAATTTATACAAGTTTCTAAGTCTTATCCAAAACCATTTTGATGTCACCCACAACCTGTCGATAAGCAAATTTAACAGTAAACTGGAAATTAGACTCCCCTACCTAATTTGGTCCGAACCGAGCAAAGGCGAAGGTGGCAAAATGGTAAAGATCTGAAGGACACACTCCTCCAGTGGTAGACTTCTCAACCGATGAACGTCCCACTTATTAGAAACGGAAACAAAGGACGTTACCGGGCAAGACGAAGGTGGTGGCAAACTAGGTAAAAGAGACGCCAAAGGGCCAAACTCTACAATCCACACATCATTCCAAAAGTCAATCGAACAACCATCCCTAACCACCCATATCACCCATTGTCGGATAGTATTCTATACATGAGTCAATCCCGTCCATAATCGAGACCTATTCTATCGATAAAGAGTGACCGGGAGTGGTCTTTCCCATTTGTATTTCGCCCTCAACACGCACACCCAAAGTTTCTGATCATCTTGAATCATCTGAAAACCCAATTTTATGAGACAAATATGGTTAAATTTCTCAAGGTCACAGAAACCAATGCCCCCGCAATTAATTAGTACATGCATCTCCTTCCAACGGACAAGACTAATCCCTTGATGATCTACTGTACTACCCCAAGCAAACCCACGGATTAATTTTTCCAATTCTAAGCACAAGCCTTTGGGTAACCAGGTTGCCTGCATGGTATAACTAGGAATGTCCTGTAACACAGATTTAGCAAGAGTGACCCAGCCAGCAAAAGAAAGAGAACGCGCTGACCACGAAGAAAGTTAATTCTGCACCTTATCCACTAGATAACCATAGGTAGCATTAGTCACACGATGGTGAAGAAACGGAATCCCAAGATATTTCCCTAAATTCTAAACTTCCACAAAACCCAAACCATTAACAATATTATGCCGCGTCTCTAAATCGGTGTTGCTAAAGAAGAAAATTTGAGTCATAGAAGCACTAACTTTATGTCTCGAGGTTGCACAAAAATGATTCAAAACACTGTTGATAACTTCCATTTGAGGAATGGTAGCTTCAGAAAAAAAGAACAATGTCATCTGCAAAAAAGAGATGAGATAAATCATGACCTTCTCTATTCAGATGAGTCTCAAACCAAGACCCCTGTTCGACCCGGAGATTAATTAACTGAGATAAACGATCCATACACAAAACAAAGATATAAGGAAAGAGCGGATCTCCTTGACGAATACCACGCGTAGGAGTAAACTGCTCAGTAAGCACCCAATTCTATAGTACCTGAGTATTTACCGTCGAAATACACTCTATAATTAATCAAAAAAGGTCCTGAGGAATACCAAGATCACCTAGAGTATTAGCTATAAAGCTCGACTCTAGCCTATCGTAAGTGTAACTACCCAAATTTTAAAATTCGAGGGTAGGTTTTTACCTGAAGCACGGGCTTCACTTTTGGGCCAAAGTCTAGGACCTTGGGAGCCTTAGTGGGTTAATAGTTGGTTGTTGGACTTGTCTTGAGTTGGAGTTTGGGTTAGGAAGAATAGCCCAAGAGTAGTGTGGTAATTCTTGGCAGCCTTGTAGAAGAGGTGAGATCACCTTGTCTAAGCTTACTTTTCCCCATCACTCTCTTATTCATTATTCCTCCCACAAATAAGTTAAAGGTCTAATCTTGTAGATTTTGAGTTGGAATCTCAGTTTTGGAGTTGATGGAAGGTTGTGTGTCATTAAAGGATTTATAAAAAAGAGGTAAGAATCACCAAAGATGGTGGGAAAAAGGGGTTAAGTGGAGGTTTAAGTTTGAGTACGGGAATAGGGTTTTAAGAGCTCATTCTTAGGTTGATTTATGTTAGAAGCCTTTCGGAAATCACAATCAATCTTAACGTGATTTGCAATCCTTTTATAGTGAAAGAAGTTGGAGAATCTTCCAGGGAGCTAGGGAAGAAAAATGTTTGAAGAATGTGATATTGGGAGCTTTATTGCAGCAACAAATCGAGGTTAGTACATTACTAACTCCTATGTATTCCTGGAAATCATAAATGTATTGCTTGCTTGATTTTATGATGTTTTCGGTTAGGATTAAAGCTTGATGTTCATCCATGGTAAATCATAAACTTGGTGTTAAAATGGTGTAGAACTGGTAGGAATCCACCTAATAGACCTTTTACAACTTGTAGGATTAATTTAGGGCTTTAATTTAAGATTAAAGAGTGTTTGAAGAAGGGTTTCGAGCTTTAAAATTCAAAATCTGGGTATGCGTACCGATACTAGGAGGACCAGTACCGATACCCATTTATGAAATATAACCTCTATCAGGCAAAATGCAAAGGGAGTATCGGTACGACTAAGGGCGTATTGATACCACTGTTCTATTGAAAATTCCAGTAGCATTTTTAGGTATTGGTACGTTTTGGGGCGTATCAATACCTATGGGGGTATCGATACAAGGCCTCGAGTATCGGTACTAGGTGTTAGTTAAATCCTTATTATGCGTAGGCAGCTGTCGCGACCATTTTTGAAATCATGTAAAAAATAGCCTAACGATTGATCTTTTGAAAAATTAGACCCTTTTATCCATTTTTATTAAATTTATATTTTATTTCCTTTCAAAAAAACAATTGGAGTCGCCACCGATCACTTCGAGGTAGACCGGACACCGTAAAAACAAACCAGAGATTCATTTCTTAAAAGTTGGGTTCGGAAGTCGGTTACATGTGGGGAAGGATTAGCACCCCCACAAATGCCCGTTATCAGTACCTTAATTTTACGTGGCATTTTGGCGTTTCGAATAATTATTTGAATTTAATTTATTCCATAATTATTAAATGAATTTAAATTCCAAATGCAGATATCCTTTTATAAGGAAATTCATTTCATTCGAATATGAGATTAAAAGCACCCCGTTAAGTGGCACTCCTATTCATATTTAAAAATGAATTTCCAATATAAAATGTTTAAATGCATGATTTATTATTGTCTTGTTCATTTTAAGTTTTGACTTAAAATGCTCTAATTAATTGAGTTATTTAAACTATGAATATTTTTTAATTTAAAGGCTTTTATAAGAAAATGTCAATTGCTTGAACACCATCCATATATTAAAGCCCTTAAATTAATAATATTCCTAATTAATTAACATTGTAATTAATTAAAGCACTATCCTAATTAGGGCTCTACTAAATTAACTAAATTATTATTTAATTATAAGTGAAAATGTATATTAAATATAATTTCTTAAGGCCAATGTTGAGATAACATCTCATTGTAAATAATGGAATACCATCCAAATTTGGGCCCTAGGATTTATATTTAACATACATTTAATTACTACGATGATCTTCCTAATTTTTATGTAATCTTAATTAAAGAATCTAAAATCTAAAGGCTCTAACAATTAATTAAATTTAAATGTTTAAATTGTCTAACACAAATACTATATGCAATATTTATAATCATACATCAAACATATAATTTAATTTCATTTAATTAAATAAAATAATTAAGTAAATGACTAAATTAAAACAAATTGAAACATAAAGGTGATTTTTATTTCTATAGGGACTAAATTGAAACAATTACAAAGGGACTAGTGACCCAATTGAAACATTACAAACCTAAGGGGTACAATTATGGGGTACGAGGGACTAAATTGCATATATTACAAAACTTAAGGGGTTAATTTAGGAGGAAATAGGGACTAAATTGAAAGAAGGGTAAAATTAGGGGACAAAACCCTAAATGTCTAGAAGTAGGGCGTGGATTTAAAGGCCCGACCCGACTCGGTTCGCGGATCTTCTTTGACCCAGTGCCCAAAACGACACCGTTTTGGTTCGAGTATAAATGACTAAATTTGAGTCAAACTCAGCCATTTGCTATCTACCCATCTCTCTCTTCTCTCTCACCCCTCTCCCAAACTCTCTCAACCATAACACTCAAATTTCCCAGAAACCTAACCATTTAGATCAAAACACCAAGCTTTTAAGGGATATTCTTCATGTTCTTCGATGAACACGAAGAACACCGGTGCTAAACCACCGCACACTCCGTTGCCAAATCCTTCACACCCAACTTCAACGACCTTTAAGGTATTCACCGATCATCGTGCCACCCTTTCGGTCACTGCCGTCTTTCGACCGGCCGCCGCGAGGTGATTTTCGACCGTCGCGCCAGAACCCTAAAATACCCCAAAAATCTCTTTTTTCATTTTAAACCTAGATTTAAACCCGGTTCATCAGAACCACCCTTCTTCCCCGATCTAAATCTACCCAAACAACACTCAACCTCTTCAATTCTGCCATATATAGCAACATTCCGGCCATGAAAATAAACCACAAAAAAAGATTTTCAATCTTTTTTTATTTATTTTTTAAATTCTGTTTTCTTTTTATTTCGAACCAACATGTATTGTTTTGTAGGAATTAAAAAAACGAAGAGGGCTATACCTCTATAACGGTGGTCGTAGTGATTTTGGCGTCCGATGATCTCTCGATGGTAGCGAGCTTCGCAGCGGTTCGAGTCTTCAGGCAGTTTGGTTTTTGAGGTAATCTCTATCTATCCTCTATTATATTTATTTATTATATTTTATTATTATTATTATTATTATTATTATTTATGGTTATTTAATGATTGTAATTATTATCCTGACAATTTCTCTCTATATTTATAGGTGGTGCAGAAGATGACGTCAGCGATGCCAACTGGATTCAAAGAAAATCACAATCCGTGGCTACTAGGGGTGTGCAAAAAAATCCGATATGATTGATCCGATTCGTTTATCCTTTGATCCGATCTGAAATTTCAAATATTCGATCCATTTTTTATTTTTCAGATAATTTGGATCGGATAATTCAGATCGGATATCCGATCATTTTTTATTTTTCGGATAATTTGGATATCCAAAAATTTCAAATCGGATACGGATAGTCGTTTTGCATTCAGATCGAATATTCGATTATCCGATATCTGAAAATTTAATTATATGTATATATAAATCTTGTTATATTCGATATTTTTACTTGTTATATATGAAAAATTGAAAGTTTTATGGATAAAAATTTGTTATATTCAATAATTTGTTGATTGTTATATTCGAAAACCTAAAATTTCCATTGATAGGACTGCCAAATTTAAACAAATAATTAAATTAAGCCATAATTTTGGATACTTGGATATCCGAATATCCGATCTAAAATTTCGGATATCCAAAAATCGGGTATCTGATTTTTTTGAATCGAATACGGATAAGTAATTTTCCTATCTAAAAATTTTGAATATCCGAAAATTCGGATCGGATCGGGTATCCGAAATGAACACCACTAGTGGCTACCCATTTCGGCCAATGATTGGATGCCACGTGTTCCTTGGGATACAAAATTTGTGTGGGAAAAATATTGACAAACCCATCTTGTATTTGTTGGATTATATGGAGGGTAAAATAAGCGGAAAAAATATAAATTGGGGTTGGATTGGGCTTTTGACTTGTAATGGACATTTAGGCATTATTTGAATGTAATTGGAAATTATTATTATGGGCTAACTTCTTATTTATTTATTATATTTATATTTGATCCGGCCTTATTTATATTCAATTACCCGAACAAAATTCGGGTGTTACAGTAGGGTATCGATACTCGTAGGTGAGTATCGATACTCGTAGGTGAGTATTGATACCCATAGAGGTGTATCGATACCCATAGAGGTGTATCGATACTCGCTTGACAATCTGCCCAAAATTTATAATTCGAGTTCAGGGGCCTCATAATTCGTGGGCTAGGGTCTAATAGGCCCATAATAGGGTAAAATTGATAGTAAAACTGAGAAACTGAGAATTTAACCACATATACGAATATAATGAATTATAACTTGATAATGTTGGGTGACTTGTTATAATAACAATCACAGAGATCCTTGGTGGATCGTGTGTGGTTACGTGCCAGGTAAGGACACTTGCGTGGTTGAGTTGTTTGATTGATTGGGTCTGAATACTCAGTGAGAGTGTTGCAACACCAAGAGTTGAGTTTTCGAATGTACATTCCCGAGGCTGTGTGACACCGGGCCTCACCTGATAATACTTTATAAGAGATTTTGAGTATGAGTGTACATTCTCGAGGTTGTGTGACACCGAGCCTCACTCAAAGTGTATGCTCCCGAGGCTATGTGACATCGGGCCTCACTCCAGGTTTGTTGGTATGATATATGTATGTTGTGTGTGATAGTACATCCTTACTTGATATGTGTTTAGGCGGTCATGGTAAAGCCATTTCTTATATTACCATGATATCATATTTGTATCATGTTCTTATTTATGATTTGCATGAATCATGGTCGAGTAGAAGTGTATCCACTAAGCCTTGTTAGCTCAGCGTTCGGAATTATTATTTCCGTTCACAGGTTAGTAGGTTGGCGTGCATCGTTAGAGCACCATCGGAGTAGGACCTCAGCATCGACTTGTGTCAGAGTACATCACTTAGACTTATTTGGGCTATGTATTCGTATGACCCCATGTTGTATTGTAACTCATGTTTTGGATTTTAACTTACGAGTCGAATGCTTTTTTATGTATTTAAAATGGATATCTTCTATATCGCTTTTAACTACTTTATCCATGCCTTTGAATTTAATAGACTTTATGATCTGATGGTTTTTGGGCTAAGTTTAAAGGCAAATTTTATAGTTTTTGTGTTGGGCTTGAGACCTAATTGTGACATACGGGTCGTGGGTGTTACAGTAAGCCTTCTCTAAGTCGATCATGACATCCATCCAGCTTACACTCTCGGATTTCATCCTCATAGAATGTATGACTTCTTGAGCGATGATGACATTATCCATGATGCATCTCCCTGGAACGAAACTCACTTGAGATTGCAAGACCCGACTAGGCAAAAAAGGTTTCAAACAATTGACAATAACCTTCATCAAAATCTTATAGATAACTGAACACGTGCTAATAGGTCTAAACTGAAAAAAGATTCGGGCAACGAAATCTTAGGAATCAGAACAATAGACGTCCGGTTAAACCCTACAAAAGCACATTATATGGGTTGCACTTCTTTTTTTAAAAAAAATCATACTATATGTTAAGTGTAAAAGCAAATATTATAGGAGTACCATTTGCTTTCATTCGATTGTCTTTTCATAGAAGAAGTTAAGACGTCTATCTTTCAGATTAGGCCACTAAAAGCTCCAAGTGTTTATGAAAGAATCCCAAGTATTTTCGTCCATCAATTTTGGGATATAATGGATTGGGCCTCTCACTATCCATAGGGAGAGATTTCAGACTCATTAGCTCTTGTACAATAGTTTCTAATACAACTGCAAAAAAAAAAAAAATAGAGAGATAAAAAAGTTGACAAACTCATAGTAGTGATGCAGAACCTTATAGCTCCAGAGTGAGTATGGAGTACAATAGGTTTAGGGTGCGGCTAAAAAAACAAATTTTAAAACTTGTCTATGAACTTAAAAATATTAAACTAGACAACATTTTAGGTTGATTTTTTTCCTGATTTTTGACAAGTATCGATACTTATTTTTTTATAACATTTTAAGTTCTTGGACAAAGTATCGGTACTTAAGTATCGATACTTGTAAAAAATCACGAATAAATAACCTAAAATGTTATCTAAAAGTCTAACATTTTAAGTTCTTAGGCAAGTTTTGAAATTTGTCATTTTTTAGCCGTACCCTAGACTCTCTCATGGCTCCATGTCAGAATGCGTTTATCCCTTACAAGTAGGAGTAGGAATATAATTTTTTTATAGAAGCCGCTGGTTTTATTCAGAAGGAGGAAATATTTAAGATTACAATGAGGGTTTACAACCATAATCGTAAACTAAACACATAAGTTGAATATTTTTCTATAACCCAAAAGAAACTAACCACTTGAGATCATACAAGCATTATACTATGAAAATATTAAAAAAATCTAACCAAGACACTTGAACAAAAGATAGATACGAACAGATCTGATTGTATCAACAAACAAACCACAAAAGGGGATAAACTACTGAAAGACCACTGATAATCGCAAATTAGAACCAAGAGTCGTAAGAAAGCTAACCACGAACGCGAACCGGGTATCCAAATCCAATCCAAGGGTCTAAAGTAGGGAAAATTAGCATGACAACAAATCATTGTCATCTTGATCAGTCGAGACGATGTCAAATTCTATCCTGAAATAAAAATGAAAACAACAATCAAACGATTAACAAAGAATAATAAAAATGTGCCATAAACACAGAGAAAAATGTGCCATAAAAGTAGAATTATTCTTATAAAAAATAATGAGCCAAGTACTAAGTTTAGTGCCGAGTCAGTCAAGAAAAAGAAAAATTAGTTTGAGAAAAAAAAGTAGGCTGCTAAACCTAGCAGATATAAAACTTTAAAATTGTGGGTACAAATTTCAAAAATAAAAGTATAAAATTTCTTTTAAATGAGTGGGAGTAAATAGTGAATGTCAATTATTTTTCTTGAAAAGTGTCGCTAAATAATGTTAATAATTTTTTTTTGAAAAATAGTGTTTTAATATTTTCTATATAAATTTTACAAATAATTTTTTCTTCCAAGATTTGTGTGTGTCAATTGATACCCTACTTACAGCGTTTCTCCGCCGGTGCTTACAGGTGAAATTGTCTGTATAATTCAAAATTCCAAGAAAAAGCAAGGGAGACATCATAGCACTCGAGCTTGATATGTTCAAAGCATACGATGGCGTAACATCGGATTTCATAATAACAAACTCGGAAAAAATGGATTTTAATTTCAATTTCAATTTCAATTCAATTCAATTCAATTTTTGGGTTTTTTTCAAACCAAATTGGGGTATTCAGTTTTTTTTTTCATTTTTGTAACTGTAACCGAATTAATTAACCAAAATAATTAGTATAACCAAATCAAGATATTTCAGTTTGTTTTGGTTTGGATCTGAGCTTTTCATATTAATTGATTATAGAATTTGAATAAAATTCTATTTTTGGTTTGGGATTTCAGAAAACTTTTGATGATCATAGCTTAATTCGATTACAATTTAAGATTTATAATTTAAATTTTTAATGTATTGACGTGGATTCGATGTAGGATATTTTTCGCTGTGTTTATATACCTAATTAGATCAGTTAATTTCTTATGAAACCCAACATTCGCAGCAAAGCGATACAAAAGACATAAACAAACAATTCAAACAGTTCAGAGTACTAAAAACACCTTAAACTAAAACATACCCCCACAATCAAACACTTCGAAGCAACCACTATAGAAAAACATCTTAAACTAACATAGTGGACTGGACATTTTTTTAAACAGTACTTACAACCTAGGGCAGGGGAAATATTTCTTTTACTAGTGGTGTAAATGAATCGAGTTTGAACAAATAGGGTTCTGTTTGCGTTCGCTTATTTATTTTTGAAGGTATCCATGTTCGTTTATTTTTTTTTGAAGGTGTTAGTTTTCATTTAACGTTAGCGAACATGTTTGTTTATAGCCAGTATAGTGAAATTACAACACTAGTCCTTAAGCTCATTATGCTTCAGTTTGAACTCCTAAGTTCACCATGCATTCAATATAATCCCTATCTTTACCAAGATTTAATATGTAAAAAAAAGGAACATGAGAACCGAGTAAATGAGCTTGCCGTGAACATAAACGAACCAAACACACATCTATTCGTTTTCGTTTCTTTATTAAACGAACATAAATTGTTCATACTCAATTATTTAACTTAATAAACGAACAATTCATGAACAGTTTGTCGAACACTTTATTCATTTATACCCCTACATGCTGGGTATCGAATCCAAGACCTAAACAGGAGTACCAGGCAAGGAAAGAGAGGTCAACGAAAAACTTACACTTGTTCTAACAATTATTGACCTTGGTCAACATTCTTAAATCTTCATTTAAAATGTTTATTATATATGCGGATAATAAATGATAATAAAGAAAAATTCTGCTATGAATATCACACCGATATAAATCACTGAATTTTCATATTTTTTTATTTTTTAAAATAAATATGTGAGCCCATCAACCGTCTTTTTACTAGTATTTTATTATAATATAGTATTTATAATATAATTAAGATGCCATTAAGACAGGTAATTAAGAGGAAAGATATTGTCAGCTAATTAAAAACAACAGCTGTTTTATCCACAAATCTTGGAAGGTAAACAGCCTCTTATTACATCTCAACCTCCTTAACTTGCACACGTGTTTCAATTACACCCTTAATAAAATCATTTAAAACTTAAAACCCCCAGCCTGCCTTAAAAAAGCACAGATTAGCACTCCCACCCTCAGTTCCTTTTAACCTACGCCAGCGGCGACCCTTTGCTAAATTACGCGCCTCCCCTATCAAAGGAAGGAACTTTTATAACTTTTTATAGAGGCATGGCAGAGAAAAAAAGAGAAGAAAGAGAGAGTGCTGCTTGCTTTTAAAGTTGCAGGTTTTTCGATTATCGTGTTGTGGTGTATCTGATTCTCATGATTCATAAATTATTATTATTATTTGTGTGTTTTCAATTGTTTTATTACCTTAATGAGTGGGGGATTCAGGGGAGGGTGTGTGTGAAGATTCCTTTTTGGGGTATATAAATTAAGTTCTGCAATCTGCATTTGTTGTTGAAGAGAGGCACATTGGTTAATCCAAGATCTCAAATTTCTCAAAATGGGTATGGCCTTTTTCGTTTAATTCCTTCTTTTGAGACTGGGTTTTGTTAATTGTGTTTGTTTTCATGAAATTGAGGATTTTTCCAAGTTTTTAGAGCCAGAAAGTTTGATTATGCTTGATTTCATCTTTGAGCTCTTACCTTGTCTATTATCCCCTCAAAGTTTGAGTTTTTAATCCCCACATCATCTTTGAGCTCTTACCTTTTCTATTATCCCCTCAAAGTTTGAGTTTTTAATCCCCACATCTACATAGCTCTCTTTTTCACTTATTTCATTGGTTGATTTTTGTTTTCTCTTTCTAGAGATGAACATGAGCTTTTCACATGACATGGGGGATGAATATGAGAAATTCATCAGAAGAATGAATCCGCCCAGGTAAGCTAAATATAATCTTCCTTCTTTCTACTTTTAAAGAGTTCTTTTTTTAGAATATTATTCACTTTATTTTTCTTGTCAGGGTTGTGATTGATAATGAAGCCTGCAAGAATGCAACTGTGATAAGGGTATATGCCCTCTTTGAACCCTCTATCTCCCCTTGTTTTTATGGTACCATTTGATACTTATTCCATTTTGTAAAGCAGGTTGACAGTGCAAATGAACATGGAATCCTTCTCGAAGTTGTACAAATCCTTACTGATCTTAACCTTATCATTAAGAAAGCCTACATATCTGCTGATGGCAATTGGTTCATGGATGGTAACAAATCACCTCTCCTTATTTGTTAACTTGAATGGCTACTATATAGTCAATTGATTCTCAGTTTTGCTTTTGGTTCATTAAAATATCAGTTTTTAATGTTACTGATCAAGATGGAAACAAAATCACAGATGAAGGTGTTCTAGATTATATTACAAAGGTAATCAGTTAAAATTGTAATTGGTTTTCCCCCATTTTCATTCTTTTTTATGTACATGCCTGTATATGATTATTTGTGGGTTATGTCTTCAGTCTCTGGGGCCAGAGTCTTGCTTCACATCTTCAATGAGATCCATTGGGGTGAAGCAATCGATGGACCACACTGAAATCGAGTTAACAGGAAGTGACAGACCGGGATTGCTATCTGAGTTGAGTGCGGTTCTTAAGCATCTTAAATGCAGTGTAGTGAATGCTGAAGTATGGACGCATAACACTCGTGCCGCAGCCGTGATGCAAGTGACCGATGAGGAAACGGGAACAGCAATTAATGACCCAGAAAGGTTATCTAGGATAAATACACTTCTTTGCAATGTACTAAAGGGAAGCAACAAGTCCAGTTTAGCCAAAACCATAGTGTCAAATTCGGTCACACATACCGATAGAAGGCTTCACCAAATGATGTTTGCAGATAGGGATTATGAACAAACCGGTGATGATGCTTTGGAGGACAGGCAAAGGCCGAATGTGGATGTTGTTAATTGGTATGATAAGGACTATTCAGTGGTTACCATTAGGTGTAAAGATAGACCGAAACTTCTCTTCGATATAGTTTGCACCTTGACCGATATGGGGTATGTAGTATTTCATGCAAAAATAGATACTGAGGGGCCAGAGGCTTATCAGGTAAATGCCCTTTCTTCTTCGGTTGCATGGTTGCTTCTCATGAGTTTGGGATTTCATATGATTTCATGTTGTTCTAATTACTTGCTCATTACATCTTGTGCTTGTAGGAATATTTCATTCGGCATATAGATGGATCTCCTGTGAAATCAGATGCAGAGAGACAGAGAGTAACTCAGTGTCTCGAAGCAGCAATTGAGAGAAGGGTATCTGAGGTGGGTGCACTTTCATATTATACACACACAGAATTTGGGAGTATGTTCTTTGTTTTGTTTCAAACAATCACATTATTTTACCTAAAATATGCATTCCATAACATTATATTTTTGCTACTTGCATAGACTGTGATTATATTAACACTAATTGTGTGTAGTAAACCAGAGTTCATAACCATTTTGATATGATTATAAAGTTGCCATAATCGAAACATTGTTGTAGACTACCTTTCTTCTGTCAGAAATATACTTGTTGCTGTCCTGTTGTTGCTCTCATTAATATTGCTTATTAACTTCTCTTCCAGGGCTTGAAGCTAGAACTTTGCACAACAGACAAAGTTGGATTGCTATCTGATGTCACTCGCATTTTCCGGGAGAATAGCCTCACCGTCAGCCGAGCAGAAGTGACGACGAAAGATGGCAAAGCGTTCAACACATTCTACGTTCGTGATGCATCGGGGTATCCTGTCGATGCCAAGACCATAGAATTTATCCGGAAAGTAATCGGGCAGACTATACTAAAAGTTAAAGGCAGCCCTGAAGACTTAAGATCAGTTTCCCAGGAATCTCCAACCAGGTTCCTTTTTGGTGGTCTTTTCAAGTCAAGATCTTTTGTCAATTTCAGCTTGGTCAGGTCTTATTCCTAATGAAAACATTATTCCTCATGTAAATCAAAACCCGTTTAGCTTAGATTCAACCATAGAACTTTGTTCAATTTAGCTGTTGCAGTCTAGGAAACCTTAGGCTGAAATCCAAGGCCTGTAAAATTTCCCAACTCACTACAACCACATGTAGCATCTCTTTACTGTGCATCCAATCTACAGTTGGATCCATCAATGCGGAAAATAATACAATGAGTTGTGAGATTTTTTTATAAAGGAAATCGTTTGATCTTTCTGTTCTGGAATCGTTTCATCCAAATCCATCTAGTCCAGTCGAAAGCGATCACGCTCTTTTTGACAGAATGTTGAGGAAAATGTGAGTACCATAGCTTTATCATAAAGCAATCCAACATCCCAACCTAAAAGTGTGTCCACACTCAATATTACTCTTCTCCACCTATATGGTTGGTATTTTCATTATTGGCGGGCGAGCAACGACTACAGCAGGGTGCCGCCAGGTGGTGCTTTTGGCACAATAACTATGAATACGATACGGATATGATGCAAAAAATAAAATATGAATTGTTAATTCGGACAAGATAGATAAATTTACACCCCCAAGAAGTTGCCACATAATTGGCATAAACAAAGACAATATGTGGTCTTAGTTTCCAGCAATGTTTGCATTTGCAAAAGCATGATTGCCTTTTTGAATTTTCATTTATCTTAGGTCATTTAAGACTCTTAGCAGTCCACTTTTCATCATGGCTTGCATTGTTAGATATGCAAATGTAAGGACAGCCACATGAATTAAGCAACATGAAAGCATGCTTTCCATTCCACCTTAAAATAATGGAAACCCCAACATGTTCCATATTTTTTGTCAACTGAATTTCCTTTTGCTGTTTCTTTGTTACTTGCTAAAGAACAGCCACATGAATCTCTGGTCTTCCCTGACAGTAAAACAGTCCGCAAGCCAAGTGTCTGATATATAAAGAATTATCAGCATTCATGCATCTTGAAAGAAATAGAACAGGGGTAGAAGATTAAACAGACGTGCAAAGAACTGATGCACCATCCGCTACTCTGTGTTATGTCCCAGACCAGTCTGATAAGGCTAACATGGGAGTTGTTGGTTACAGAGCTTTAAATAAGTTTATGCTTTCATTTTTTTCCAAACCAATATTTATTACAATTGACCATGGTAATATTCGTTACATTCACCATCACGATAAACGAATGAAAACATGCTGTGAGCACAATTTAAATGTCAAGCTCGATGTAGTGTGTAGAGGGATTTTCCAACTCCTTTTAGATAAGTTTACGAAGTGTCATCCGTGGACAATTGATCAAATTTTGTTAAGAGCTACTAAAGGATTCACGGATTCGGAAATGCCTTGTATTTCTTGAAAAGGCAAGCTCACCCCGAAAAATGGAAGAGTTTGCACTTGATGAGGTTCAATCCCGTGTCCTATGGCATTTAGGGCATGCTTTTACTCGAGTGGTATCTTACTGCACAAGAAATATCATAAATGCCTTGGGACATATCAAACCCCACACAAAGCACAAACATTCCAATTTTCTTGGTGAACTTGTCTCAGTCTATTCAAGCATTGGGGATGCTCTTGGCTATGTGAACTCTCTAGTGGTTCTCGACAAAGTTTGAGAGAAAATTTTAACATGAAATAATACCGATTGTTGGATATTCGATCGACTGTCCGACGAATGACACTTCTTAATTTCTCTTGAATAAATAATAAAATCCCTAAATAAAAGAGCCAACACAAATGTTACAATGTGCCCACAAACGTGTTCTAAATACCTTAGGGCATGAATTTAAACTCATCAAGTGCAAACTCTTTATTTTCTTGCTGGGATCGCCTTCTTAGGCATCTTCGATGCTTTTGACTCGAACTCTCTAACAACTCTTAGTAAAGTCTAAAATACAATATAAACTATTGGGGGTTCGACCAACTACCACGTACGAGACATCCTGAACTTGTCCCGAAGATATTGAAAAGCCCTCAACACAGTGTATAAGAATAAGATGGTCAAGAAAACCATGGCTAGAAGGTATTGGACTAGAAGAGGATAAGTTTAATGAAAAGGAAAGAAAAAGTTACTAATTAATCCAAGCTATTGAAGAATCATGTGCTTCTGAGGATCTTGTCACTGAAATGTGTGCTTTGATTCCTCGCTCACATGGCAGATATGCAAATGCAAGTTCTTAATTAAGAAATGTATCAGAAAACCCATCTCTCCACATGTATGCCTGAGTGACTGAGGTCTAAGCCTATAATAATTTACTTATTTGTTTGCAGAGTTAAATTATTCAGTTAATTAAAGAGACATTGAACGTTGCTACTCTCCCATGATGTACCATTTCATGCTTTCGGATCACACAGCATGGATGCATACTGAAGCTAAGGCATAAGTAAAAAACTTATAATATATAGCAATATATATTGTTGTTATGAATGTACGAAAAAATAATGACAAACGATCACACAATAAAACGAGACACACAAAATATACAAATAAAACCTAGAACCCTAGTACATATGTGTAGTTGTTTGGACACATAAATACTAGTTTAATTAAATTTTACCGTACCGTAGGGGTCCACCCGACACTTCGTCCACGAGTCTCTGCTTCCATCACAAACAACGATGGATTTATTATATGTGTGGGAGGGGATCTAGCCCCCAACTCATCTTTTATTTTCCCCTTGATTTTTGTAATAAATTTAAAATTTTAATGAAATAATTACAAATTACTTCCTCACTTTTCAAGTAAATTATACTTTGTTCCGCTCGAGCCGGGATCCTAGGTCCATCCATACTTGATCACAAATTCTCGTTTTTCTTCAAATTTTACTTTTTCACCAATTGGATCACACCACAAATTTTTCGGGTATTGAAAAGGCCACTTAGCAGGCTACAAAGACGGGTCCATCGTCCTTTGCAGATTAAGCATAGGGCCTATCGCAAGGCTTCGTCATCAACATCAGCAGCAACGACATGTAGGGGTTTATTCATTAAAAAAATAGATATTTGTTGACTTATTATGTGCGTAATAAACTGATTATTAAATAAAAGATGAACATAATAAAACACAAATTTATGAAGTACAATAATATTTTATTTTTTTATGTATTTTACAATTAGTCCATAATTAATATTCCGATTTTCTCTTGTAAGCATTTAATTTAGTTCATTTTGGGCCCTCATTTTTCGAGGACCTTATCCGATCGCACTTATTGTACATGTCCAAAACCACCCATGTTTAGTTCACTCTATCAAAGTAAAGTTCCCATTCCTCTACTATGGTCTCTTGTTTTGCCATGTTTGCTTCAATCATCTTATCTGCATCAAGAAGGAAATACCGCGAAACAGATCTCATCTCAACCAAATTCAACCTAGTTGCAGCTGAAATCCAGGAGTTGCCATGAAATAAAAAAAGGAAAATTAAAAAAATAAAAAATATAAGGAATACGGGTGTGCATTATTCAGTTTTAACCGAATTAACTGATCGAACCAAATTTTTTTTGGTTAATTCGGTTAGTTAATTTTAGGTAGGATCGGTTAAAGGTTAATATTTTTTCACATTTCGGTTATCAATTAATTCGGTTCAAAACCGGTTAATTAACCGAATTAACCGAAATTATTATATATTAAATATTACATATATTTATTTTTGGTCACTGAACTTTTAAAAATTATAAAATGATCATTAATTTTTTTGATATATTATAAAATGGTCATTAAACTTTATTAAATTAGCACAAAATGATCATCAAATTTATTGATTGATTACAAAATGGGCATTAAACTTTTCAAAATTTATCAATAATTTATAACTTGCAATGAGTCAATGACCATTTTGTAATAGTTCGATAAGTTTAATGATTATTTTGTAACTTCTGAAAGTTCAATGACTAAAAAGATCATTTTAGAATAGTTTAGTGACCATTCGCGTAATTTACCAAAATTTTATAACAAATTTCGGTTAATTCAAAAACTGGCCGAATTAACCGAACTTTTTTTGGTTCGGTTAATTTTTTTTAAAAAAAATTGATTCGTTTAATGGTTAAAACGAAAAAAATTTGGTTAATAAATTTTGGGTAATTCGGTTCGGTTGGTTAACCGAATGTACACCTCTAGTAAGGAAACCCAAAAAAGTTCAAATTTTATTATTTTTCATTCACAAAATCTACATTAAGTTTTAAAAACCTCAAAAAAGAAAAAAAATCAGAAACCTCATTTAAAAAAAAAACATAAATGTTCGAAATTATTGAGGTCTTTTTTAATTTTTAAAAAATTGCATAAATTTGAAAAAGAAATAAAGAATAAAAAATCAAAAGGTAAAGAAGGTCGTTATATATTTAAAGGATATTACATTGGAGGTCACTCAATTATTAGTGAAGTTACAAACATGTCACTCAATTATTAAAACTTACAATCAAGTTACTCAATTAAAATTTGATTACAATCGGGGTCACTCTTTCGTTAAAATTCAAACAGATATCTAACAAGACTTGTTATAATAACAATTTTAGTACTCGAAACTCTAAATCAGTTTTGAAATATAACAATCGGGCCATGCTTGCTTGCACAACAATTGTCACCTTAATTTCACTGGAGTAAGTTTTTTCTAGTCTCTAAAACACAATTACACCCGTTTAAGATAATTATACTCTCTCAAACATATTTACACTGAAATAGGTTGATTATTCAACGTCAACATGTCCTCGACTATAAATCATGCTTGCTAGCATAACAATTGTCCCTTATCAATACATTATTACACCAATGTAAGTTGGTTCTACATTATTACACAAGTCGCAAAGGGGTGTTGGGGCCAATCGCCCTCCCTAAAAATTTTAAATTACCCTTTCATTTGTATTTTCTATTGAAAATCTAATTTTACACCTCTAAAGTTTTGTAATTCCGCACACCCTTCCATTTCTAATATAACTTCCTAATAGTTGCACCCATTTACATAACATCATGGGTCCGTCTCATACTGGTACAAGCACCTATCGGGTCTTAAGGAGGTTGAAGAAACATAGAGCGGAAGAAAAGGGTGCAGAATTGATAAACATGTAATTGAGTAGGAAGACTACAATGAACTGAAGTGGATCAGTACTACTTTGATTGCTGGTGTTTTATGGGCCGTGCTCTCCTTCTGTCATTATATGCTTTGTTGTTGACCTTTAGGTGCTCTTATGAGTTCCATTTCAGGAGATTATGAGCTTGTGTTTTGATGTTCTTTGCTTTGAAAAGCTTTATGATTCCATTTTGACATAGGTGAAGTGTACTAGGTGTGTTTTATGATGTTATTAGTGGATTAGATGTGCCTGGAGGGAGGGGGTCCTGTACGAAGTTCTGAAGCCGGTTTTAGCATCTACAACCCTATAAAGTTGTGGTTCCAACACCAGGCAACCACGACAGAACAATGATGCCAACCAATGGCAGCTCGACAGCACATTCTTTAAATACCACTTTCCCTAAAACCACTTCCACTTTCAGCTATTTGTTTTCTTTTCCTGCATTTCCAGTTCTATATCACATCTTTATTCTCTCGGTCACATTTAGCAAACGAGAGGAAAAAGAAACTCCAACTTGTGAATTTCCGGAGGATATGGGGAGAGGTAGGGTTGAGTTGAAAAGGATAGAGAACAAGGTGAACAGGCAAGTCACTTTCTCCAAAAGGAGAAGTGGGCTGTTGAAGAAAACTCATGAGCTCTCTGTTTTATGCGATGTCCAAGTCGCTTTGATCGTCTTCTCTGATAAAGGGAAGCTCTATGAATACTCCACGGATTCCTGGTATTTCCTTTCCTTTCTTTTATTATTATACTTTTTCTACCTCTTCTTTAACTTCAGTTTGGTGCAACATCTTACTACTTTTAATCTAAATTAGGGTTAATATCTATCTAAAGTAGGGTTCATATTTTTTACTGTTTAACCTCTAGCAGGGTTGGTCAGTCTCAATGTGACCCAATTATGTGAATGCTAACTTTATTTTTTCTCATATTTATTTTAAATATTTTACATATTTTTATTGGAAACTTATTGATATACAAGCGGTGTAAACTTTAGTCTATACAAGCTTGTATAGGTTAGAAATTATGGTTTAGTTTAGGGTTTAAGTGTTTATTTTTAGAACTTAAGGTTTAAGACTTTAGATTTTAAACTCATGGATCAATTAGACAGAGTTGAGTAAATACCTTGTGTATAAAAAAATTGTTCATTTTATTTACTCTATATTTTTTATGGATTATGTTTTGATACACAAGCTGTGTAAATTTCATAAATTTAAATCATAAATTCATAATCCTATCACCTAAACCCTAAACTCAAAATTCTAATCATAAACCATAAATTCTATGCCCTACAATCTAAAACTATACACCCTAACCTAAATCACTAAACCCTAAAATTAAAAGGCTTATACAAACTAAAGTTTACACAAACTTGTGTATCAAAGTATTTTTTTATTATCTTGTAACGACCCGGGTTTTGGGAACCCGAGCGTTGGGCTAACCCGAGGTACGGGCCTCACGTTTGGGCTATGTTGTTGGGCCTATTAAACCATATTTGGGCTTGAGTTTGTGGGCTTGAGTTGGGAAGATAGCTTGAGGGTATGGGGGTAATTTCATTGTGAGTAAAAAGGAGGAGCGAGAGTTAATTTTCTGCATAATGCAGAAGATGGTGAGATCACCATCCTTGTCCCCTCTAATTCTCTTTTAAACTCCCCCCCCCCAAATCACCACATCAAAGATTAAATCTTTGGAGTTTGCCTCGTTTTGCACCTTAAGGGAGTTGTTTCCAGCTTTGGGAGATCTATCATTCAAGGTAAGTAATGTGGGAAATGGTGGAGGTTGAGGTTTAGTTGGGGTTTTAGGGTGAGAACGGGAATGGTGTTTTTAATCTCATTTCTAGTTGTTGAATCGTCCTTTGAACTTCTTTTAACCTCTCATCAATGTTGTAACTTGTTTACAACATTTCCTTGTAGTTCAAGAGGTTGGGGAGCATTCAAAGGCCTAAGGGAAGAAGAAGGCTTGAGGTGGAGTTTGGGGTTCCTTTTTAGCTTGTAGTTTGAGGTTAGTACACTTCTAACTTCTAGGTGTTCATGTGCATCATCATTTTGGTATGTGTTGCTTGATATATGATGTTTTGATAATTTAGAGCTTGGGTGATCATCAATGGTAAAGCTTGTAATTGTTGATGTTTAATGGTAAAAATGGCTAGAAAATCACCTAATGACTCTAAATAACGTGTAGGAACATTTTAGGACTTTACCATGGTGGTTGATGGAGGGTTTGGTATAATCCCGAGCTCCAGGTTTTGAAATCGAGGCTCGAGTACCGGTACGGGGTGGTTACGTACTGGTACTCCTTCATATTTTGGGGGTCGAATTGTGAGAGACGTACCGGTACGCCTCTCCGCGTATCAATACCCCTTGTTAGAGTAGAATTCCAGAGAGGCTTTGGTGTACCGGTACGCCATGAGCGTACCGGTACCCATTGTTGCATTGCTTGGAAAGGCTTTACGTACTGGTACGCTAAGGTAGAATATTGGTACGGGTAAAGATTGGTACGGGGCGATCTTAGTACTGATATAGGGTACCGATACGGAACGTAGCGTATCGGTACGGGGCAAGAACCAAATTATTTCGAACCTAAATGGCGTATCGGTACTCAGCAAGGAGTATCGATACCTAGATGAGAGTACCGATACTCACATTAGAGTATCGATACTCGCTGGGAAATCTGCCCAAGTTTTTACGTTTTGAGTTTGGGGGTTTATAAATTGTGATAAAGGTTCTAATGGGTCCCTTATGATATAAAATGACTGATAAAATCGAGAATGTATGTTCCTCTTTGCTTATATGGATTAAATGGTTAATTGAGTATTGAAATGAAAGTAAATTGCTTGGTAAGCGAGTTTTAGGGATCCTTGGTGGATCATTTGTGGTCGTGCCAGGTAAGGGCACTTGTTTGGTTATGAAAGTAAACAGCTTTCTTAGCTGCCCCGTTGACCAAGTTGCTTCAGAAGGGAGTGTCATTTGTATGGAATGAGAAAATACAACAGTGTTTTGAGCAATTGAAGACCTACTTTACCGAGGCTCCGGTTCTGACGCAACTGAACCAGGAAAAGATTATGTGGTGTTTAGTGATGCATCCTTGAATGGACTTGGTTGTGTCCTTATGCAAGAGGGAAAAATGGTTGCCTACGCCTCGAGGCAACTTAAACCTCATGAACAAAATTACCCTACCCATGATTTGGAGCTAGCCGCGATGATATTTGCTTTGAAGATTTGGAGACACTATCTTTACGGAGAGAAGTGTTACATCTATACGGATCATAAGAGTTTAAAGTACCTTCTCACCCAGAAGGAGTTGAATTTGAGGCAGCGTCGGTGGATCGAGTTGCTAAAGGATTACGACTGTGTTATTGAGTACCATCTAGGTAAGGTAAATGTAGTGGTGGATGCTTTGAGTCATAAGTCGATGTCTGATTTGAGAACTATGTTTGCCCGCTTGAGAATGACCGAGGATGGTGGGCTTTTAGCTAAGCTTCAGGTTGAGCCCACGTTAGTACAAGAGATAAGGAGGTGTCAGGTTCTGGATGAAGATTTAGTGGCCCAAATTGAGGCAGTTCAGAGAGGTGAGACCTCGAATTTTGAAGTACGAGACGGTGGATACTTGTACTTCAAGGGTAGGTTGTGTGTTCCGACTTTAGAAGATTTGAGGGACCGTATCTTACAAGAGGCACACCGTAGTCATTTCACCTTGCATACGAAAAGCAACAAGATGTACTATGATCTTCGACCTTATTATTGGTGGCCGTACATGAAGAGTGATATTTCTGAGTTTGTGACGAGATGCTTAGCTTGCCAACAAGTGAAGGCAAAACATCAAGTTCCATCAGGGTTACTACAGTCGATTCAGATTCCACAATAGAAGTGGGATCATGTCACCATGGATTTTGTTTACGGTATTGCGATGACTCAAAGAAAGCATGACGCAATATGGGTAATAGTGAATCATTTGACCAAGTCTGCTTACTTACTGCCTGTGCGCATGGATTTCACCTTGGAGCATCTGGCTCAATTGTACATCAAGGAGATAGTGAGGTTGTATGGAGTGCTATCTTCGATCATATCGGATAGGGATTCGCGGTTCACAGCAAGGTTATAGGAAAAGATTCATAGCGCCTTAGGCACCAAGTTGCATTTTATTACGGCCTTTCATCCTCAGACCGATGGCCAGTCTGAGCGAGTTATTCAGATTCTTGAGGACATGCTTCGGTGTTGTACCATAGATTTTGAAGGAAGTTGGGAAGAATAACTACCGTTGGTTGAGTTCATGTACAACAACAGTTATCAATCAAGCATTAAGATGGCCCATTTTGAAGCCTTGTATGGGCGTAGATGTAGAACACTCATGTGTTGGACCGAGCTTAATGAAAGGAGGATCGTGGGATCTAATTTGGTTAGACAAACCGAAGAGAATGTCTGAATCATCAAGGAAAAGCTGCAAGCGGCCTTTGATCGACAAAAGGCCTACGCGGATAGGAAGCGCAAGCATATCGAGTATGAGATTGGTGAAAATTGTTCTTAAAGGTATCGTCATGGAAGGGGATAATCCGTTTTGGGCGGAAGGGAAAGTTGAGCCTGAGGTACATTAGACCATACGAGGTGATCGAGAAGATTGGGCCTGTAGCATATCGGCTAGCCTTGCCTCCGGAGTTAGCACGTATCCACGATGTTTTCCATGTATTCATGTTGAGATGTTATCGTTCAGATCCTTCGCATGTTTTATCGCTCGAAGAGGTGGAGGTTGACACGGATTTAACGTTTGAAGAAGAGCCAGTGAGAGTGCTTGATAGGGGAGTTAAAGAGCTTCGTAACAAGTGTATACCCCTCGTAAAGATGTTGTGGAATAACCATGGGGTTGAAGAGGAAACTTGGGAGGTCGAGGCCGAGATGAGAGAGCTCTACCCACATCTATTTCCACCAGGTAAGTTTCGAGGACTAAATTTTCTTTAAGGATGGAAGAGTTGTAACAACCCGGGTTTTAGGAACCTGAGCGTTGGGCTAACCCGAGGTACGAGCCTCGTGTTTGGGCTATGTTGTTGGGCCTATTAAACCCTCTTTGGGCTTGAATTTATGGGCTTAAGTTGGGAAGATGGCTTGATGGTATGAGGGTAATTTCATTGTGAGTAAAAAGGAGAAAGGAGAGTTATTTTTTTGCATAATGCAGAAGATTGTGAGATCACCATCCTTGTCCCCTCTCATTCTCTTCTAAACTCCTTTCTCCCCCAAAATCACCACATCAAATATTAAATCTTTAGAGTTTGATGTGGGAATCTCGTTTTGCATCTTAAGGGAGTTGTTTCCAGCTTTGGGAGATCTATCATTCAAGTAAGTAATGTGGGAAATGGTAGAGGTTGAGGTTTAGTTTGGGTTTTAGGGTGAGAACGATAATGGTGTTTTAATCCCATTTCTAGTTGTTGAATCGTCCTTTGAACTTCTTTTAACCTCTCATCAACATTGTAACTTGTTTACAACATTTCCTTGTAGTTCAAGAGGTTGGGAAGCATTCAAAGGCCCAAGGGAAGAAGAAGGCTTGAGGTGGAGTTTGGGGTTCATTTTTAGCTTGTAGTTCGAGGTTAGTACACTTCTAACTTCTAGGTGTTCATGTGCATTATCATTTTGGTATGTGTTGCTTGATATATGATGTTTTGATAATTTAGAGCTTGGGTGATCATCAATGATAAAGCTTGTAATTGTTGATGTTTAATGGTAAAAATGGCTAGAAACTCACCTAATGACTCCAAATAACGTGTAGGAACATTTTGGGACTTTACCATGGTGGTTGATGGAGGGTTTGGTACAATACCGAGCTCCAGGTTTCGAAATTAGGGCTCGAGTACCGGTACGAGGTGGTTGCGTACCGGTACTCCTTCATATTTTAGGGGTCAAATTGTGAGAGGCGTACCGGTACGCCTCTCCACGTATCGATACCCCCTTGTTAGAGTAGAATTCCAGAGAGGCTTTGGTGTACCATTACGCTCGGGGCATATCGGTACCCACTGTTGCATTGCTTGGAAAGGCTTTGTGTACCGATACGCTAAGGTAGCGTATCGGTATGGGGCGATCCCAGTACTGATATAGGGTACTGGTACAGAACGTAACGTATCGGTACAGGGCAAGAACCAAATTCTTTCGAACCTAAATGACGTATCGGTACTCAGCAGGGAGTATCGGTACCTAGATGTGAGTACCGATACTCACCTTAGAGTATCGATACTCGCTGGGCAATCTGCCCAAGTTTTTATATTTTGAGTTCGGGGGTTTTATAAATTGTGATAAAGGTTCTAATGGGTCCCTCATGATATAAAATGACTGATAAAATCGAGAATGTATGTTCTTCCTTGCTTATATGGATTAAATGGTTAATTGAGTATTGAAATGAACGTAAATTGCTTGGTAAACGAGTTTTAGGGATCCTTGGTGGATCATTTGTGGTCGTGCCAGGTAAGGGCACTTGTTTGGTTATGAGTCCTTGTTTGATGGGATCTGGATACCCAGTGAGTGAGTGTTGCAACACATGAAGGCCATCCGATGTGAGATCCCGGGTGATGAATTAAAGGTCATCCGATGTGAGATTCTGGGTGATGATATTTGCTCGATGCGAGATTCCGAGCCCCGCTTGATGTGAGATTCCGAGCGAAGACTCGATGTAAGATTCCGAGTATACCGCTTGATGCGAGATTTCGAGCAGCTCGATGTGAGATTCCGAGCATGGGTGGGTCTCCCAGTGTCGGGTGACATTGGGCCACACTCCTGGTTTGTTTACTTTTATGTTGCTATTGAGGTGTTGTTTGCTTATAGCATATGTTTAGGCGGTTATGGTAGTGCCAATTCTTATCCTATCTTGACATCATATCATAGCATGCTCTTAATTATGATTCACCTTAAGCTTGGTCGAGTGGTTGTGTATCCACTGAGCTTTGTTAGCTCAGCGTTCGAAATCGTTGTTTCCGTTCGTAGGTTGATAGATAGTTCGAGTGTAGCGGAGCACCGTCGAAGCAAGGATCCATCATTGGCCTCTTGGTAGAGTACAAGTACTTGATGTAGTAGGCTATGTATTCGTATGACCCTATGTATTTGTAACTCTAATTGACTTAACTTGCATTGGTCAAATGTTTTATTACTGTATCTGGAGCTCCTTTAACTATTTTGAATGATTTTTAAGTAAGCATGGATTTTAATACTTTGGTTATGACATGTTTGGATGTATGAGATCGATTTTACTAGTTTTTTAAAAGCAAAAATTTTATGGGAGTGGTTCGAGCTTGTGGCCCAATTGCAACATCCGAGTTGAGGGTGTTACGTATCTAGTTAATAAAGTGTCATATTGTGATTAATTAATGATGTCCAACTTTTTCAAAAAAATAAAATATTGTTATGTTTTAGCCTTGGTCTATCTTTCTCAATTCGGAGAGAATGCCAATCAAGCATCTTTACCAAATTATTTCCCGGTTGATGAATTGAAGTAGCATAGCTTTCAAGGTCAGGTATCTGGCTGGTAAATTCTTTACCCGGACTTCGTTCTTGGTGAACTTTCTTATTAAAACCATGAAATAAAAATTCTCTGTTTTTTGGTGTTCGTATATAAGTTCCAATACTAAAAAATTAAACCATACACTCTAATCCTAAATACTATAGACCCTACAGCCTAAACTCTAACCTTAAACCCTAAATCTAATTTTTTAACGTTGAGACATATATAAGCACAATAAAAAAAAAGAGAGTTTCTACTCAAAACCATGCAAACTTGGAAGTTCTTTAGTCTTTACCAATGCGTACGTCCCTTTAGGCAATGAGGGCTACATCCAGATTACTAGGGAATTGGAACTATTGTACTTGATACTCACTTGTCTGTTCTGCTACAGCATGGACAAGCTCCTTGAACGCTATGAAGGTCATTATTATGCTGAGAGGCAGCTTGTTGCTACTCAGCCCGAATCTCAGGTTAGCCTCAGTTTGTCAGTTCTCATAACAATCCTAGTTATTTTTATTTATATATTCTGCTTCCAATAGCATTTTGACAACTCAAAGGTTACTCTGCAGGGAAAATGGTTAGTGGAGCATAACAGGCTTAAGGCTAGGTTTGAGCTGTTGCAGAAAACACAAAGGTAATTATACTTTAAACGAAAGAGAGATAATATTCTTAGTGTAATTTCCATTAGTTTGGTCAATTTTCTTAAATCTTTCCAGGCATTACATGGGAGAAGATTTAGACTCACTGAGTCTCAAAGAGCTGCAGAATTTGGAGGAGCAGATTGATACGGCTCTTAAACACATACGATCCAGAAAAGTAATGCTTCAACTACCCTTGTTTCAGTTTATAGTTGTATGAATATTACAACTGTTTCTTGTTGTCCTGGTGATGAAACTGCATCTCTCTTGCAGAATCAACTCGTGTGCGAGTCAATATCCGAGCTTCAAAGAAAAGTAAGGCCTTTGAAAACACAATGAACTCGCTCATGGAGAAATTGAATACCCTTTTTCATGTGTCATCTCTAATTGTGGTTTATGAACAGGAGAAGGCAATAAAAGAGCAAAACGCGATGCTAGCAAAACAGGTGACTTACCCTACAACTACATGTGAAGTCTTTTTTTGTTGTTGTAAAAATCAAAAGAATAGTCTGTGTTTGCATGTAGATCAAGGAGAGGGAGAAGACAGTTGCGCAGCAATCTATGTGGGAGCAGCAAGATAATGGCCTCAATACATCATCCTTTTTGCTGCAACACCCACATCCCTCTTTGAACATCGGGTAACATCTCTTTTTTTAATTAAAATCATGCGTCCGTCTATGCTTTAAGATGTAATAATATGTCTGATTTCTAGTTTACAATGCAATTCAGTGGCATATACCAGAAAGAAGCAACAGAAGTTGGGAGGAATGAAGTTGACCTTACTCTCGATCTCGACCCAATTTATTCATGGCATCTCTGATGCTTTGCTGCATAAAATTTGGTGGAATGTATCAATTTGCTGCATAAATTGTTTGAAACTCGTGCCTTTATGTTTTGTAAGTTATAAATATATTATATTTATGTTATATCATATCATATGACTAATGAAAACTATATTATATATGTATTAGTACTTATTACTAATGATATGTATATAGATGTTATGAACTTAATTTGCAGATTACATATACAATAATCTAATGTGTAACTAAGTGAATAACTATGTTTTTATTCGCATTACGAATCTCATTGCAATGTATAAGTAATCAAAATTATATTATATGCGTGTTACTTATGATTAGTCATACGTATATAAATATTATGAACATTTTTTAAAAAGAAAGCGAGTCTTATTAAAAATCTCATCTTAACCGAAATGAGAAAAAATTCGAAGACAATGAAAGAAAAAAGAGTACCCTAAATATATATAAATTACGATAAATACGTATTAATGTTCGAGCCAGATCGAGTACATAATTTTAATTGCACTACAAAATCAAAAGCACAAAAGAAAATTGAAATCATGGCCAATGCGCACCACCAAACCAAGAGCACTCGAACGTTAAAACTAACAATACCGACAACCTCACAACTAGAAACAAAACCAACTCCTTCTACCACACTGTAAAAAACACCCGAGAGAAAGACTTATCCGACATCCTAAGAAGCCTAGCACCATCAACATCAATGAAATAACCATTAACATCAATAGCATAATTATCTTATATGAGTTCGGATATTATTCAACAGGAATTGGGTTAAAGTATAGTAGAAGTCCTTATATTATATTTAAAAGTTCATTTTAATGCATCTACTTTAAAAAGGAATATTTTTGTCTTTGTAATATATTTAGAAGTTCATTTTAGTCCCTCTACTATCTAAGGGAACATTTTAATCCCTGTACGTTTGAAAAGTTAACATTTTGTTCCAAAACACTAAAGTTATTGATATTTGGCATAAATATTTTTAGTTTAAACACTCTTTAGACCCCTTTCTATTTTGAATTTGAGCAAATTAATCTCTCAATACATTCTTATTTGCTCACTTTCAAAATGCACACTTTATTATTAATAAATTTTAATATGTTAATATATTTATAAATTATCCAATAACACACTTTATTTAATATCGATGTAGAGGAAAAATATTAACCGAATGGTAAGAAAGTTTTTTTTGTATCAACTTACATCTCCATGTGAACACCCCCAAAATTACCTCATCGTTGCCACATTCTCCATGAAACAAGGTGGTGGTATGAACATTATTAATGTAATATAAATTATTAATATTTCAACTTTATTGTAATTATATGTAAGTTTTTATATTGATCATGTAATTATTAATATCTCATTAATAAAATTATTAAGAAAAAATATTTGATGCACTTTCAATGTAAACTTTAGTTAAACAAGTTTATTTTAGGAATTAGGGATTTAGTTTATGGTTTAGAGTTTAGAGATATAAGTTTTAGTGTTTTGAATTTAGGATTTATGATTAGATTTTAAGGGTTAAAGTTTAGGATTTAAGGTTTAAGATTTAGTGATTTAGAATTAGGGATTTTAATGGTTAAATAAGCATGTTTGTGGGAAAAAAGTTTTTCATTGCTTATACATCAAATAATAACTCTATTTTTAATACTTTGATTTTATAAATATTAAGAGTTCGTGTAACACCCCGAACCCGTCTGGATCCGAAGTGTCACTTACTGGTCACCCAAAACCGACCCATCAAAATTTCTTATTTAAAACCACAAGTTGACTGTTCTCAAAACCATCAATTTCCATAAGATCCACGTAGATAATAAGATTAAAAGGGTTTCCAAAATATATATTCCAATAAAAATACACCGTTTGACCAAATAAAAGTAAATCAAAATAAAATACAGACTCAACTGTGGTAAGGTCCTATGAATACAATCAGTCCAAACTAAACATCAAGTACTGTACTCTGAAACTGGCTCGGTGCTGGGAAATCCTCCTCGATGTGCTCCTCCAAACGCAACATGTCAACCTACGTGCGGAAGAAACCATAATTCCGCACGCTGGGCTAACAAAGCTCAGTGGTACATTTCTACTCTACCACAATTCATGAATATCATAAAACAAGAATGCATGATAATATAATTAAGAGTGCACGAAAAGGCTTCTCCACATCTAAGTATCATCTTCTAGCCTATCCTAGCTAGAGCTTACCACTATCTCAAGATACCATTATTATGTAAGAAGTCTACCAAGCCATCCCAGGCTTACCATACGCGAGGTCCCACCGACCAAAGAGTTACGACTCCTATACCCTGATCACATAGCCTAAGGATTATCTAGCCTATACCCGAGATCACAAAGCCCATCGAGTTACATCTCATACCCTGATCACAAAGCCCAAGAGTAATACAACCCATACTCGAGATCACATAGCCCATTGAGTAACAACCCTACCCTGATCACATAGCCCAAGGGTAACTAGTCAATATCGTTTATCCATACAAAAACGTAAATAACATACATTCCCTAATGGCCAACAAAGCCCAACTATTTTTCCCATGCTCACACAGCCGTCGGGTTACCCATGATCACATAGCTGTCGGGTTAAGATCATATTTGGATCACTATAGCCACAGATACGTCCTAGACATACTTGGATCACAATAGCCACAAGCAGTCTTATCCTACGATCATATAGCCGAACAGGATTACTCGAGATCACATAGACCATCGAGTTACTCGATATCACATAGCCCTTCGAGTTGTATTTCCATATCCTGATCACATAGCCCAAGGATATGCTTTGTACCACATCCAGATCACATAGCCTATGAATACATAGGATGTACTCGATCACATAGCCCGGAGTACCCATCCCCTTATATGAGTGCCCTTGCACTGACTCTAGGACATCCGGATTCCTAACTAAGACTCATACGATATCACATACTCCCCCGAGCATCAACATATCTCACCGAAAGATAAAAGGCATCCTGCCAACCATTACCAATGCCCCAAGGCATGACTAGTTTGTTACACTATTTAATATCTATCTTTAGGATTCATTTACGCCTTTCTCGTTAAGTTATCTCATTACTCACGGCAACCAGCCTACATGGGCGTCCCTTCAGCATACATCAAGGACCCCAAGCTACCACATAGCATTAACCGATCCACGACGGATCCCTTTAGGTGATTAAACAAGCGATTCACTCATAAATTACCAAGCCATTCGCCATTAATCCTCATACGGGTTGCTAACCTCGGTTTCTCATTTTTTAGAGTTTGTTTTATACCTTTAGGGACCTACTGGGCCCTTTACCACGAATTATAGAACCCCCGAAAGTGAACTCAACTTTCTTGGGCAGATTGCCCAACGTGTATCGATACTCTAGAGCGAGTATCAATACCGCCCTCTTGGTATCGATACTCCCCCATGAGTACCGATACCCCAACTAGGTTCAAAAGAATTTGACCACAAGCCGTATCGATACGCTCTTACCCCGTATCAGTACTTAGCATCGGTACTAGGATTGTCCCGTACCGATCCAAGCCCGTATCAGTACTCCACCCTTCACGTACCAGTACGCTAAGCCTCTCCTAGGCAATCAACATCGTGTACCGGTACTCTCTAATGGGTATCGGTACCCCTACTAGATTCGAATGAGTTTATCTTAAGAACGTACCGATACGCTATGTACCGTACCGGTACTTAAATCATTTCCAGGCAATATAACAGTGCGTACCGATATGCCCCTTGCATACTAGTACGTTCGCTACTGGATTTCTATCTAAGTGATGGGTACCGATACACGGGGAGGCGTACCGGTACTCCCCTCACACACTGTCCCTCAATATACAAAGGAGTACTGGTACGCAGCCACCCCGTACCGGTACTCGAGCCCAGATTTCAAACCTGGAGCTCGGGATTACATCAATCCTACCCTTAACCCCCATAATTAAGTCTCAAATCTTTCCTACAAGTTATTTCGAGTATATTAGGTGGTTTTCTACCGTTTTTACCCATTATCAACTCTCAAAACGTGATTTACCATTATAGGGGTTTAAGGCTCAAGAACCCTAACTAAGCAGCCCATAAACATAAAACCAAGTAAGGCAATCATCTTATGAGGCTCATGAAACGTAGGAGTCAGAGGTGTACTAACCTTTAACGAGGATTCACGAGCTAAGGCAACAACCAAGCTTCTTTTACCTCTTCTTCCTTGCTCCAAGCTTCAAACCCAACTTCCACCAAACCATGAGATATTTACCTTGAAAGATAGATCATTGTTTGCTGATCAAATCTCCCTTGATCACCAATCCGAGATTAACACTCTTCAACCTCAAGCTTTCATCTTTTCTTTTGGTTCTTGGGTAGGAGAAAAGAGCGGGTTTTTGGGAGAGGAAGACAAGGGAGCCAAGGTGATATCATCACCTCCCTTTTCTGTAGAAAATGTTAAGGCTCTACCAGCCTTTTGTCCCTCATTTATGGTTTTACCATAATGTCCTTCCTCAAAACCCAACATAAGCCAAGCCCAAACCACCAAGCAAGACCAACAACGTATGGAGGCCTATAATGGCCCAACATCTGATCCAGACGTATTGGTCCAAGACCCGGGTCAACGTCCATTGTTGACTCGAGAAATTTGGCTCGTTATAATTCTCTCATCCTTCAAGAAATTCTGTCCTCAAAATTTAAACGGATGAAAAAGAGATGTAACCCGAACAGATCTAACCACTTCGCCATTCAAACAGGATCACCTTGATTATGGAGAGTTCTCCCTCAATCTACCTTAAACAAAACCATGTCATAAGCCACTCGCTCTCAACACTTCTCTTGAGGTTTCCAATGAATCTTTTTCAGCAACCAACGACACTTGTGACAAACCATTAAACATGGCAACATAACCAACCTCGAGCCACGCTGCTCAAACATCAACTTTAAGGACTCACCCCTAAAGGATTCTATCTCGGTTAACCAATCCTTTCTACTAGCATCCGTCAACCAAAACCTAACTTGGGCTTTATCTACGTCTAAAACGTTGCACCACACCCACAAACCATCGTCAGGAACGCGCCATATCCAACAACCATATCCAGTCAAATCCTTAAAGGACAAGCAAAACCCTCACGACTGATCATTATCACCAATCCACCTTGAACTGACAGCTCTTTTCCCCAGACTGAACCCACCAAGCCGAAACTTAACCCCCTTTTTTTAACTCGCTTTCACACGATCGAAAATCACTTTCGATTTCAACCACTTGGTTCCGAGCAAAGACCACCATCACCTAGGAACTCACACAAGCAACCCAAAACCTAGCCATTCTACTTGCAAGGTCTAAGCATCTTCTTCCTCACCCTGGCTTCGGTTCCAATCATCAGACGTGAAAAGCCATTGGACTATTCTCAAGGATCGCCAACTGGTTCGTCTAAAAATATTTCTTTGCAAAGTAACCACCAAGTTTTCTTTAACACAACTACTGATCCACATTTTCGCTGCACTACTCTGATAACTTCCACACTGTTTGCCTTAACCGATAACAATTTTGATGGACTCTATTGGACAATCTTCCAACCCCGCAAAATCTAGCTCAACAGGTGCACCAGCCAAGCAACTTTTCTCACGATTCACCCTTAGGACCTCAACCATGATCATCACGACCTTTATCTACTTTTCTAACGGTACCTTTACTCTGACAAACAACACACAAAGCTCTCACATTCTATGGCCAAAACAAGGTCGCCGATCTCACCAACTCGTCATCATTCTTCCACCATTGTACTACAGCTCAACACATCCAAGGCCACCATACAAGTTACTTACACGCAGACACGATCTCAGCAAAGCACTTGGCATCGACACCCAGTTGGTCACTGGCACAAGTGTGCCTCCAACAAAGAGTCTGTTAAGTATCATGCCATAAAGCGATGGACACTAATAACGAACTCAGCCTCACCTTTATCGCGGTTCTAAACCACAATCAACCGGTAAGATTGCTCACTCACCGAGGGTACCTCCTTACCCTCACAACACCCACAACACTAAGACTAGGAACTCTCAACTTTCGCATTCACAACGCAAGCTAAAAACACCTTACAACCTGTATAACCTTCCTTGAGCTAGCATTACGGAGCACAACGTCTACCTTAGAGAGGTTAAGATCATATACAACCAACACTAACAACTAGATTCAAGCAATCTAAATTTCACCGATTCTCACATGCAAGCTACGACGCATTTGCTCTCTAAACAACCATATATGATAAAACCATATCTAGCAAAGGATGCAATTCTATTTGCCGCCTAAAGTAACAACAAACCCAAGATTTACCGAGATGCATAACACAAGAACCAGTCTATTACACAACCGAAGAGCTAAACGGCTAACACAACAACTAAAACCAACACAAACTTATTTACCTGCCATATCCTCGGTCGCAAAGCTGTCAACTCCAATCTGAGCTGCAGACTGTCTAGCAATGCCTCGTGCGCCAACCCTGGCGGTGGATCTCACATGACCTCCACCTTGATAACCTGACGGCGCCCTAACCCCGCCTCTAACAAAACTCTGATCACGACGGGAAGCAGCCAACCTCTAAGACTGAACCGGTGAGTCCTCATCCATGACTGTGCAATCCTTTGCCATATGTCCTGGTGCCTGGAACCGATAATAAACCTTCCGAAGCAAAAAGTATACTCTATGGTGATGTCGGCCACAATGCTCGTACGCCGGTGGTAGTGGTGCTCCAATAGAACCATCAACACTCTCTTCTGGCATAGAAAACAAAGAGCCTCTACGAACCCTCAATCTAGATCCTAAGCCAACTCTCGGCGACTGGTTTGAAGTAACTCTCTTCGAACTCCTCGAAGCATAAAACCTCTCGTGCAGACAGAGAGGAGGATTCATAATATTCGGGGTCTCCGCATCACGACCTCTAGAATCCTCGAACTGATTAGATGCTAAACTCTGAAGCCGCTAAAGTGTCTTCGCACTATTGGCCAACTAGGAGAATGTCCCAAGCGAACCCGTTGTCACATGCAACTGAAGGTCAACATTCAAGCCTTGTCTGAACCTTTTGCACCTCAACTCTTTCGTCATAACAAACTCTAGGGCATAACGGCTCAAACGCAGAAACTCTTGCTCATAAGCAAACACCGTTCGATCTCTATGAACCAGATGCAGAAACTGATCCCTCATCTCATCCATGCGTACCTCGCTAATGTACTTCTTATGGAACTCATCCACAAAGATGTCCTATGTCGGTCGCTCCGGCTGTAGACCCAACTCAACGGTCTCCCACCACTCGTGTGCATTGCCCTTCAGAATGGAAACAATGCAATCAAGATCATCTTCTGGGCTTCCCTTCATCTGTCTCAAGATTCTTTGTGTGTGGCACAACCACTGGTCAGCCTTGATCGGGTCATCCTTAACCAAGCCTTCAAAACTCTTAGGTCCAAAACGATGAAGCCTCTCTACAAGGGTCTTGCGAGGCGTCTCAGATTGCCTCGGGATAGCTTACACCACACGCAAAAGGGCAGAGGTAAGGTCACGAAAGTGACTCGCCTCTCCACTACCAGTACCACATTCCATCAATCTTTTTCTGAAACACAACAAACAAGGTGGCACATCAGGATCCCCAGTCTTATAAAGTACATTTAACTTTAGGGACTTGTATTCACTAAACACCTTACCACGACCTCTACAACACTCCGGGGTTTCCTAGAACCGACTAAACCTAGGCTCTGATACCAAATGTAACACCTTAAACCCGTCCAGATCCGAAGTGTCACTTATGGGTCACCCAAAACTGACCCATCGAAATTTCTTATTTAAAACCACAAGTTGACCGTTTTCAAAACCATCATTTTCCATAAGATCCACGTAGATAATAAGATTAAAAGGGTTGTAAAATATATATTCCAATTAAAATACACAGTTTGACCAAATAATAATAAATTAAAATAAAATACAGACTTAACTGTGGTAAGGTCCTATGAATACAATCAGTCCAAACTAAACATCAAGTACTGTAATCTGAAATTGGCTCGGTGCTGGTAAATCCTCCTCGATGTGCTCCTCCAAACGCAACCTGTCAACCTACGCACAGAAGAAACCACAATTCCGTACGTTGAGCTAACAAAGCTCAGTGGACATTTCTACTCTACCACAATTCATGAATATCATAAAACAAGCATGCATGATAATATAATTAAGAGTGCACAGAAAGACTTCTCCACATCTAAGGATCATCTTCTAGCCTATCCTAGCTAGAGCTTACCATTGTCTCAAGATACCACTATTATGTAAGAAGTCTACCAAGCCATCCCAGGCTTACCATACGCGAGGTCCCTCCGACCAAAGAGTTACGACTCCTATACCCTGATCACATAGCCCAAGGGTAACTAGTCAACATCGTTTATCCACACAACAATATAAATAACATACATTCCCTAATGGCCAACGAAGCCCTACTATTTTTTAAGTGCTCACACAGCCATCGAGTTACCCGTGATTACATAGCCGTCGGGTTATAATCATATCCGGATCACTATAGCCACAGATACGTCCTAGACATACTTGGATCACAATAGCCACAAACAGTCTTATCCTGCGATCACATAGCCAAACATGATTACTCGAGATCACATAGCCCATCAGTTACTCAAGATCACATAGCCCTTCGAGTTGTATTTCCATATCCTGATCACATAGCCCAATGATAGGTTTCGAACCGCATCTAGATCACATAGCACATGGATACGTCGGATGTACTCGATCACATATCCCGAAGTACCCATCCCCTTATATGAGTGCCCTTGCACTGACTTAGGACATCCAGATTCCTAACCAAGACTCATACGATATCACATGCTCCCCCGAGCATCAACATATCTCACCTAGAGATAAAAGACATCCTGCCAACCATTACCAATGCCCCAAGGCATGACTCGTTTGTTACACTATTTAATATCTGTCTTTATGATTCATTTACGCCTTTCTCGTTAAATTATCTCATTACTCATGGCAACCAGCCTACATAGGCGTCCTTTCAGCACACAACAAGGACCCCAAGCTACCACATAGCATTAACCGATCCACCACGGATCTCATTGGGTGATTAAACAAGTGATTCACTCGTAAATTATCAAGCCATTCGCCATTAATCCTCATACGGGTTGCTAACCTCGGTTTCTCGGTTTTAGAGTTTGTTTTATACCTTTAGGGACCTATCAGTCCCTTTACCATGAATTATAGAACCCCGAACGTGAACTCAACTTTCTTGGGCAGATTGCCCAGCGTGTATCGATACTCCAGGTCGAGTATCGATACCGCCCTCTTGGTATCGATACTCCCCCATGAGTACCGATACCCCAACTAGGATTGAAAGAATTTGACCATAAGTCGTACTGATACGCTCTTACCCCGTATCAGTACTCAACATCAGTACTATGATCGCCCCGTACCAATCCAAGCCCGTACCGGTACTCCACCCTTCGTGTACCGGTACGCTAAGCCTTTCCTAGGCAATCAATATCGCGTATCGGTACTCCCCAATGGGTATCAGTACCCTTACTAGATTCGAAGGAGTTCATCCTAAGGACGTACCGATACGCTACGTACCGTACCGGTACTCAAAGCCTTTCCAGGCAATGTAACAGTGCGTACCGATACGCCCATTGCATACCAGTACGCCTAAGCGCTACTGGATTTCCATCTAAGTGAGGGGTACCGATACACGATGAGGCATACCGGTACTCCCCTCACACACTGTCCCTCAATATACAAAGGAGTACCGATACGCAGCCACCCCGTACCGGTACTCGAGCCCAAATTTCGAACCTGGAGCTCAGAATTACACCAATCCCACCCTTAACCCCCACGATTAAGTCTCAAATCTTTCCTACAAGTTATTTGGAGTATATTAGGTGGTTTCCTACCAGTTTTACCCATTATCAACTCCCAAAACATGATTTACCATTAGAGGGGTTTAAGGCTCAAGAACCCTAACTAAGCAGTCCATAAACACAAAACCAAGCAAGGCAATCATCTTATGAGGCTCATGAAATGTAGGAGTCGGAGATGTACTGACCTTTAGCAAGGATTCACGAGCTAAGGCAGCAACCAAGCTTCTTCTACCTCTTCTTCCTTGCTCCAAGCTTCAAACCCAACTTCCACCAAACCATGAGATATATACCTTGAAAGATAGATCCTTGCTTGCTGATCAAATCTCCCTTGATCATCAATCCGAGATTCACACTCTTCAACCTCAAGCTTTTATCTTTTCTTTTGGTTCTTGGGTAGGAGAAATGATAGTGTTTTTGGGAGAGGAGGACAAAGGAGCGAAGGTGATATCATCACCTCCCTTTTCTGCAGAAAATGTTAAGGCTCTACCAGCCCTTGTCCCTCATTTATGGTTTTACCATAATGCCCTTCCTCAAAACCCAACATAAGCCAAGCCCGAACCACCAAGCAAGCCCAACAACGCATGGAGGCCCATAATGGCCCAACATCTTAGCCCGACGTATTGGTCCAAGACCCGGGTCAACATCCATTGTTGACTCAAGAAATTCGGGTCGTTACAGTTCGTTAGAGAGTGATTTTAGAGAAACAAAAACACTTTTCACCAATAAACAATGAAGAGCGCTCAACTTTTGACCCAATAATCACTTTAAAACGATCTTTTTCAATCAAATTGAAAAGGCAAAAAATACAATTGATTTTTTATAAGTTTAAAGGTTATTTTGTTATTATTTTGATAAGTTTAAATGATTATTTTGTAATATTTAAAAATTTTATTGACAATCTCGTAACCAAATCAAAATTTTAATAATCATTTTGTAATTTGCGAATGTTCAGCGGTCAAAAAATCATTTCAATATAGTTTAGTGACCATTTATGTCCTTTACCCATAAATAAATATATTTTTTCTATATAAACTATATCGTGGGATGAGATGTAATTTACTCTTAAATCCCATGTTACCCCTTTAGGCTGACATGATTTTGATGGCCCAAATTAAGATTGGGATTGAGAGAGTATCCAATTGGATATTGGAAATAAGATTTATGGCCAATACAAAGGCATTGCATGCCAACTCTAGACTATGGGGTCAGCGCTGAACAAAAATCCTGTCCGGTGTCATTTTTTATGTCCAACATTAAAATATTAAATTTTAAGTCTTAATTTTAAATAATAATTTTTTAATCTTAAATCCTAAAAATATACCTTACCCCAATTTTTTAATATGTGGCATAAATAGAAACACCAAAAAAGAGCATAGGATTTATATTCGTCATGGCGATGTCCAATATGGCCATTCTAATAGCTGATATTAGGAGACAATCCAGGGTCTAATTACCTTTCACTGTCTTCCATAAAAGACACAATACTTGTTTTGTGTGGGGACTTTGCTCCCTGAATTAGCACCTTCCATGGGCTGTAAAGATGGCTCAAACAGTGTTGGATTCAAGTCCTTACAATATCTACACAAAAGGGATAGCTATTCTTTATCTTTACAACAAGGACCTTCAAAAAAGGCACAAGGGTAAGATGAGATGGGACTCACTAAACAAGATCACTTTAGAAATGCATGGTGCATAGCTAAAGAAAGCTACCCGACATCAAACTTGAACTCATCCAATGGGATATTTGAAATGTTTATGTTCAATTCAAGCAACGAAATGATGATGGCCATGCTGTTTCGATCTTAGCCGAAGTAGTCCAACGAAACCATCATGTTCATACTATGTGATCAGATTTATATATTCGGATTCACGTAGAAATTTCTCAATCATTCATCGAATCGTGTTAAAATTTTAATAAATTGCTATCTTTGCTACTTATGGCTTGAATTACAGTTCAAAACCTTGATTGAAATTTTTAGCTTTTTTTTTTTCTTGCCAATCTTAAGTATAAGCTCAACCATGTATTGCTCAAAAGAATCATGGTTCCATCCCCATTTTCCCTCACAAGTTCAAATCAAAGATCGTGAATAGATATGCTATCCTACTGCAACTGTTATGATCATCAAACTCAAAACACTTGGCCTCTGGTGGATCTTCTAAGTCGATCCATCAAAAGGTTCGATTTGTGATGTTTTGCACGTGTGTGTTGGCTTTATATATGCACCCCCACTCATGCACATGCAGGATGCAACCATTGCCCCTAACAGGGAAGAGATGGAGATTTTCTTTTGATATATAGGCCAAATTATATGTATTGTATTTACTATATAATGATATTAACTGACCCAAGATTTATATTATCCACTCATTATCAACAATAATGGATATATATAACACTTGTAAATTATGTTGGAAACTCGATAAGCTCAAAGGTTCAATAAACCCCGGAGCATCCCAAAGAGGGGCAGGCAGAAATGTCTGGGCCATGCTTGATTTATATCAGTCAAAGGTAACTTTGCAACCAATTAACCAACCCTTTATAATGAAATAAACCAGCAGTTCGAATTCGAGTTTAGCTTAATTGATTTATACCCGAAGCAGACGACATTGAACCGTGGCCAACAGCCACTCCAAGAACAAGAGTCCATCCCCCTAGAATCCAAGGGAACACCAGGTCTTTGCCCCCCACTATCCACAACACCAGCTCTGGTTTTTTCACTTCTTACCCCACTTCACTTCCAATAAAACTAAAGCACAAAATTCACATCAAAAGGTGGGGTCTCACTCAAAAACCTCCAAAATCACTCTTCATCTTATTATATTATTAGACACTAGACAGTCCAATTGATTATCATTAGTACTTTATTTTAAAGCTACCCCTTCCCACTACTCTCAAATCTCTCATCAATTCCATCCCTTTGCAATAGAATAAGCATACCATGTCTGTAACAGGAGTTTCGGACCGTGATAGAATCTTGAAGAAGTCGTTCTATCAAAGGAACAACTCCGGTGAGCTCGATGTGTTCGAAGCCGCATGGTATTTCTCGGGGTACAACGATGCGGCTAGCTATAATTGTGCAACATCCTCTCAGAAGATGATGGGCAGGGCCAGCTTGGATGTGCCAATGACTATGAGGAACCCTCTCCCTCAACAAGCTCATGTGGTGAAAAAGCAAAATAAGGATAAGAAATACAAGCAACCGAGCTCTCCCAGTGGGAGATTTGCTAGCTTCTTGAACTCTTTTTTCAATCAAACGGGTTCGAAGAAGAAGAAGAAATCAAAATCCACCACTCAGTCCATGAAAGATGAAGAAGAGAGCCCTGGTGGGAGAAGGAGGAGGAGGAGCAGTATTAGCCATCTTCGGAGCTCGAGTATGACCGACACCAGGTCGTTTTATTCTTCCTCGAGCTCCGGTTTCAGGACACCGCCTCCCTATCCACTTACTCCTACAAAGAGCTACAAGGAATTTAGAAGCTATTCGGATCAGAAACAGGTCTCATCTCTGTCAAAGAACAACATTGGACCAACAAAACCAACAGCTTTACAAAATGCTGTCATTGATGACAAAAGGAATACAAATACAACAGACTACTCTTGGTTGGATGAGAAATTGAGGTTCAATAATGGCTACTCAGAGAAGCACGAGAATACCAGTGTTCGTTATCAGGAGAAGTGTCTAAATTACAACGGTTGGTATCCATCGGACGAGAAAGAGTTCAATGAGACCGAAGATGGTGCAGAGAGTGATTCGAGCTCGGATCTGTTCGAGTTGCCCGTGTATGAAACTACACATATGGACACCATCAAGAGGGGTGCACCAATCTCCAATGGTGCCCTATGAGATACTGCATCTTCAACTTGTTGATGTGTCCATTTGTGTTCATTGCCATTGCAGGCTTGGATTAAACAAAAAACAAAAAATAATGCTTTCTTTTTCCTCACTGAATGCCTTTTTTTCTCCGTATGTACAGCTTGAAATGTTTGCCTGTCTTTGAATTTGCTTAGATTGTGCCATGATTACTGATTTCCCACTAAATTAATGCAGAAACATCAACAAAAGCCTCTTTTGACTTTCTGGACAAGAAACAACAAATAGTTTTAACACATTAATTCATATATTTCCTACCTGCACGTGTGATTCATGTAAGCTTTAACTTTTCTATACTATTTTTTCCTGGAAAACAAACATTTACATAAAAGTTGGTTAATTTTTTGCATGCTTGGTGATCAAGGCACCTCATCCAAACTCAATCTGCAAATTTAAAAGGTCCCCCCAATCCTTTAGATTTGATCAGGCAGGAACAAAGCTAGGGCCCTATATCTTATCTATGAAAGCTCTGGTCGATAAAATTCAATGAATCTAATTACAGGGGTGCCTAGAATCCATCATTGTTGGATTAGAACAAGAGTAGCAACATCGTACCGGCATCTTATCAACCAAATACTGCAGTTTCCAACTAAACCACAAATTGTTAAGAGTTTGGTTAATTCTAGTTTTTGTCTAATCAGACAATCAAGATAGAAAGGCAGGTGTTGCTTTGCATGCAGAGAAAAGCCTAAACTACACATTGTCCAAGAAGGACCAACGTTTGCTATATGTTTTCTGGTTTTACACAGAATCAAATGATGGATGGCCAAATTAAAGTTTATAGCTCTATGTGAGTACATGCGTATAAAGTCAAAAAAAGGTGGGGTTTATGTATATTTATTTGGCCCTCCTTTCTCATTGTCTTTTGGAATCAAAATAAAGCCTAAATCTAAATTGATCATGAAACCTATTGATAGACTTTGAAGAAATGATGTATGTAGAGCACATCACAAATTAATGATGCATGAAGCATCAAAAAGGGTCCAACAGAGTGTCACGTTTTAGAGAGAGGTGGAGTATTGATCCCACATCGGAAAAAAATGAGGTATTTGATGTATAATGGTTTTGTACATCCTATCATATATGTCGTTTGGTAAGGGGTTAATGACTTCGTGATGAATAGTATCAGAACGATCCCTTGACACAGATTATGGTGCGTAAAACGTTAACATTGCACATTCTATCAAACATATCTTTTGAGAAGAGAATAATAACTCGTAACCAGAATATCAAGTACCACACAAATATCATTGACAAAGAGAACATCAGACCATATGTCTTGGACATGAAAATGACTTGTACAAAATGATAATTGATTTATGACTAATTATTGACCATATAGACTCTTAGTGGCATCAAATTAAAATCCCAAATCACTGCTCCATTACATGTTTATCCTAAACAAAATAATGTTAGGTATTTGATGATATTATTGCCTGTCTGAAGAAATGAATGAGAACCCTAATCAACCATGCTTTATAAGATGAAAGTAAACATGAAATAGATGGATCATACTTTTTGAATCAATTCTGGCAAATAAGCAAAGTGCCAAAAAGATCACAGTGGCAGTATCTCACACTTAGAATGGATCAAGTGGCTGACACAAATCATAGAAATGCATTATTAGTGAAAGCAACAAATCAGGTTAAGCTTTTGATCCACATACAGTACTATGAGAGGTTCACTTCATGACTGTCATCAAATTATTATTATGAGCCTACCTGAATAGAAAAAAGAAGGGAATTCTAAAATAAACCAAAGGCAATTTTTGCCATCTACACCAATGGAATTTGGGGGGGAATAGAGAGAAAAAAAAAGGGGTATTAGAAGTCCTTGTATTATACTTAAAAATTAATTTTTAGTGAAAATAAAAATTTCACTGCAGTACAAGGATGGAAATAGGTATTAAGCTTAAAATAAAATATTAAAAAAAATCTAAATTAAAATTGAATAATAAAATTCAATGAAACATCAAACTTCATTGACAAAATTTAATCAAACACAAGAAAAATAATAAAATTTAATAGACAGTTCAAGTACAGATGTAAATTTCAAAAGTTTAATGACAAATACCAAGTAAAGTACAGGAAAATGAGAATTTTCGAATCTCACCTAAAGTATAGTGAAACATTTACTTATTGACCCTAAATAAAGGAATAAATCAAGTATACTAACATGAACACACCATAAGCAAAGTCGGGCTAGCTCTCGTAGTAGTACTGAATGAGCCTGGCCCGGTTGGGACAATGGGTCTAAAGGATTAAGCCAAAATTTCTTAGGACACTTCTCTCACACTTGGCTTTGATATTGGAATATATAGATTTTAATCCAATTTATATATATATATATATATGTTAAAGTTTACACGAGCCTTTTATTTTAGGTTTTATAGTTTAGAATTTAAAATTATTGGCTATAATTTAGGGTTAAAAATGTAAGATATATGATTTAGAGTTTAGTGTTATAAATTTTGTATTTTCGTTTTATAGTATAAATATGCAGACTTTATGTAAAATAAATAGATTAGAGCTTGATTTTCACTTTAGATATAAAATAGTTTTAAAATTTGTAGTCAACGTTTAATCTTATATAACAGAACCTGAAGTATTAGTCTTAGGAAAAAAATCTCCGATACAAAATTTGGGTAATTTCAGCCGTCAATCACTTTCGCCTACAACCAAAAATTGATACACTAAGTGATTAAATTTTAGATCGATTGGTATCATTATTGACTTATTGTTGTAATAAAAAGAAATACGTGAGTTTAAACATGTGTTTCTTTGTCCTCATGCTTTGCTTTACATAGTTTATTATTTTAATTTGTTTTAAAATAATTAAGGAGAAATAATAACAAAAGCGTAAGCCATAATTGAGTCATAAATTTGAGATTGTGTTAATAAACTAAACCCAAATCAAAATTGTAGAGAAGAGGAAGGTAGGGAGTGGGTGTCGGAACTCTCACATATATGTACACGTGGCAAGACAGGGTATTGTCTTGTCTTATTCAATTAGTTGAAGAGAAACAGCGTATGCCCAAAATTATTACTCCTATATTTTGAGATTTCATAAATATTGTTTTAGATTTTTTTCTAAAATATAAATTTTCATATTTTAATTTCTAAAATATTATATTTGTTATGGTATTTTAAAAGTTAAATTTAATAGAATCTTACTTTGAACATTAAATCTCAAAAAAAATTCTAAAGACTGATTTAGGAGGATCCGACTTTATATAATTTTTAGGATTTTTTTTTGAGAAAAATACTGGTCAAAATTGAATTCTGTTGAATCCGAATTCTAAGGTACTGTAGTAAATGTAATATTTTAAGACTTAAAATGGAAAGTATCATATTTTGAGAAAAAAACCCTAAAGCTATATTTGAGTAAAAAATTCGAGTCAAATGTTCATGTTATATGCAAGTTTTTTAGATTAATTTTGGATCCCAATGTTTATAATGTTAGTTAAATTCGCATAACGATATTTTTCTCCCTTTAACTTTATGAGTTTAATTATTTTAGTCTTGTCTTTTTAATTTTTTTTTTGTTAAATTGATTCAAATATGAGAAAACAGTAACACTTTCATTTTTATTGAGTTCTTGGCGTTGTCTATTTTTATTTTTTTGTCAATATAACAAAAAAAAATTTAAAAAAATGAAAATTTGATATCAACATTACAATAAGGACAATTTAATATTTTAATTTTTGATGCAGCATAAAATTATAAAATATTTGACCTTAGCTTAAAGGTGCGGTTATTATTATCACATTTGGGCCAATTTAACAAAAAAATATTATAATTATGGGCATTAACTATAAATCTAAACTTGATTTTTTAGTATGTGGTATAAAAGGATAAAGAATTTATATTCCTTCAAGTTTTAGTGCGGTGAATTGAGTAAGTTAAGTTAAAAAGACTTTTTTTTTTATTTTTTTCAATATTCGTATCTGAATTATTCAATTAATAAGTTGCCTCACTACTCTTACCCTAAATTCCGCCACTGAATTTAACGATTAAAATATAAATATGTGGAGACATTTTTTATTTTTTTATTTGGTATTAATTAATGTATATATAATGTCATACTGGAATGATTAAAATAAAAATATATATTCATATGATCATCTAAGTTTGCACAAATACATCAATAAATGTGAATAAAATAGATCTGATAGTTTGTGTTTAATTTATCAAAAATTTATGGTAAAATTAATATTTTATTTAAAATTTAATGATCAAAATGTTCTAAAACAATAATGTAAATGACCAAAACATTAATTTTTAAATTTTGTGTCTAGGTGTTTTTGTCGTGGAAGAAGGGTCAGGAATGGAATTTGAGGGAAAACATGCCTTTCAGAAAGCTACAAAAGACCTGGACATGCTTTTCAGACAAAACAGAGTACTACTGTTTGATAGTGGAAATTCAGTCGACTCACAATGAATCTGCTTCGACCTCACCAGAAATATGAAATACATTGATGAATAATTCAAAGTTTTCTTATCATTTCAATCTTTCTTTCTCGTGTGTAAACATTGGGTTTCTTCTTTGCACTGTGGTAAGCTAAAGGAAATCAAGATAGTCCCTTTTTTGGGGATTATTTCAGTTTTTTTTCGAGGATCTTTCCTGTCGGTATATTTTTTTTTATTTGGTTTCCGAGAAAACAGCAGGAAATGGAGAAAAAGATGGGAGATTGAAAAAATAATAATTTTTAATTGGGTCTAAACGTACCATTTGAAATCTTTGTGTCTGTTAATCTCTGAAAATGTGTAGTTCTCAATATATATATATATATATATATATATATTCTTTGGTTGATTAAGCTTTTGGAAAACAAAGACTGAGCTTTTCTTATCAGCTCTGTTTTCTTGGAATTTGATATATGAAAGAATTTGAAGCTTTTTTTTATCATTGTTCTTTGTATCTATGAGCTTTGGTTGAAGAAGTGCTTGAGCAAATATTCATGTGGTTATTATGTCGTTTTATTGCTAGTTTAATGGGATGAAAAGCTTGAAAACCTGTTGATTTTCTTTTTCTTTTTAAATGGTCTTTATTACTATGTTCTTTTTTTATTGGCATAATTTGTTGTTTTTCTAAAGATAAGCAATTATTACATTGGTCATATTGATGGGTGTATAAAAAAGCCTAATGGTTCCTTATTATTTTATGTTCATGAAATTTATGTAGGAATTTACATTATTCATATTGATGGAGTCTTGGAGCTATGGTTCTGAAGGGAAAGGCCTTTCATTTACTGATGAAATGGATTTGCCGGTTGATTCTTTTACTAGAACTAGAAAACCACTGCTATGTTGGGACATCAAGCCTTGCACTAGTTTTGAACCTGTTGAGAATATGAAATTCATGGATTTTGGTTTTTCTGATATGGACAAGAAACCATTTTATGGTGACACCAGTTTGGCCATTTCTGGTGCTGAATTTGCTAATGATTCTGCTAAAGGGCTAGTTCCCCCTACTTGTATGTTTACCTCTGGTTCATATTTTGGTGAAGAGGACTCTGGTTCCAAGCATTGCAGTTCTTTGATGGAGTCCAACACTCAAGAATCTTCACTCATTGATTTGAAGCTAGGGAGATTGGCCGATTATAGACATGCCCAAGATGGCAAACTTTTGAAGGACACTTGTGTTGTTTCTTCAGTACATCGGGCTTTGACGGCGAACAAAGCTCGAAGAACAAGCTCTCCTTGCTGTCAAGTTTATGGTTGTAACAAGGATCTCAGCTCCTCAAAATATTACTACAAGAGGCATAAAGTTTGTGAGGCTCACTCTAAGACTGCTAAAGTCATTGTTCATGACATTGAACAGAGGTTCTGTCAGCAATGTTGCAGGTTGATTTGTTTCTTCATTTACACTCTTGTTCCCTTCAATTTGATCTGATTGTATGTGAATTTTTATGGTTTAAGGTCCGTAATTTGATGTTATTTAGGGTGTTAACTGTAACTCCTTTTGCTTCATTAGGTTTCATTTACTGGCTGAATTCGATGACGGCAAGCGTAGTTGTCGTAAACGTCTAGCAGAGCATAACAAGCGCAGAAGGAAGCATCATTGGAATAACCTTCCCAGGAAACCGAGTAAGTTGCTGCAGACATATCAAGGTATGAACAATATGTTATTAGATCTTGTGATTACATTAAGTTACTCGTCTTTATACAATCGAAACTAAAATATAAAGTTATAAACGAAGCATCATTACAATAACCTTCCCGGGAAACCTAATAAGTTGCTGCAGACATATCAAGGTATGAACTATATGTTACCTATTAGATCTTGTGATTACATTAAGTTACTCGTCTTTATACAATCGAAACTAAAATATATAGTTATAAACTCAAGCTGTTCTGAGGCAATATTCATATTGATGGAATGTACAATTTTAAAAAGTAGAGTTCAATCAGTGCAGATATGGATTTCAATGTACAAAAAGCAGTTCAATTTTCTAGTTAAAAAGAGTAGAAAGCAGGGTTGTAGAAATTTGGGCCATTGAATTTCAATTTGCGATGTTTTAACATATTGGTCACCTGTGTGGGGCTCTCAGGTACCGAATTTCTGCGGTCCTCCACGCCAAAAGGAACAACTTCCGTTACCACACATGCCTTTCAAGGTGATTCTGAACCTTTGTCAGCAATACCAATTACAAATGTCCAGTTGGTGCCACCAAAATCTTCCTTTCGTGTGCATAGTATTGGTGGAACATTTTCATCTGCAACTGAAGCTGGCAATGATCCTAATGTAGCATCAACAGTTGAAGAGTTTTATGGGGTTTCACATTCAGATTGTGCTTTCTCTCTTCTGTCAGCTCAATCACACTACTTGTCGAGCCATGCCGGTCATAGCTCTGAAAAAGCAAACGGTTTCGTTTCATATGGAATGGACCCTGTGGGGGTTGGCCAAGAATGGTCCATTGGAGTCTCTCATGCTGGTCATTCTGATAACTTTGAAGTCCAAACAAATTGTCTTTCGACTGAAAATGGAACCGGTGTTGATTTGCTTAAACTTTCAACAAATATCCAAAGAGTGGAAAGAAAAAGGAATCCAATCCAAGTGAAGCAGGAAAATGAGGACCTGTGCTATTCTATTACTACCTGAAGGATTCAAGTTCATTAGTAGTATTTGTTCTTTGCTACTATTTTCACATTTCAAACATTGTTGGAGGGATTTTAGCTACTATAGTGAGACCCTATCACTTTGGTTGCATTAAAGGTAAAATGTTCAAAGCAACAAACTAACATCTTTTATATATGAATTAAAAATTAGATTAAGAGTGTTAAGTATGAAGATCAGCTGACTCAAACGTATCTTTTCTGCATTGTTTGATTGTTGTGCGCATTATTGTGGCTTAATTAGGCTTACAACTCGATAATCTTTCGAATTTTTGTTTTTCTAATGAATCAAAATGATTTCTTAGGTGGCAATGTTCATGGAATTTGATGAAACAGTGATCAATATCTGCTTTGAACTCTTGGTAACTGTAATATTTGATTTGAGATATATCATATAATGGGTGCTGTGTTCTCCATGGTTAATAAATCGATATTGGCTTCCCCCTGGAGGAAATGCAAAACGGATTTATAAAAATAAAACACGAAAGAGTATCAACGGCGGGGATAGCTTAGTTGGGAGAGCGTCAGACTGAAGATCTGAAGGTCGCGTGTTTGATCAACGTCTGCTCTAACATCCGGTGTGTTGGCGAACATGAGGAGATCTGAGCCTTCCAATTTTTGCTTGTAATATGGAGGCCTTATGTGTTTAGAAGCATGAAAATATTGCGTAGGGCGAGCAGAGGAGCATGAGATGAGAGTTGAATGCCATGTGAGTCCTTGCTCTGTCAAAAATGGAGGATCAGATCAGATCACCCTTTTTCACTGCCATTCTCACAAACCAGCATAGGCCCAACTCCTCCTCAGTTTGAACTTGTATATACAGACCAAGGATGTTTGATTGAAGAAATCCAGAATGTAATATTTGATTTCAGATATAATGGGTGCTGCGTTGTGTTCTCCATGGTTTAACTTAGTCGATATAAATAGTATAGTAATTTGGCTGGTTATACAGATCTAATTGCCTTTATCCAAAGAAACATTTCTCCATACTTGAATTTATTATTCCATGTTGTCTAGGGTGCTAACTGAGTTGAGCAGCTCGAGCTCGACTAAGTTAAAGCTCGAGCTCGACTAAGTTAAAGCTCGGTCAATGCTTGATTCAAGTTGAGTCGACTCGAACTTAAGCTCGACTGAGACCTTAATGAGCCGAGTCGAGCAAAGCTCCATTCGACTCGATAAGTTCACAAACATCTCGTTACTTTTTTATAATATGTTAGCTTGATGTTTTTGTAGATTGTTACTTTGGAGTTTAAATTTTGGAATTGCTTCACCTATTATTTTAATTTTTTTTTTGTTAAATTAGTTAATTTATGTTTATATTAAGCTCTATATAGTATTATTGGATTGAATTGTAATTTTTTAAGAGGGTCAAAAAGTAATTTATTAATTAAAAAATTTACTTTTTGCTGGGACTAGAAGAGAAATTTTACCAAACAAATGGGGCAATAAACCCGTTGGCCGTTGCCACCCCTTTCAGATAAGCTTGCAATAACAACGATTTAAGTTGCTTATCGAACTAGTTAATTATGAATTAAGGAGTGTTTAATTTAACTCAAAATTATAAATCGTGCTCGACTCGATAATTTTAATAAAATTTTATTTGATTCGTGTTCGTTAAAAAAGTTATTACTATTCGACTCATTACCAAACAAGCATGCCGCTTACCAATTCCATAACGTAGGCCCGGAAACCACTGAATAATTGGACAAGGTTGCCAAGGCCCAGCCTCCAGAGCCGGCCATCTCAATAGGGTTGACGATGGTCTACAAGTGGTGCACTGCCATTGTTAGGTTGCTCATTTCTTTCAAAATTCTTTAGTCAACAAACAAAGGAGTGCCCGCCACGGTCCAAATTTGTTTATAATCAGCAATTTTCAGACGGAGACAGCCGCCAGAAGAATCTGAAAGAGCGCAGCAAAAACAATTTCAAGGATGCCCACCCTTACAAAGCTTTATTCAATGGAGGAAGCCTCCCAGCACAATACCCAAACCGATTGCTGGGTCGTTATTGACGGCAAGGTTTTTTCTTTTCCCCCTTCTTTTTTATTTTTAATTATCGGTTTGGGTCTTAAATCTTAATGACATGTTTTTTATGGCTTTGCTTCTTGTATTAGATCCCTTTTCGTGAATTATGTTTACAGCAAGTTCAAAACTGCATTTGGATGATAACCCATTATTACTTTTGGTTAATCACAAACAGAAAACACAATTTGGGCTAACACTAAGCCAAGTTTAGGCCTTCTGTCGAGGGTTATATAAAACTTGCAAAACAATCCAAGTTTTTGAATTTGAATGATGCTCATAGGGTTATGCTTGAAGGGATGGTGATTATGTTTGTGCTTGGCTTATAGTATGCTTGTTATATTCACTACTTGTATTTTGGTAGGAAAATAATCATGCCCCATCTAATTGTATGTTGAGTCTGTGGCTTCATATTCGTTTTCGAGAAGAACTGAGTGCGTTGTATTTTGTCATCTCTAGGTGGATTCTTCCTTGTCCACGATACTCAATTTTGTTGAGTCTGTGGCTTGATTTTCGCTTTTCGTGGCCTCATATGTTCATGTATGGTTACCATTGGAAGTGCCATATAATGGCACATGTTTGTTCTGCAAATTAGTACTAAGGAAACTAGCCACAGAGTCATGGTTAACCCCCTTGATTGAATTTGGTCTCTTAATTGATTAATGCTTATCTAGTTTCAACTGTTTATGTACTTGTTTTTATAGCTAGGAATTGCATATACAATTTGACATCCTCTGCTGGTGGGAACATTAGTATTTGAATATTAATGTGGATAATTGTAATGATTCTAAGGTGTGGGTCGATCTTGTTGTATCTATACAAATTACAAAATTTTGCTTGTACCTTACAACTCCATGACCTACTGCCTAATCACTTATGATTGATTTTCCTTTAGGACATAAAGTGTTACTGTATGTATTATGAGAGTTGAATTGAAATCCTTCCCATGAATTATTGTCTTCATTGAAAACGAAGTGTCGTTTCCCTTTATAGGTATACGATTTGACTTCTTATTTGGATGAGCATCCAGGAGGTGATGATGTAATGCTTGCAGCAACAGGTGATACTCTTATGCTTCCTGACAGATAATTTTCTTATTAAGCTTTCTAGCTAAGAGTGCCCGGATTATGAAATAATGAATCCTCTAATGACGTGCTTCCGGTAATTTCCTTGAAGGCAAGGATGCAACGGATGAGTTTGAAGATGCTGGACACAGCAAAAGTGCAAAAGAACTAATGAAGAACTTTTGCATTGGCGAGCTTGACACATCCTCCCCAATCATCCCAAATCTTGAAAATTCCTCCAAGAAAGAAACCAACAATTACTCTCAGAATCTCATGGAATTGACAAAGCAATATTGGGCTGTTCCCGTGGCAATCGTAGGCATCTCCGTGGTGGTTGGTCTCATATTCCTGCGTAAAAAGCAAATGAATTTGATTTTTCCCCTATTGGCTGCTGAAAGGGAATGGTTCCCCAAATTTTGAATAATTAGATGGATAATGATTCAGAGCATTTAGCCATTGGTAATTTCAAAATTTGAAGCTAGGGTTTCTTCATTCATTACCTTCATTAGAATACAGGCTTGATAGGATTGAAAAACAGGGAAAATACTTGTATTAATACAAGGGGAAGGATTTATTGTCACTTTGGTCTGTTTTAAGTTCTGAATGAGTTAAATTAGCCCGAGTATTTGCCAGGTTTTGATGGTTTTTTGAGTTAAATTAGCCTGAGGATTTATTGTCATTTCCATCCTTTAGAATCTAGACTTAAGACCAAATGCATCAATTAAATCTTGTTGTTGACTTAGAAACCAATCTTGAAATGAATGAAAAGCACATTTATTCCAATCTCAGAAGTTCCTCGGTATTAATTCCTTCAACATATAGCAAATACCATAGACTTTACCATCCTATAAAGATGGCAAGGGGGAAAAAGGAGATTCCTTTAGATCTTTTGAACATAATTGATTGGATTTTTGTTAAACATCCAGCTCAATTCTGGATTTTTCTTATAAAGCTTAAAAGCAGTTTAAAATCTTATCTTCTTAGAATATGCTCTCTTTTTTTGAAGCAGTACAATAATGCTTTTGTTATTAACAGTTTATTGTACTGCAAACCTTTAACTGAAGATCTTCATCTGGACATATAACCACCTAGGGGAGTAAATGAACTGGACTTGAACGAACAAGACTATGTTCGTGTTCGTTTTATTTTTAAAGGTGTTTATGTTCAGTTCGTGTTCGTTTAAATTTTTAATAGTGTTTGTGTACGTGTTCGTTTGTTTAGTGTTCATGAACGTGTTCGTTTATATGTTCAGAAATATTAACTAAACAAACAACAAAATTTAAAATTAATCCGTTAGTCCTTAAGCTCCTTAGGTTTCACAGTTTGAACTTCAAAGTTCTCCATGTGTTCAATTTAGTCTCTACCTTCATCAATATTTAAATTTTAAAAAATAAAACTAGCTTATAAACGAGCTTGTTCGTAAACATGAACGAACCGAACACATTCATGTTTGGTTTGCTTGTTTATTAAACAAACATAAAAATTTTGTTCATACTCGTTTATTTAGCTTAATAAATGAACATTATACGAACGGTTCGCCGAATTCTTTGTTCATTTACACCCACTTTCCCTCCAGCAACAGGAACTTGAAGCTACAGCTTTTGCTTGAATGACACCTCTAAGAAATGTAATTACTAAGTTATAATCCTTCTTTACAACAGATAGATGGAACTTTGATCCATGCAAAAATGGAAATTGCCACATTTTGATTATCCATGTTAGAAGAAAGGAACCTGAACCAGGAATAAGCTTTTACGTTAAAACCCCAACTTTTATTATTTTTCCCTTTCCTTACAAAATGGATTCCAAACTTCCCAAGTTAAATATAAAAGAGAAGAAGAAAAACCAGAATATAGAAGATAAAGAAGCAGGAACTAATCGGGGGCGAGGATTACAGGTTGCGAAAAACTCCTACCACAGAGTTTTCTCGAAAAAAAACTAGACCCTACTCGGAAAATTGAAGACCATCCAGTTTTGATGCAGCTGGCTTGTCCAAAAACCATACCAACTTCCCTTTCGTTGGTTGGACTAACCGTGCAGGCAGCAATGGGCTGTCAGGTCCAGTATTATCGATTGCCAAATGCACAGCCTCGGCTTTGCTCTCACTGGTCACAACCATTGCTACATTTGATGCTGAGTTGATGACAGGCAAAGTGAATGTTATCCTCTCTGGTGGAGGTTTGGGGGAATCGATGATGAAAGTTACCCATTCGTCGGTCTCGTCAAGAGCTGCATGATTAGGGAATAGTGAGGCAATGTGACCGTCGGGTCCCATGCCGAGAAGGATAAGATCAAACTTGGGGCAGTCACTAATGTCGGAAACACTAACCATTCGAGTTTTCACCAACTGCCGGATAACAAACATGTAGTCATCAGCAGCTTCCTCTGCTGAAACTGAATCATTGATAGAATGAACATGGCTGGGAACAACCGGCACCTACAAATACAAGGCATATGCCATAACAGCGTATACATTAAGGCGCGAACTTGTCAAAACAAACTGAAGCATAATTTTTTATTCCAATCTATCCATTGAAGAAAGCACTGCTGAATTAAGAACTTGAATATCATAGAAGAAAACAGTGTCACTGTTGAGACAGCAAAAAATTACAAAAAGATAAAAATGACAGTTTCACTCGGAACAAACAGTTTTCTTGATTATTAGATTATATCTTGTATTCTGAAGAAGCATGCCTCGTGCAGCTCACAACAATCCGATCAAATTATCAACCGGAGCAAGTTCAAACGTTCGTAGAAGGGTAGAACCATCCAAAAAAGTTCCTCAAATCATAGGATATTTAAACCTTCAAACTGTATTATATCAAGTGTTTAAACCACTCAAATCAATTGAGTTAAAAGATAGCACCGTTAACCATTGAATGCCGCGGTAAAGGCGATTCGAGTGGAAGGATTGATCATATAAAAGAAGTAGGTCAAAAATGAATCTGAGCTGAATGAAACCAAACATCTAAACCAATTGAAAACAACATTAAAAAACACTTGATACCTTCATGTTGAATTTGATACTAGATCAAATGGATTCAAACAGCAAAAAACGAATGAATAATTAGTCTAATCAAAGAACTAATCTGTACTATATGCATTAACTAGAGAATGAATGAGGTAAGAAACAAGACATCCAGATATCAAAACAACAGACACCATCTTCTGGTAATAAAAAATGCCTTACATTTGGTTCTTGAAAAACAAAAACAGGATCAAATCATCAAATAAAGGACAAAATTGAGATGCTAACCTTTGAAAGAAGGCTGTCCTTCGCAAGCTTGTAATTGCTATCGGAATGGTTTTTTGGCACAACACGTTCATCCGCCCAAAATATATACCATTTAGCCCAGTCTACAGTCTTGTTATAAGGTCAGCCAAATCTGTCCTTAGTTCATCCAAATTTTCAAGAATCCTCAGTTCTCCCCTACCATTACTAACCTCAGAAACAGCCATGCTTTTTCACAATTTTACCAACCCTATTGTCAAAAACAAAAACTGAGAATTTAATATAGAGCCAAATAACACATAAATCTTCAGTTACAAGAGCAACAAAGCAGTAAACTTTTGCAGCTCGCAGCATTGAGTTAACATTGATCAAAACATTAAAAAAAAATCAGATCATGCCAAAAGGTTTACAGAATCTATGGCTAAAAAGTAAGAAAAACTCAATAATACAGTTCATGATTCATCAAACTATACCCAAAAAAGGGGGTCATAATAGCTAAAAGCCATCATTTTTTGCATAAAGTTTAGAACTTTGAATTGAACATAAGTGGAACAAAAGGATATGGTCATCTCAATTCAGAGATCCAGGAAAACCAAAAGTTTTAACAAGAAAACCAGTTATACCCAGAACTTAAAAACGGAAGCTTTGATCAAATAAAAGTATAAAAATCATATTTGCAACAAACAAGACTAAAAAACACAAAATGGGAAATGCTTACAAAGAAGAAGAAGAAGAAGAAAGAAAATGGGTTGTAGAGAAGCAAGAGATAGATGGAGGATGGAAGATGAGTAATCAACAACATATGGAATAACTTATTTATATAATACTAACATGAAAACAATTAAAAAAATTGTTTCAGAAAAGAAGCTGAGAATTTACCTTAAATTTCTTTCTTCAGGTGAGAAAGTGGAAAGTGAAAAGTGAACGGATAATATTTAATATAATGTAAAATAAACAAATCGAAAAACAAAATTTTCCCTTTATCTATTCCATTTACTTCTTCTTTAAGGATTAAAAAAAACCGTATTTTTATTTAGTTTCCTAAACACTCTGCTATAACATCTGCTTTTTTAAAATTAAAATCTGGATTTCAGTTAATAATGCCAAATAAAGAGTTAAGCTGATGAGATACAATAAATATTTGAGTAAACTACATCATTAATCATGAAATTATTATATTTTTATTTTGAGCACTAAATATAATAAAGATTTAGATAATAATTAGTGATCAAAATAAGAATGATAATAAATTAATGACTAATGGTATAATTACGTTAAAGATTTTTATTTTAATTGCTGGATGCTGTTTTTTGGAAAGAAGCAGAAAAAAGAATAGCAAAAATCCTTTAAGAATAACCAAACACCTGTCGAATTCCAGCGCAGACAAATGTACCAATGGTACTTTTTGTCTTGTAATACTAAAAAGTCTAAAACAATGTTTTTTTTTTATTCTTTATTTCTATTTTATTAAATCTTTCCTTTTCTATCCCTCTCACTATGCTTTATTTATTAGTATTTTTGCCTTTAATTACAACAAATGTCACTTAATTATAAATTTATTTACAAACAAATTAGTTTTTTTTCTAAAAGTAATAATTTATTCACTTAATTGAAATGTTGTGCAAATATATCTCTTTTCTTCGAAAAGTAATAATTTTAGTAACTCGATTTAAAATTTGTGACAAATAGGCTACTCAATTAAAATTTTATGACAAACATGTTATTATGCCATTAAAATTTAAACCTGCGACTTGATATAATAATAATTCTAGTACTAAAACTTATATATTTTATTAATCTGGTCGTAATTCGAAATAACTTAATAAATTCAATCTCATATTTAAAAATTTCATTGGTGAAGTGACTATATCTATTACCAGGTGACGTTAAGGTCATAATTGGTCTGTTCTATTAGTTTGTCAGTTGTCTAGTAGTGAAATGATTGTGTTTGTCGAGCTATCACATTTTTCGGTTATCGAGTTGATGGATAGTAGCACAGAGTGCGACAAGTGGTTGAAGGGTTGTTATGAGGTATAGTGTTAAAATTTTTGAATATGAATGATTAAATTTATTGAATTATTTTTTAATTATGATCAAATTAATAGAATGTATAAATTTTTGGACTAAAATTGTTATTATGTCATGCCATGTTACAAATTTAATGATAGAGTGACCTGTTTGTCACAAAATTTTATTTAAGTAACCAAATTGTTTCTTTTAAAAAAACGACTTGTTTGTCATGAAGTTTTAATTGGATGAGTAAATTATTATTTTTAAAAATAAAAAATAACATTTATTATCAAACTTATAATTAAGTGACCTCCAATATATTTTACCCTAAAAAAAATGAAAACTTAGTCATTTTTATTTAAAAATTGTTCCTCAATTGCTCTCTGTTCTCTCGACTTTGATATAGACTTTCAGTTTGATTGCCTCTCCAAAATCAGCCAATTTTAGACCTTTTCTGTACTATATGTTGTATAGATTTGATGGACGAAAATTGTCTGTCCCTAATTATATTTTTTTAGTGTCTTATTTTAAAAAATGAGCTTAATGTTTAAACTTTAGAATTTAAGTTATAGCTTAATTTTTTTAATATTTTTTAATATTAAGTATAAAAAGAGTCATATTTAAGGGTCAAGAATTTTTGTTCAGATTTGAGTGCTTTGCTCATCATCCATTTTGATCCCATATCTTCCTCCACTATTTACGGCTATTGAATTGAAAGTACAATATGTTTATTACAATATGGGTACCGATGACTTGTAAAATAAAATAAAATTTATTTGGATATAAATTAGTTAATTTTAGTCCTACATAAAATTATTATATTTACGGAAAGAATCGTAATAATTCAACATTTTATATCATATTATCTATCTATCTATCTATTTATTTTATATGATAAATTAATCTCTATTGAATTAGAAGATAATCTAATTCATAAATGAAATGTTGTTAAAATTGAATCCTTATTTGAGAGAGTACTTATTTGAGAACTTAGATTAAGTTTTTTTTAACAAGATTTGAGATCCCCCAACATTGCTCTTATTGCTAAATTATTGTTCAAATTTAATAACATGCAAGGAGAAAAAAAGAGAATATAAGATACTTAAAACTATACAAAAATCATTTTATTGAGATGCAATATTAAAGTAATATTTTAGCTGGATTTATGGGCAAAATTAGGTAGATACCGTGTTTAGGAATGAAAATTTGGAAAATAGGGTTGGTTGTGGATTATTTTGGATTCTACGACAAAAGTTACAGTAAATTTAAAAAATTTATCCCGCAGAAGACGTTATGTAGTTTATGCATGCATGAAACTTCTCCTGCAAGAGGCGTTCTCAAGGAGAAAATATTAAAAAAAATTCTTTCCCCTGCTGCAATGTCAAAATCATGAAAGAAAGGATTAAAAATATGACAGAACATCTTGTGCATGAGAAATTTTTTAAATTTACTGTAGTTTTTACCGTAAAAACTAAAATAATCTTCAACCAACCTTATTTCTCAAATTTTCATTCCTAAACACAATATCTACCTAATTTTGCTGGATTTTTTATGCTACGTTAGTTTCTCCGAGGCTGCTCAATGGAGCCATAAAACTAACTGCCAAAACTCTAACTTCTTCGATGCCCGATAATATTAATAATTGTTACCTCTTCAATGCCTAAAAAAGTTTTTTATTTTTTTTATGAACCCAAAAACTTTTATTGGATCAAATGCATAGCACCATTTTTTAGTCTAAATAAGCTTAGTGGTTCATGTTTTAGCCTTATGAATGAAAAGAAAATAGATTTGAAGGGTTACATTTATAATTAGTATTTATAATATTTAATCTGAATTAAATAATCTATAGATAGAATATCGATGATTATACCAAAAATATAAAAGCATTGATATAAAAATAAATATCACCAGGTTACCGAAACTATTATCATTTTTTTGTTATTAAATTATTTTTTTGACAAAAAATCACCAACGTTATTTTTATTTTTTTATTTTAATCACAAATGGTTAAAATATTACAACAATGTTGACATGACATTTATTTTAATTTTCATCGTCGTTTTCTCTTTCTTTATTAGCAACTAACATGTCATCGACGTATTAGTCAAACAAAATCAAAGAAAATAAAACACAGTTCAAAAATAATATTAAAATGCAAATGAAATGGAGTGAACTTGAAACCCTATGAAAGGATCAAATGTTTAACTACTAAACTAAACTATGCAATTGTTATATTCTTAATCAAACTGATATTTAACTTAAACTTTATTAAAATTGAAGGCCAAATTTGAATTATTTTTCATTTTATCTGGGGATAAAATAAATTAATTATATAATTATTTATTTAATTTTATAAATTAATATTAAATCAATCTAAAAAATAAATTTATAATATTTATTCAAAATAAAATGTAAACTTTAAATGATTTAAAAATAATTATTTATAGTTAAATTCATCATTTTTAAAATATCAATTATTATATATCTATATTTTAAAAAAATTAACTCGACTTAATCGAATAATGTTGTTATAAAAAAACTACTAAAATGATCGAAAATTATTTAGCTAATGGAAAATAATTCAAGCACCAAAATTATTCATTATACACAATCGAATTATTATATATCTATATTTTAGGTGCCATCTTTATACTTGATTGGTAACTGTTGTTATAAAAAAAACTCAGCTAATGAAAAATATTTTCCTATGAGCCTGCAAAATTCATTATACACGCTCTAAGCATATCTTCGAGTATTTGAATAGTTTTTTCTAATTGTCCATCCGTTTGAGGATGAAAAACAGTACGGAAGTGTAGTCGAGTTCCTAATGCTTCATTTAATGCACTCCAAAACCTTGAAGTGAACTTTGGTTCACTATTAGATATAATAGACATAGAAACACCATGTAATCTAACAATTTCCTCAATATATAACTCTGCTAACTTATTCAAGGAGTAGTATGTTCGAACTGGTATGAAATGTGCTATTTTAGTCAATCGATCCACAATCACCCAAATCGAATCCTTCTTACTTGGCGTCAGTGGTAAGCCTGTTACAAAATCCATATTAACCTTTTCCCACTTCTATTGTGGAATTGAAATTGGTTGAAGTAATCCTAATGGAACTTGATGTTCTGCCTTTACTTGTTGGCAAGCTAAACATTTAGTAACGAATTCGGTGATAGCTCGTTTCATGCCAGACCACCAAAATCGACTCTTTATATCTTGATATATTTTGTTGCCTACTGGATTTACAGTTAAAGGACTGTAATGTGCCTCTGAAAGTATTTTCTTCTTTAGTTCCTCATCTTTAGGAATGCATACACATACCTTGTAGTATAGGCATCCATTTGATTTTATTTCAAAGTCTTTAGATTCACACGTTCAACTTGCTTCTTTTTTTTTCAAGCATTTCTCATCATTTGCTTGTAACTCTTTAATTCTTCCTATCAAAGTAGACTTAATTTGAAGTTCAACCACGATTGTACTTTTTTCTGTAATTTTAACTGAGCATTCAATGTTCTCAAAGCATAAAATATTTTCCGGCTAAGTGCGTCTGCTACTACATTAGCCTTCCCCGGATGATGATCAATAATTACATCATAGTCCTTAATCAATTTTATCCACCTCATTGGTTTGAATAAAAATTAAAAAAAAATAATGTTCACCACCTCATTAAAAATTCATGTCAGCAATTCTGTTAGATTTTTAACGGAAAAAGATAAAAATAAAAAAATATTAACAAGAAGAATGATTTTAACGAAAAAATTAATTGAATGACTAAAACAAGAAAATGGTGATAGTTAGTGACCACCCGTATAATTTTCTCTAAAAAAACCCTCAAACAAACCTTAAGCCCAAATACAGAAGAAAGCCTTGGCTTTTAAGCCCTGAACAGAAGGGAGAAGATAAGAAATGGCGTGGATACTATCTTCTTCAGCTTTACCAACGCGGTCGCTGTCCCTCAACTCGTTACCGACTCACTCGGAACGCTCCAACAAACTCAGCTCACTGTCATGGGCCTCTTCGTTTCCCAGCATCAACATCTCCGTTAACTCATTCACACTCCCTCCTGCTCCCTCTCGGCACAAGGTATTCTTCTTTTAAAAAAAAATTATTGTGTTTAATTCGTGGGACTGGAATTTGGATGAGTAATGGGTCTTTTTAATGTTTAACGGTAAATCTAGAAAGATTGAGTTTAATTGTTTACTTGAGGGAAAGATTGGGTTTTCAATATAGGAATCAGCTCTAGGGGGAACATTTTGAAATGAAATAAAAGTGTTTATCCACATCTTATAGTTAATTGTAATGGATATTATAATTACATTCATAATTCTCTGTGTAGCAACTGAGGAATATCAGAGTGATTAGCAGTTGAATATGGTGATATTAGGTGTTCTAAGTCTTCAAACTGCCACATTGTTATTGGACCAAAAAAATTGTTATTGGACCAAAAAAATTGAGGATACATGCTCATTCTTCTTTTGTAATACCCCAAAATTTGCTTGTTAGTTGATTTATATTTGTTTTATATGTGCTTGGTGATTAATTTGCAAAGTTCTTAAAATTGATAGTTTTAGTTTGGTGACTAAAACGTAAGATTTCAAAGTTTGGTGACAAAAGTGAAAGGTTGGGAAAATTATAAGGACCAAAATGGTAATTTTCCCAATAATAAATTTTATGGTAAAAAAATGAATAGTTTAGATAAGAAGATCGGATTTTTGGTACGAGAATTGTGTAAAAAGCTAGTAAAGGTATAAGTTTTGGTAAATTTTTTGGGTAAGTATTCGAACTCGGAAAATTATGAAATTTTAATTGGAGCCTTAGTTAGACTCAAGGAACCTTGTGCTGAAATTTGAGAATTTTCTGAGACTGTTTAGATTCGATCATATTCGATACCTTATTAATTATCGGTATTTCGAATCGAGTCTAAATTTTAAAGATGGGCCCCATTGGAGTTGGAAAATTTATAAAATATTCATTTTTAATATTTTATTATGTTCTGGTTGGTTTCTTGAGGTTGGTTGGATTTCAAGTGAATTAGTTGGATTTCAAGTGAATTAGTTGGATTTCAATTAGTTAGTTGGAAACTAACTAAATTGCTAACTAGTATTTAAAGTCTAGTTAGATGTTGATAAGGGAATTTAATATTCCATTTTTTTGTTTCAAGACAAGTGGCATAGTATGATTTAATATTATATTTAATGGGTAATAATATGCCAAATGGCATAATTGTGTAAAAAGGAAAGAAAAAAAAAGGAGATTGAAAGCTGCCGAAATTTCAAGTTAGAAGGGGGTAAGGATTTCAATTCAATTTTGGTGCTTATGTGGTTGATTTTTGGCTTGACCTATTAGATAGAAAAATTTTCCTCTTGAAATTCTCTATCTATTGATATAATTTTTGCTTAGTTTCCATGTGCTTTTGTTGAGTTTGGAGGATTGGTTAGATGAAGAATTATGGGGAAACTATGGCAAAATTTTGGTTTGAGGTTGGAAATGATGAAATGGGAGTGATTCAAGTATATTTGTGTTGTTAGATTAAAGAAAAAAAGTCTTGATTTTTAAAGAGGAAATTTTAGGGTTTTTGATAAAAATTGAATTGGAAGGTGTTGTAGAAGAAAGAATTGTTTAGAATGATGATATAAATGGTTTGGAGTGAAATCCCTAATTAATTTGGCATTAGGGACCAATTTGAAAATTTTGAAAAGTTTGGGGACTAAATTATAAAGTTTGTTTTTGGAGTGTAGTGGCTTGAAAAATCAAGTTAAGTGGTTTGGAGGCTTAATTTGTAATTTTTGGTGACTTTGGGACTTGATTGTAATTTTCGGAAATATTAGTGACCAAGTTGGAAATTTCTAAAGCTTAGGTTCTTGAGTGTATTTGATGAAAAATGCAAGGATTTAGTTTGAAATTGATGTTAGAAGCTTGAAAATGTCCTTAGGGACTAAAATGCAAAGTTTGGAAATTTTTATAAAAAGTGTGAAAAAAATTGGTTCGAATATGAAAATTTTTATCGGATCAATTTTATTGATTTTAGATAATTATTGGTTATTTCCATTATTATTGGTGAATTGGGAATATTCTAACATATACTTTGAAATGGTATATGAAATGGTATATGTTATGGTTTTTGTAGATAATCAGTCAAATCGGGGACATAATAATCGAAAGGGGAAAGAAAAAGTACTGGACTGAAATCGAGTAGTGAGGCATTTTGATACAAGGCAAAAGTGAGTGCATGCATGTTTTTATATTATGTGATAGGAAGACCTGCGATAAGTCGACCTAAAAAGGTAATTATTTTTTTTAAAGTATGAAATTATTTTAAATGATATTTGTCTCGTATTTTTAAAGAATGGCAGCATATTGTAAAATGGAAATGGGCCTATTGGAGTATGAACTGTTCCTTTACGATTGAGTTACATGATTTAAATTATAATGACATGCTAGCCATTATGTTATTGCAGGAAATATTTTTATATTTGCCCTTGGTCATGAGTAGACAGTATTGTGGTATACCATTAGAGTCACATGATTTCGACATGTCGCTTGTTTTCGATACCTTCGGGTGTCGCTCGTTTTCGATACCTTCGGGTGTCGCTCGTTTCGATACTTTATTGTGTCGCTTGTTCGATACTCTAATGTGTCGCTCGTTTCGTCACTTCGGTGGCGCTTGTTTTCGTCATTTAATTATGGCGCTCGCAAATAATAGTACTTTTAGTACACGACTCGTATATTAGTCACTCAATATTACCTTGGGCTATACGATTTTTTAATTGATGAATTAAATTATGTTTCAACATAATATGATATGTTTTTTTTCTGCATATTATGAAAAGTATTATGAAATTTAATAGGCTTTACAAATATCATAAATTGTTTATGGTTTATTTCATGTTACTTACCTTATGTCTCACTGAGTATATTCTCAACGTGTATTTCGGTGATACATGTAGGTTGCCGGAATAGCTAGTGGGATAGCTTTTGCATAAGATCGGGTATTAGGGCCTACAACGCAGACAAGTTATTTTCTTGTATCTATGGCATCCTATTTTGTTGTATTTAGTGTCATGTAATTAAGTAACCTGTCAGTTTTGTAAAATTTTAAATCCGGCTTGCCTTGTAATAGTTCGAAATTAAAACACGATTTATATAATTATAATACTTTATGCTTATCTTTTAAATTGACAATATTAGTATTATGAGTTAAAAAAATAAATAAATAAATTTGTTAGCCTAAATTTAGCATGGTAAGTATATTGTATATTTTCTGTGACATTCTCGATTCATATTCGTGTACGGATACGGGTCAGGGGTGTTACATCTTTAGTTCAACCAAAATGTGTAAATGAATAGAGTGTTCGATGAATTGTTGGTGAACCGTTCGTATAATGTTTGTTTATTCAGTTAAATAAACGAGTATGAACAAAGTTGATAAGTGTTCAAAAGTACTATTTTTCTTACCTTTTTTTTTACTCATATTATTGTTAGACTTAGGCTCATATTAGTTGCATAGTTAGCCATTCATGCATTAATCTATGTTTCCTTCAATCGTTGAGCTTGATTACATAACTTGGTGATTTTTGTGGAAATAGATGCTGCTTTGGTGTGTTTTTGTGTGTGTATGTGCAGGATCACTTGCCAAAGCAATGCCGAGCTAGTTGCCAGGGCAGTGCATGAAGGAGACGCCGAGCCAGTTGCCATGGCATTTGTCGACAAAGACCAAAAGCAATATGGATGTCGAAATTCATGACTTTACAAGCCCAAGATGACATGGAGCAAGGCCCAAGCCCAAAGGAATTTGATTGCCATGCAGAGATTAAAGAAGAATTAAATTCCAAGAAGATAGGAGAAGTTCTAATAGGAATAAAATTATAATAAAGAATTATATTCTTTAAAGATAATTTAATTCCAACTCAAACTCCTCCTCAAAGAAGGACTTTGGCCTAGCCCTATAAATAGCTAAGAAATTCGACAAATCAAGGAGGAGAGCAAGAGGGAAATTTCGGCAAGTCCAAGTAGGGCAAGAGGAGAGAATTTTCGACAAGCATCAAGGGCAAGGAGGATTTCGACAAGCCTCTTCCTTCATCTTTGTTCGATTGGGTTCATGCTAGGGATTAATTATCTTGTGTTTCTTTGGAACCTAGCCATGAACTAAATTTACTTGGCTATGGTTATTGTGTTTTGTGGTTGTGAGAAACTATTGGTTTTTGTTTAGGTAATAAGAGTTTGCACTTTTCTATTTCAAGGTTTATTCATTCTTGGTTCCTATTATTGCTTGCGAGTGAATTGGGAGAGGATCTCGTGATTTCATCCATTTATCTAATATCGGGAGAGTTAGATTCAAGAAACGAATGAATATGATCTTTATGCAATCCAATGATGGTGAAGATTAATCCGCTTAGGAATAAGTTAAGGATTTCAACGGCTAAGAGGAGCGCAAGATTGGTTGTTGTTCACCCTTGATTCACGCAGGGATGTATTATCAAGCCATGCACAAGTAGCTAGAGTTTCGACTTAGGGATAAGAAGAAACCATTGAAGAACGCTCCGCCGAACCTTGAAGTTGCTGCCCAGTCGCCCAACTAGTCGCCCAAGCAACCATCAATTAGTTGCCAAGGCAACCCGTTGTGCAAAGTCGCCACGGCAAATCGAGTTGCTCGTGCACTCTTTTACCAAGACAATCCAATCGGCTATCACACCTCAACTCACGATAACCTAGCCTATCTCTCTCATTCGAATTCATCTTTTCTTTTACTTAATTGCTTTCTAGATTAGTTATTAGTTAAAACTTCTATAATCCTTCACTTGTGTTTTTACTTTTTACAGTGCAAGAGACTAGATTCTTGAAGTGGCACCAATCCCTGTGGAGACGATATCTTTTATACTATAACTTGCGACGTGTATACTTGCACAATTGCGTAGCACTTATTACGCGCAACAAAAGTTTTATGTCCGTTTAATAAATGAACGAACACGAATCGAGGTGTACTCCGTTCGTTTATGTTCACGAACAAGCTCGTTTACAAGCTCATTTACTTGGTTTCCTTTTTCTTTTATTTTTTTTGTATGGACTAAATTAAACACATGGTGATTTTTTGAGTTTAAACTGTGAAGCCTGATGAGCTTAAAGACTAGTGGTGTAACTCCACCATTTTGGCGAACATATAAATGAACATGTTAGCAGACATATAAAAGAACAAGTTCGTGAACATTACACGAATATGTTCACGAACGTTAAACAGACAAACACAAACACCATAAAAATAAATAAACGAACACAAATATGATATTAAAAAAATAATCGAACCGAGCATTGACACCTTCAAATATAAATAAGCGAACACGAACAAAACCTTATTCGTTCAAACTCGGCTCATTTACACCCCCTAGCTCAACCCCTACTTGATTATATATTTAATAAACTCTTGTATTTTTTAGTTGAAATAATTATTTTTACAAGGACCAAATTGTTATTATACCAAAATTATTAAATAAATCTATATTTTTTAACAAGTACATTGCGGGAAATTCGTTCCGAAAAAGAGCAAAATCGATCGGTGTCCCGAAAGTCCTGGAACTTGCTGATTCAGGGTTCCTACTTTAGTCTAAATAATAGACGGCAGCAACAGACAATTTACCATTGGCCCCAAGATGAGGAATGACAAATTGCAGGCCTAAATCACCAAAGTTGTACTGAGAAAAAGATCTCAGAACACGAGCTACTTGCATGTATATGATACTACATCTATTCCGAGCTAAGGTGCACGATTCTTACTGTGAGCACCAGCTACAGATCATAAAAATCCGGGGACGTTTCTGTATAGATTCTTTAACAGGTGCCAATCGAGGCTCTTCATTCACACCACCATTTGGCTGTAGGTATACCTCCCCCCATCGCTAACCGCTTCTATGAATAAGTGCTGGAACCTGTATAATGTAATTGCTTGTCCAACTTCTCCAAAATTAAGTGTATTTCCTCCATTTTTAGGTGGCTGTTCTCTCCGGCAATAAACTCGTGAACTTCCCCATCGATCTTGATAGAGCTGCAACCGGGTGCCTTATTCACTCCTCGGCTTTTCATCATCTGTTTTATTCTTTTGGCATCATAATGTTTCCCGGAGGATGCATATAGATTCGAGAGCAAAACATAAATGCCGCTATGATCTTCTAGTCGCATGAGCTTCTCAGCAGCAACCTCAGCCAGTTTGGTCTGTCCGCTACTACAGTACGAACTCAACAATGCTCTCCAGGCAATGGCTTCATCAGAGGGATTGCTTGAATCTGGCATGCTTTGAATTATTTGATTAGCTTCTTCAAAGAGTCCACCCCGGATAAGTAAGTCAATTATGCACCCAAAATGTTCACTTTTAGGCTCGATGTTATACACATTACGCATTCTATCGAGCATTCTTACACCTTCAAATGCATTACCAGAATAACTACAAGCACTAAAAAGAGCTATAAAAGTGATATCATCAGGGCTGACTCCATCTTTCTCCATTTGCCTAAACAGCTGAGTTGCACTTTCTCCACCTCCATGCATTGCCAGCCCCGAAATCATAACATTCCAGGTAACATCTCTTTGCTGCATTTCATCAAACAGCTTTTTAGCAATACCCAAATTCCCACATTTTGCATACATATCCATCCACAAGACAAGTACTCAAACGATGACTCAATGGAAACTTCTGTTGATCCATATATTTATGAATCCAAATCCCGGTATCTAAAGCACCTAAATTAGCACAGGCACTAAGAACACTCACAAATATAGCCTCATCAGGCTCTATACCGCTCATTTGCATTAGCCTGAACATATAAAGACCCTCCTTAAAGCAATTATTTTTTACATATCCAGAAATCATGGCCCCCAAAATTCCTCTATCCTTCACCGGAGCCTCATCAAAAAGCAATCTTGCAGTGTCCACATCACCCATTTGTCCATACCCAGAAATCATAACCGTCCATGAAACAACATCAAGCCTAGGAGTCTCGTCAAAGATGTACCTTGCCACTTCGACATTACCAAACCCACAGTACATAGAAATCAAAGCATTACCCACAAAAACATCAAACACAAAACCCAATTTCAGGCAGAGACCATAAACCAATTCCCCAAAGTAAAAAGAGTGCAACTTTGCACAAGCTTTCAACACAAAAGGCAAAGTATAATTGTCTGGGTACATGCCTTTACTCAGCATGTTACTGTATAAGTGGAGTGTTTTAAAGGTTTCGCCTTTGAGAAAGAAAGCTTTGATCATGGTGTTGCATATGCAAATTGTGGGTTCCTGAATGTGTTTGAAGAGGTTCCAGGCGCAGGCAAGGCTTCCATGTTTTGGGTTTGCACAAAATGCTAAGAGCCTGCTTAATGCGAAGTTATCGGTGCCGATGCCACACGTGATTGCTTGCGCATGAGATTGCCTTAGTTGCTTCATGTTCTTGCATTTCTCCAAGAGTTGTAGGCATCTCTTGCTACTGCTTGACATGAGTTCCACAAGCAACTTGGTTTCAGAAAACCAAAGGTGGAATTTCTGACGTGGTTTCTGATTTCTCTTTGGCCTTTTCTAAATTACAATATTCAATAAATCTGAACAAACAATAGATATAAATATATACAATTTTAAACTTCTCTGTACGAATATTTTGAGTTCGACTATTAACAAGACCGAACTGTTTTTGCCTAGAGTCCATTTCTTTACGGTCTGTCTCGATAAAGATTCATATCTGGTCTCAGCGGAAAAAGAGATCCAGGTTCAAGTAGTTTTGTCTGCAAATCAATATCTTGCTGTAGACTGAGTGACGGTTAAGTGTATTGTATATAAATTTTGATGCATTAATAATCCATATTCTCTAAATTCTGACTTATTCATACTAATTACTTTATATAGCATGATCCATTAGCATTTTAATGCTCTTACATGAACTTCAGAATTACATTCCTCCTACATTACCATCTTGTGGAGGAAGACAAAGTTGAAGCAGCGATAACAGACCTTGATTTCAGATTTTGCAGAGAAGAGAACACAGAGCTGGTTTCAAAATGATGAGTTGAAATCGTGATTCAAACCATAAACCAGAGAAGATAGTTGGCGTTGCAGCTGCCACATGTCATTAGCTCGATCACAGGACAGGACCAAGCATCCGTGACCAGAAAAAGACCAGAACCCTCTTTGATGAAGGACAAGAGCAAAAAGGGAGCTACAATGTCTTCAAAATCAAAACCTGGCACCGTAACCAAACAATTTTTAGGCAAAGGTTCAAGGCATCCAGATATTCATGTAACAAAGTGCCAGTAATCAGGAATTCTGTTTGATGCTGCTTAACCAAAAGAAATTAACAGGTGAAGGTTCAAAGGAAGTTTCAGAAAGAGCAGACAGCAGAGTGCCAGTAATCAATGCTGCAGATGAAAATGAACGTAGACGTGTGCATCATTTAAAAGTCCTCTTAGTTTTTCCTATCAAATGGGCAGCTCTAGCAGCACACAATCCGGAAGTTCTCAGAAACCGGAAACACTTTACAGTCAACCAGAAAGTGCAGCGCCAAAACCAGACTATCATGTCATGAAACCAGGAACTCCAGCAACAAGACCTGAACCACCTCCTATTATTAAGCCTGTGGCTCCGGTAACAGAAGCTGAAAGACGAAGTGGAGTAAGGGCAGGGTCAGAGCAGGCAAAAGGAGATGCTTGGGAGAAGGCTGAGATTAGAGGTGTGCATTATTCGGTTTTAACCGAATTAACTGATCGAACCAAATTTTTTTTTTGGTTAATCGGTCGGTTAATTTTAGGTAGATCGGTTAACGGTTAATAGTTTTTTCAAATTTTGGTTATCGAGTAATTCGGTTCAAAATTGGTTAATTAACTGAATTATTATATATTAAATAAATTACATATATTTATTTTTTGGTCACTAAACTTCTCAAATGGTAGTAAAATGATCTTTAATTTTTTGGATATATTATAAAATGGTCGTTAAACTTTTCAAAATTTACCAATAATTTATAGCGTGCAATGAGTCAATGACCATTTGTAGTAGTTCGATAAGTTTAATGATTGTTTTGTATCTTCCGGAAGTTTAGTGACTAAAAATATCATTTTTGAATAGTTTAGTGACCATTTGTGTAATTTACCCAAACTTGTATAAAAAATTTCGGTCAATTTGAAAACCGACCAAATTAACCGAACTTTTTTCGGTTCAATTAAATTTTTTTAAAAAACTCGGTTCGGTTAAAGGTTAAAAAAAATCGGTTAATGGATTTTGGATAATTCGATTCGGTCGGTCAACCGAATTAACCGAATTTACACCCCTAGCTGAGATGGCTAAGATCAAAGAACGGTAATAATACATTGAGGCTTAGAAGTACTAATTGTTTGGTACTAACCGGTTGTGGCAATACATTAAAGCCGGAAAGCAACTTAACTACATTGAAATAACAAATGCAAAGCCAACATAAGGGGAAAAAAGCTATCTTTCAATTTATCAGGCAAATTGTAGCATATCATCTTCTTTACTAACAATAAATTACAGGTATGTGAAGCTAAATGAAACTATAGTTGCCTGCGAGGAAAAGCAGAGATCAGACTTGTTTTTCCTTTTCTAAATTTGAACTAATTCTTAGACACTAAAAGCTTATTTCTTCAAGCAGAAGAGGGAATTGGAGAAAACGATAGCACGAGCATTGACACAATTTAGGAAAGAAATGGACTGCATCAAACAAGTTGCAGATGGAGAAAGAGCAGCGGCAAAGAAATGATGAGCTTAAAGCAAAGGGAAAAAAGCAAATATAATTAGAACAGGAGAGCTTCCATTGACATGCTTCTGCTGTCGAATGTAACTAATAATGTTGCATCATGAGTTTGAAGTTAAGATATGTAAAGATCATATATACAATGCTGTGACTTATTTGAACCATTCAACACTTGTTTCAATCAAGAGGTTTTTTCAAGAAACTTGTGTAGCTTTACTAATATTTCTGACAATTCATGTTTAGTATGATCATATATGAAGCCATATAGCAACTGATGCAGAAAAACCTAGCCCATGTATTGGACAATACTCTGTTACTCAAAATAGATAATAAATTTATAATGCAAATGATCATGAAGGAATTAATACTCTTAAAGATTGACAATATAATCCAATCTTCAATTGCTGCAGAAGCATGAATGAAAATCCAACTTTTTGTGTGTGTGGAAATTATAAATATAAAAGTAGAGAAAAAGAAAGAAACCTGTTAAAACAGTCCAAACGATCAACCATTTGAACACTTCCCACCTTAATTAATGAATAATGAGAAAGTAATACCTTGAACTGCAAAATACTTGAGGATAACAAGAACATGCTGAGAGTTTGAAACCTTAGTTAACTATATCTTACTAAGGCTTTAGATTGTGCATGTTATAACATTAAACCGTCACCAGAAGATTAACAATATTGCAAGCCTCCATACTGAATTTGAACCACAACGTTTCCATGTTGAACTTATCATTTTTGTAGATGAAAAAGGTCACCTATATGATGAACAATACTAAGATGATGACTAGTGTAACCTTTAAGGTTAATACAGCCAGCATTGTTTCAATAATTCATCAGAGACTAGTAGATATGAGACCAAGTTAACAAAAAACAAAGCCATTTGTGCATTCGATATATTTAAAAAAACCCAGTTAAAATATACTAGGGAGCAAAGCCGTACACCGCAATGACAAAAGGTTCAATAAGTCATAGGAATAATCTTCAAGGGATAAAAGATTAAGCAACCGGCAAAACCATTTATCTGACCTTTGAATCGTTTTCGACAATATAAAGTAGAAAAATTTTATATCAAAATGCAGAAAAAATTACGACCATAAACACTAAAAAGAGTGAAATAACCACCACAATTAACTGCAAATTATATTCTTTTGGGAACTCAAGCCTGTACAACAGGTAAAGTGTCATTTCAATGACAACCGATGAAGGGCATAACCACAATTGCCAAAACAAGCTTTTGAGATGTTTTGGGGTCACAGTCCATCATGAAACCAATACATTAATCTGAAAGCTTCAGGATACTAAAAAAACCCCAATACCAGCAATGGAGCCACTAAATTTCAAGTAAAAGCAGCAGAGTGAGCATCGGAAGAAGGATGAGGCCAGATTACTCCAATAGATGTGTTCACTTGGAACCATATATCTCATACACCCTGAAGTGCGAAAGCAACATCTCATGAGGTGATTTCTCTAACCAACCTTTCCAACATAGGGAATGCAAAGTACAGTACCAAGAAAGACGGGATGGCAAAAACAACTGTCACCAGCATATAGAGTAATAGGATAACAGCACTTGCCGGTATTGCAAAGAAAACAACCAGAAGGAAAATGATGATCAAAGTGAACTTGGACGTACAGTGAATGAAGAAATCCAATGATTTATGAAGTGAGAAATGACGCCGCACTGCATTAATTCTGCCACCATTATCTAGAGATCTAATTTGTTCAGAACGATTAGCATACGACCCTCTCCTAACAACACCACAATTAGCTTGATTTCCAAGCACCAAATTACATCTTGGAGAGCCAACCAGTTGATTGTCCCCAGACAGATTTCTCCTGGCAATGCCATACCTATCTCCGTTAAAGCTCTCCATCATCCACAAAATGAAGAAATTCTTGCGAGGGAACTTGAGGTTCCCCTTATAAACCAGTCGCAGTGATAGCAGGTGGCACCACGGGCAAGAAATGAACACGGGGATCTTGATTTGCTGAGCTTGGAGTTTCAAAACAGCAGGTTGGAGACCCATGACACAAATTTGGCAAAGAGTGTGACCACACCATAAGACATAAGGCACATTCTCAACAATGTTGAAAGATTCCCAACAAATTGGACACTCTAATCCTTCATCTCTACTACCATTTGAACACACCTCATCATCTGAACATTCAGAACAAGCTTGAGTCGCCTTTTTTGAACTCTTTAACCCAATGCTTCCAATGGTATTACAAGCAAAATTCCACATCTTTGACAGAACAATAAAAGAAAAATAACAAAAATAGCAATAAATTATAACTGCAATTAACTCTTAACTACTTAGACCAGAAAATCAGGGACCTTTTCCAACCTAACAAACATGAAAATCAATATAGAAATGATTTTAGAAGAACGAACACAGTTGTTTAAAATTAAAATATATTTCAATTCCTTATTAATTTTACATTCGGCATAATCATGCAATAATTATCCTCATAAAATACGAATTAAATCTCAAAACGTAAAAAAGGTGGGGATAAGAAAAAGTTAGAATTGTAGAAATGTGGAATCATAACAAAACTTACCTTAAAATCTGGATGAATTTGAAGAAAAGGAAGAAGCTTGATTGTTTGGGAGCAGGGAAGAGAAAGAAAAAGGAATGATTTTTCCTTAACTGTGTTTAATTAAAAAGAAACCAAAAGTAGCCAAAACAACCGCTGTAAACGGCGTCGCTTAACACTCCTCCTCTACTCTTATTTATTTATTTATTTATTTATTTATTTAGGCTTAAATGAAAAATAAGTGCCTAAATTATATATATTTTTAATATCATAAGCATAAAGTATTTTTTATGTAAAAATAGATGCTTAAAATTTCAACCATTATAATTTTAAATGTTCAGTCGTTTAAAAGAACCGTTACCCAATCAAATCGAAATACATAACGGAAATATTGATTTTTTAATTGTTAGAAAAAAAGCTTTAATTTTTTATTTTTTAATTTTTTTTGAAATTTTCAATGTCGTCGCTGTCGATCGCCATCGTCGATTCCATTCTTTCGGTCGCCAAACTTAGCTGACCATTTCTCCTAATGTGTCGTCGTCGAAAATCAACGAACGGTGTGACAATCGAACATTATTTCACATTCGGCTTTTAAAGTTCGACTGACACACCGTTTGGTGATTTTCGACAATGACACGATGAGAAAAATGGCCGGCTAGATTCGATAACCAAAATGTTAGGATCGACGACGACGATCAGCGGTGGCAGCGGTAAAGATTTGAGATTTTAGGATTTAAGAATTTGGAGATTGTTTTAGAAATTTTCATGATCTCAAATTTTTTTTAAAAAAAATTTGAATTATTAAAAACAAAAAGTTAATTAAAAGAAACTATAGATTGAAACCTACAAAATTCCAAAACCTACAATATCCTTGTTAATTTTGAAAACGAACGGTTAAAGACAACTAATTGTGTGTTTAATATTTTTTTTGTCAATTTTAACATAAGTAATAAATTAGTCTCTTAATAATTTTTAAAAAATCAGCACATAATTTATATATTTATACAAATATCTATGGTTAAATTTGTTGGTTTTCATGATTATAATTAAATTGACATAATGTATAAATATTACCTAACTTTATAACAATATCAATCAATTGTGTTGTCTTTGACGATGAACATAGCGTTGTCATTTGACTTTTTCTTTTTTTTTCTTACTTTTTGTTTCAAATAAGAATTCATTCTGTTAGGATTTTCTCTTTCTTACATATTGTTACGTTTGTTCATTTGCCTCTATGTCACAATTTTCATCCGTCTTGTGACACAATTTTCATCTACCTTTATGATAATTTGACATTTGTATAACAAACTACACATCACACCTTATGATCAGAAAAAGTCAATGGTCTAGTATAATTAGATCTCCTTTTATGGTAGTTTGTTGATACAATCAAAACAGTTAGCGGAGGAATATACAATATTGACTTTCTCGACCTTTTTTCTTACATTTATATAGACATAGTTTCTAGTTGGAAAGAAAAAAGAGAGATTTTGATGATAGTTGAGTTTATATAGAATATAAATGGCATATTTGAAGAAAGATTTTATTTTTTCTTCACGTACTTGAGTTTATATGTTTTAATTTTATTTTTCCGTAAATTTTTTTCATGGGCTTGGTCCACAAGATCTCTATGGTATAAATATGTTATATTTATTGTACTTTAACTTATTTTTAATGAAACTCAACTTCTTATTATTGTTAAAAAATTACTTTACTATATATAAAATATTTAAAACTATTAAAATTGAAATGAATTTATAAATATAACATATGATCACGATTTTAATAGCGTAGATTGTCAGTATTTTAAATTTTATAAATAAATAATGAATGAAGATCTATCTATGTACACGTTTTGTGTTTTATAATCCATTTTTAATTCTTTAATATACAAATAAGCCATGATCATGATTTGTTTTAATAGTTAATATTGACAGTAAACTCGTTTTAAAATTTATATAATATTTATTCCTGATTTCTTTTATTATTGTATATTGAATATTCATTTTCTTTTAAAAGTTTTAATTAATTTTTAAGTTTTAATAATATGGTAAATATATGTTCAATATTATGTTAGTAATATCTGGAGATTAAAAATTGAAAATAATATAACTTTGACTATCACAAATCATATAAACGTGAACGAATACCTTACTTAATTAACCAATAGATATCACCAACGACCATTTAGTTTAGTGGGATGAAACACTAGATCCTTTAAGCAAGGCTAGAGATTCGAATCCTGACATTGTAGACGTGTAATAAATTGGGTTGGGATAGTCATCTCTATAACGAGTCTCTGAATATCTGATCCGGATTAGTTAATTAATGAGTTAAATACCGGTGTTTAAACTAAAAAAAGTGTCGGTTTTTAGGTGATGTTGATTGTTCTCTCGTTTTAAGGAGTTCTTGTGTTGTTATGGTACAAGTTTTCTATTGTAATTTAGACGTGTGTGGTTGGGTGCTGAATCATATATTCAAAACGAGGTATAAAGAACTTTTTCGGCTTCGTTTCATTTAGTGTTAGTTTTGTGTATTGTCCTGGGTAGCGAATGATCTTATTTTTTCCTTTTAAAACTTCAAACGAGGTGTACGTTTTAGGTCAATATATATGTATATTTTTTGCCCTCTTTTTAATAAAACAAACTTTAACCATTTTAAGAATAAAATTATTATTTTAATTATTTTATAATACATCTCTTATATAATTTTTTTATTTTATAAAATTAAGTAAAAAGTTATCGAGGGGACAAGATTTATAGGACGAAGAAAATATAATTTTATTTGCGGAAAAAAATCTTGAGCCAACTTCAAGTAATCCCCACCCGACCCCCAGCAGACTCTTTCCCTTTTTCACCGTCACCTGTTCCATGCGACTCCGGATTGGAGGTCTGGTACTGGTACAGGTTACTCTCTGCCTTTTCAACATATTGGCCGACACCCGTAGTCTTATCCTGCTTTCCGTAGTTTTGGGCAGCGACCAAAAGATCAGCAGCAGCACCCGCAACCTTCTCCTTGTAGACCTTGTCGATTTCGTCGTTGAGTGTGGATTTTGCCGCGTCCGCCCTTGGTTTGTGGTCTTTCATCATTGTTGGTGTGAGTCTGCTGGATATTGAACTCAAAATTTAAGAAGAAAAAGGAGAAGTTAACAGAAAATTTAACCACTTGTTTTAATATTTGTTGACAGAAAGACGAATTATTATATGATGTGAATATTACGAAGTATGGACCACCCTCTTTTTAACTTGTTCATAGTGTCGGCAAACACGTACTATTTCTTTGGGTGATTGAGCACCTCAATTGGCCTTGACATTTTTCTTGGCACCAAGTCGACGTGTTTTGGCTTTCCATGATTCCACCAGAGCTGTTGATAGAGCAATTAAAGCTTGATATTTTTCACATACATTATCATCTGTCCATTGAATTCACTTCTTGTGCTTTCCCAACCATTTTTTTAATATTGATCCAATCCAAAAATCGATTGATTCGATTCAATATCAAATTCAACTCAAATTTATTTTGAATAAATTCCGATCCAACCTAAATTGAATGCATTCTAGACTTGAAAATGAAATGATATTATTTGAATTCGATATGAACGATTCGATTGTCACCTCTATTTAAATTATGTATCCTCCAATAATATAATTTTATAGATGTTTTGAAAATTAAATTTAGAATTCTATTTTATATATAACATTTAAACTAATATTTTTTTTTAAATTTTTATATAGTACCTAATTCCCATATTTAAATGAAGAAATTTGATTTTTTTATAATTAATAGAACTAAATACTATGGTTGTTTTTATATTATGAAACTACTTTTGTATATATTTTTTAATATTTTAGTGTGATTAAATGATAATATTTGTTATTTACTCTTAGTCTTTTAAAAACGAACACACATCTTGAAGACAACGTTGCTCGAACTCGGCACCTAGGAAGAACAATGTCATCCTTTACCACTTTTTTTTTGTTAAAAGATCATCCTTTACAATTAGGGCCACACAATAGGTTCACTTTTGTATCACTTAGGGGCGAAGCTCCTTTGGGGCCCAAGGGCTGAGCCCCTGTTAATATAGATATTAAATATTTAATAAGTTTGGGTTAAAGTAAAATACAAGAACTAATTAAATATTTAATCAAATAGAAGTTAAACTAAATGAGAATGAGCTCGTGCCTCTTAAATTTTATTTGGTCTAATAACAATTCAGGTCTTTATAAGTTTAAATATTAGATAAATTAGACAATGTCTCATGAATTTTGAGTTAAAATACTTAATAAGCCAATATTTTTTTAAAATTTATTATTTCAACCCCTCCTAATGTTCGATACTAGCTCCGTCATTGGTATCATTTAAATTGCTTAAAATTGTTATGGGCTAAGTTGGAATTCCAAAGTTTAAGTTATTTTTATTTATTTATTTTTGTTCACTTAGTTATCTTTAGTTATAAGTATATTATTACGGAAAAATATAAGTAAATTCTTTTTAAAAATAATTGTAGCTGATTCAGAATATTGCAGATAAAGATATTTAAAAAATTATTAAAAGTTTTTAATTTTGTTGTGAATAAAATAATAAAAAAATAAGAATATGAACATAAGATAGAAAAACGAGAGATTTGTATTTGTTCTGAATATTTATGTGTACAATGTCTTCATCAAATCATCTATTTATAGGCATAAAAAGTACATAATACACGAAACTTTAATTAATGAAGATAACATTTTTACTAATAAAATAAATCAAAATTTTTAAATAAATTCCTTATCATAATAAACATCCACATAAATAAATATTTATAACAAATTTCAAACTTTTACGTATTTAACTATCCGATGAATAATAGTATTTAAGGGACACTATTCCCTATACTTTGCTGCAACCTTTGGAATCATAGCAGAAATTCCCTATATTTAATGGGACATCATAAGGCAGCAGCAGAGCTTCGGTTTGCTAGGAGCCGGCACCGGTGGGCTGGCTAAAGGTCAATACCATGGTGCGATGAAGCCAAGCTTCGGTTTGGCAGCTACAGGCAGCATCATTAGAGAATCTGATAGACACCGGCAAGATCGACGTGATGTTGACCTGAACTTGAGATAAACTCGGTAATTTTAGATCCGAATCTAACATGAGAACGACTTGAATTTGATAATGTGATAACGGAACCAACATGCGATAAACTAGAACTCGAAACTAACTTGATAAATATATGATATAACCCAACTTGAAACGAGCCGATATCCGATTTTACCCGACATGTTATCAACTCGACTTGTTGACTCGACATGTTAATCAACCCGACCTCTAAACGAGTAGAGTAAGTGATACATTTTGTATTCAGTTTAACTCTAAAACTTTTAATTGTTTGAGAGGAAAATTACCCACCTCATCCAAGTTATTTTTTCTCATTTTTTTCATATACACTAAACCCTATAACCCTAAACTCTATACTCTAAACCTTAAACCTCAAACTATATACCCCTAAAACCATATTATAATTACCATCATTGTTATTATTATTAAACTAAAATTGTTGTTGTTATTAATTTATTATTATTTAAAAATAAATAAATTAGTTTTGTTAATTTGTTATTGTTGTTAGTGTTATTATTACTAAAAGCAAAATATTACTTATTGTTAGAATAAAATTACAAGTTATGCACATACAACTCGACGTCATGTACATAGCAGATACATCTCGATGCTTTGGGCAATTACGGAGGCAATTCAACGTTTAATGTGAAGGCGCAACTCTTAGAAATAACGCCTAAGACTTTTAATTGGTTCAATTAGGTTTTAACAGATTTATAATTTTTTGTTTAGTTATTTTTATATGGGTAAAAAGAACATTTGGACTTGGGAGACATTAGAGAGAAATTACTCTCCATCCAAAATTCAATTTCTTATTTTTTTTAAATTTTTTTATAACTCTAAACCTTAGAATTTAATTTTTTTAATCCTATATACGTCAAGTGAAAGGCATAAAAGGTACATATGTTGCAAATTGCAATACAACAATTTAACATTATATCTAGAATGATCTGAACTTAATCCGATACTCGAAATGATTTGACCAAAATTCATCTATACTCGGTTAAGATCTGACATGAAGTTCATCCAAAACTAATAGTATCCAACCCGAATTTTATCCGAAACCGATGTGACCCGACTTGAACTTAACCTGATATATAGATTAACCATACCCGAAGTCCACCTGAACTAAAATTAGCCCAATAATTAACCTCTCGAACCCTATCCATTTTGACATGAACCAAGTATTAACCAAATCAGAAATTAACTTGACCCGAACCGAGTTCAAGTTGAGATCAACCCGACATTGATTCGAATTCGAGTCAACCTAAACCTGGCCCGACTCAAATTGAATTTGATTCGATATAACCTAATTCTGATATAATCCGACCTAATTTTAGTTACCTATTAACTGAGTGCCCTCTAAAGTAGTTTACCCCGTTAATATATGGCCTCGACCCATGTTTTTGTTTCCTCCTCTGCCGACACGTCGATTTCTTCCTCGATCGACCATAGTAAATCCATGAAACTACGGGCTCAAACTATTTTTCTTTCTAGCAATAGAAATTAGAAACTAGAAAGCACCCACCGAAGTTTGCCCCTTGTTATTCAAGCCCAAAGTTTCCGTCTTTTTCCTCACTTCTTTCTTCTATTTCGAATCTTATGCGATCTTTCCAACCCTAAGTAAACTAACAGCTGCTTTCAATTACCAATTCCTGAATTCACTATTGCCCAAATTAGTTTTTCAAAATCAAAATTTGACTTTTATTTATGCTCATTTACGTCTTCTTTAAACTTCGACTGAAAGTCTCAAACTTTGAACGCCGTCGTTTTTTTTCTTTTAAAAAAATCATTTCATGTGATTTTATTTGAGATTAGTTTAGCAACAAGGAAATGGGTTTTGCTGTATCCGATGAGTTGTTGGGAACTGTGGTTCCAATTGTTGTTTACTGGATTTATTCAGGGATTTACATGTGTTTAGGGTCATTTGACAAGTACAGATTGCATTCTAAAGCAGATGAGGAAGAGAATAATTTGGTTTCCAAACGAACGGTCGTTGAAAGCGTTCTCTTCCAGCAATTTCTTCAGGCTGCCGCCGCGATCCTTTTGTTCACGGTAAACCCTCTAGTTACTTTTTATGATCAAGTTACTTCTTCAAACATGGATCTGGGATTTTGTGTTTCAGTTGCATATTGGAGTCAAAATGTCAAACCTTTATGTGTTTTTATAATTAAAGCTGAAATTTTGATGTCAGGGCTCATGTTTTAGTTTGATTTTAGGAGAACCAAATGGTTACAGGTGTTGGGTTTCATTCAAAATTCTTGCTTTTTCTTTGACAGCAAATTGGTTTTCTTTTTTCTATTTTGGGCATATATAAGCTGAATCGAATTACCTTCCCTGGAGAAGTTTTTGTTAGGTTATTCATAGGGTCTTCTCATTTTTTTTTCTTAGAGTGTCACTTGGTTTGTCTTAGAAAGTAAGTTAGCACACAAGACTTGACCGATTGCAGGGTTCCGAATTCTTTTTGCTTGCTTTGCAAATATGATTGCAAAAGTTTGGAGTTAATTGTTTGCATCATCCCATTACATACGATATATCTATCCACTTTGCGTATAACAGTTGGATGAATGATCTCAGGTATAATCAGCCATGAGCCTCGATACGATTTCTTTTTGACACATGAAAGAGTATATATAGCAAAGTAATACTTAGTTATAGAGCATACGAGGTTTGTCACTTGATATTAGTTCATTTACTTGTAGGTTGTTAATCAGACTCATAGCTTATCTAGTAGCCTTGTTACATTGAATCCGTGTTGCTACTTGCTCTAACTCGTCATTTTTCTTAAAGTACTCGTGTCCAACACATATTTGGACATAGGTATGTGGGTGCTATTTTCCAATATATATATATATATATATGAAAGAACTTGGAAGAAATGAGTACCTGTGTCGGATACTATTAGAGTGACATAGCTGTGAACTGTGTTTGTAATTATGAAATTTCAGCTGTGATCATACTGTAATTTTATATTCTTTTCTTCATATACCATGAATAATCTGTCTTTTGAGTTTGTGCTTTATTAGATAGGAGCTACGCAGAGAAGATTTGGAAATATACCCTTGTTATGAATTGTGATATTTAGTTTAATGGCATTAATCTATTTTTATCAGTTAGCACAACCACATCAAATTTCCTTTATTTTAGGACTGGTTTCACAGGTTTCTTCATTACCTTGTCACCTGATAGAACACTCGTAAGCTGGGTGCTGTTCCCTGTTTCTTGTGTTTCAGAACTGTTATTATTTCACATGTAGCTGGGTGGTTATCAGTTTTTATTTCATTTTTCTTGTTAATTGAAATCCAAAATCCCAGATGTTTTCTAGCATGCAAGTAATTTCAATTGCAAAATCATATTGATAGTGTACATTTTTACCAAACATTGTTTTGTGCAGGTCACAGGGGGTCAGACTGAGGCTTCCCCTCAGCAGCAATCGTCCTTTTTTATTCTAGCTAGACAGTTTCTTACAGCAATGTTAGTTATGGATACTTGGCAATACTTTCTGCATAGATACTTCCACGAGAACAAGTTCCTATATCGGCATTTGCACTCTCGACATCACCGTCTTGTTGTTCCCTATGCATTCGGAGCTCTGTACAATCATCCATTAGAGGGGCTTCTCCTTGACACTGTAGGCGGAGCCTTATCATTTATGCTTTCCGGCATGTCTCCTCGGACCTCCATCTTTTTCTTCTCCTTTGCTACCATCAAAACAGTGGATGACCATTGCGGGCTAATGCTTCCCGGAAACCCCCTCCATATATTCTTTAGAAACAATTCTGCATATCATGATGTCCACCATCAGCTTTATGGCAGCAAATACAACTTTTCGCAACCATTCTTCATCATGTGGGATAAAATCATGGGGACGTATATGCCGTATTCGCTGGAGAAGAGAGCAGAAGGGGGATTGGAAGCTCGGCCAACTAAAGAGTTCAAAGAGGATTAGAATCCATTTGTCTGTTACGGAGTAAACATGTACCACCAGTATTTTCTTATCTTTTTTAATTCTTCCACCATTCATCAAATTCTTGTGTTCTTACGCCTATTTTCGTTTATAGAAGTAATAATGACATCCATTAGTTAATTAGTTCAGATATTTGTTTTTTATGTCTGTCTACTGTATCTTCTTGTCTGTCGTGTAATTTAAATATTAGATGAATTATTGTATTCGTATTTTTCAGATGCGTTGTATTCATTTTTTATACAATTATAATATGAGGATGTGGATATTATTAGGGGTGTAAATGAGTCATTAATATCTATTCGAGTTTGACTCAAAAAAAATTTACTTTAAAAAAGAGTTGGGGTCTAATTAGAGCACTATAATATCCGGATTGAACGGCTTGCAAGTCTAATCGAGTTTTTTTTATTAAATAAAGAGTTGTTATATTGTAAATGTAAACATTAAGATTTAAACTCACGCAAGATGATATAATATGAGTATTTTTGACCACTCGGTCAATTAATAGATTTTAATTGAATTTTTTTATTAATACATATTTTAAATATCCTATGACTACACTTTTATTTTGAAGATACTTAATTCGAGTTCGAACACATTGATTTTAATACCCCTAATCTCCCTAGCTAGATAAATGAGCGAGGATGGTTGTGCTCATCAGGTGCCGTTTGAGCCAAAGCTGAATTGGCATGCCGATGGTAGTTAATGCCAAGTAATGTTATCTCACTAAGAAAAGCCGAAAACATTGTCCATCATCCCGATTTGGAAAAGTATAGCATCCTAAAACTCCTTTGCTTCCATGATTAGAGTTAAGCTAAAGAGATTTATGGCCACTGTCGGCCAAAATGTGATGGACCATTGTGTCCGTTTCACTAGGAAACCAACATTCCAATATGTGTTTTTTCAGGGTCACCAAAACATTTCGGGATGACAGACAATCCATTGGTTTCAACAAAAAGAAAAAGGCCTTCTCCTCCATCATCCTCTTCCCACGTAAGAGGGTTGTTCGTTTGAGTTTTAATTTAATTTAAATGCCATCCCCTTCAAAGTGGTCCAACACCAACAGGAAGCCACGGCTCTTATCCCAAGGTTTTCAATGCAGATAGCTGCCTAACTACCTAACCAGACATCCCAATAATCTCGCACCAGGCTTCTGCTTCTGTGAAAAAATTGTAACCACAAACTAAACTTCTTTTAGCTCTTGAATGAAACAAGATTGCGTTGTGTTTTCATGGCTTTATTTTCCTTCTGTGTATACAAAGTAAAAAGCTGGTGTTAGGCTAAGAGTTCATCAGCTTCAAGTAGTCTTCATGCCTTTTCATTTTGATTTTAGCTATGTTTAACCAATGATTTTGGTTATATCACTTGGTGTAATTATCTTTTCTGAATTTCTAGTAAAGTGGATGTGAAATGTTGGGGGCTGTCAATATAATATGGACCAATTTATTTATGAGGTGGTTGAGCAATTAATTACATTTAATTACATTCTTGCTTTGAAAGTACTTCTACCTAATCCGAAATATACATTGCTTACATTTTTCTATTTTCTTAAACTAAATATGCCTTGAATATATTCGAATACGAATATCTGATATAATCCTTTAGAAATAAGAAAACTTTTTAGAAGTACACTACATATTTATAGTAAACTCAAATCCGCTACAAACAATATGTACGAAAACAACTATAAATTGTCTTTAGGGTAGTGGGGTTCTAGACAGGCGCGATAAGAGCGATCGCACATGACCCAGAGAGAGAAGGGTCCAAAAATAGAGAACTTAGTTAAATAGTTGTAAAAAATTATAAATTTATATATATATAATTATGTGTATATATATATAACAATTATCTAAAATTTTAAACATGCAAAAAATGATACTTTTTAAGTGAAAATATTTGATTTTTAAATATTTATAAGTCAATTTTTTGTTGCTCAAAATGATAATATAATAATATTTTTTCTATTACGGTAATTTTTTGAAAGAAAAAAAATATATTTTATCGATTATAAATTAAGGGCCACGTTTTAAAAATTGCACGTGCCCCAAAATCTTTGAACTACCCCTACTTTAGGGTTAAATCTTTTAGGGGATGACCCTCCAACTCTGTTTGTTATTATTTATCTATCGTTTAGTGTAACTAGTTGTACAATTCAAGCTTGGACCTCTCTATTATCTTCTGCCGGTGGTCCACACGGAAAATATGGATAAAAGCACATGAAATCAAATTATTGAAAGTAACAGTGGAAGAGGAGGCCAAGCTAAAATGTAACTTCTGAAACTGTCAAGCCAAATACTACGACTACAAAAGAAACATGGTGTGATAGTAAAAGTTCTCATCCAGGGTAAACCTATTACAAGCTACTGAATATGCAGCCTTTGAGTATGTTGAAAAGCACCGGCGAATTTAGTCCCGCCTCGAAATCTTGTGGCGGGTATGTAGGATTCCGACGCACGGCTCATTCTCTGGTCAAAGCCTGCCTTCTCATTTGTTTTGTGAGCATCTCCGCCAATATCAACAGCTTTCTGGCTGTTACACCCCAATAGACCACTTGAAAGGCGCCTCCGGAACTCCTTGTCGTTTTTGGTGGTTGTCGAAAACGTGTTCATCGGGCTCGGTATAGTTATCGGTGGCCTTAGCTCTTCATAGTCAGACATGGCTGAGAAGTCCGCTGCACTGGCCGTGACCACACTCCACTCTATACTGGCCTGGCTTGGTGCATAACAAGTTGTTGGGGTGGCACACCCGGACGCCACATCGGATGCTTGTTTCACAAGAAACGCATTGGCCTTGCCCGTCAGGCTCTCAATCTCAAACAAGTCTGAGCTTGCATCACTCTCTGCATCATTGTAGTTACCTTCAACTTTTGGACTGGAATCCCAAGACAACAATTTTAGCCTCCTCTCAATGTTCAAAGGCTTGTTTCTCCTTCCAAGTACAGGGGAGCCGAAAACCTCTAGCGATTTCCGTCCGAGTTCATCGACATCTCCTTGGAACGATACTTTAACAGGCCGAATCCCGACACCGGAATTCGTAGTCGGGAAAGAAAAAATATCCTCCTTCATCCAGGGCTCTGCTACTGGTTTATTGACCTCTACACTGGCCATAATGGTTGCTGTTTTAGTTTGCTTGCCATGGAATACCTCTCCGTTAGCAGCTGGTCTCTTGAAACTTATTTCACCAACTGGTACTTCATCGATATCAATAGACTTCCGACCAGAACAGTAACATTTACAGCCAGCAAGACCAGAAAGAAAACTCTTTCCGTTCACTTTACTGTTTTTTTTCTCAGCAGGATTTCTCTTAACACTTTGGAGTAATGCAGTTTGACTGTTCCAGCTTGACTCAGAACGAACACTCGGAGTTCCCTGATGAGCTACAGGCTTGATTGGCTCCATGTTGATTCCTTCATCTTTTACAGATTCCAACGTCTTCGCAATTGTATCTATTTTGGTGATTCTTGGACTTTCCGCATGTATTCCTCCATTGAAGTATTTTTCAGCTCCAAATACACCAATTTCTCCCTCTTCTTCTTTCTTCAGCCCCGGATAATGATGTTCGTCTTGGTTGGGGCTGAGGTCTCGGCTTGAAGCTGAAAGTTCCCGTACACAGTTTTCATCGGCACCGGCCATGAAAGTAGAGAAAGAAACATCACGAAGGCCGCGATTGTTTTTCTCGAAGGGCAACGTTCGTGAAAGGAGATTGTTGTAATTAGATGTTAATGTTATCATGGCCATGGAGTTCTCGAAATTCAGACAGAATATTTGCTGCAAGAAAACAAAAACAAAAGAACAAGTGAGAAAATGACCCCCAAGAACCAGGAAAAAGAACACTCAACAAGAAGCACGAAACAACAGAAAGAAAATGAAAAAGACACAACAATAGCAAACCTGGGACTAGATATATAGGAAGTTCAAAGTTACAGTCTGAAGCAGATAGAATCCGAGTTTGAGAAATCCCAAGGTTCCCTTAAAAGCTATAGCAAACAAACACTAAAAGAGAAGGGGGGATACTACTTATTACAAGAAATCAAAGGATGAAAACTATGTGAGAGAAGGAACTAAATAAAAAGCTCCAGGGCTGCTGCTTTAATTGGCTGATAGAGGAAGTTGTTCGATCGACAACTGTAGGTATACTTTAGGACATCTCATATTGCAAGATGTTAAAGGGGGTAGGCACATATACTTGTGGACTAACGCAAACCTGAATTAAATTTCTCCACAACTGGAGCTTAGATGCAAGTCTTCTCAGGTTATCTTTAGCAAATGAATATAATATCCTTTCATTAGTGTATATATATATATGGTTAGGATCCGCTTTACCAGGGACGAAGTCAAAATTTAGGGTTGAGCTCAAAACATAAATGTTTAAAAAGGAGGACAAATTTAAAAATAAATCAAATTTTAAAAAAATTTATATAAGAGACAACTGTGAAAAAAATTAGAGGTGGGGAGGGGCAACCTAACTATGTAAAACTTAATTAGTTTTATATTAATTTGTCTTTATTGGATATGTGAAATAGATAGATGAGATTAAAAATTAAAACTGAAGAGATTTTTAAAGGAATAAGAGTTGAGCGTATAATCTATTCATTCGTTTAACTGTGTGTGTGTTGATGCCTCTTTCGGGTTTGGATAATGAGGGAGCTGGGTGATTGGAGAATATGCAAAACAATCAAAGTGAGTTAAAAGAGGTGTTGTAGCTTGTGTTTTGGAACGCTGCCCTCTGTTTAAGTCAACGATTTGATAGATGAGGAGTGAAGTAAATTGAAATTGTTACATATTTATTCAAAATGTAAATTAATTATTAAGTTAGATTTTATTAGGAAATTGGGTTGTTTGAATCTATAACGAATCGTCGTTTTTAAGAATATGGGTAAAAAGTTGTTGTCGATTTTGAAGATTTTTTTTTATTTCGTGTTTTGACAATTCTTCATGGACTCTTCTTACAATGAACCGTAGATATTTTCTTTGGTGCAAAGAAGAAGTGTCTGATATGACTGGTACAACGCTTATTTTTTCTTTTTAGATTTATTATTTTCTTTTTATTGTTCTTTTGGATGTTCTAAAACTTCTATTATGATTATGCTCTGGTTTTATTTTATTTATCAATAAAACTGTCTGGTTAATATGTCAAAAAAAGATTTTATTAGGAAATTTTGTTCGTATAAAGTAAGGTAATTTAGTAGGTGTTTGATTAGGACAAAAAATTTATTCTCTTTTTAGAGTTTTTTTGTGTGCTCAAACACTAAAAAAAATTAAATATCAATTCTTAAATTTATATTCTAAATCCTACACCTTAAATATACACAATATACTCGATATTCTAAACCACCCTAAACCTAATTTTTTTAATAATAGGGCATAAGTAGGGACACTAAAAAAAATAGTCGGTTTTTACTCATTTGATTATATCTAGTCACAAATGATCGTCGGCTTATTTTATTTAAATTTCAGGTTTTCAAGAAATCCGAATGCAACACTTTCTTTTCTATAAAACAAAAAATGTCGAACTTAAAGACCATTTCAACAATTAATATAATATTGGTAATTATATGACTCAAAACTCTTAGCAGAAGAGAACCCTAAACCCAGGGGCGGTGCTTAGTGAGGATCGGCGGGGCTACGCCCCTCAAAATTTTAAAAAACTAGAAAAAATTTAAGTTAGTGTAATGGTAAAATTATATTTTAATTTCTTAAAAACATATAATTTATACTGTTGCCTTCTTAAATTTAAATATTTTTAATTGCCACACTCAATAAATAATATTAAATTCCGCCACATCTAAACCCCTCCCAAACTTTATTCTTGACCAAGAAAACCAAGATGCTAGGGTATTTGGTTGAGTCAACTATGGAGTAACATTACAGACATATACCATCCACAAGAGTTTGTAATGTCCCGGGCTCTAATAATCATCAACATTGTTTTGTCGGAAATCATAACATTGATGTGGATTCATATTATCACAAACAAGCAAAAATTGCATATTTTTTTTGGCAAGGATGGTCCAAGTTGTATTTGTCATATTTTTTAAGGAATAAAATTGAAAAATGAATAGAGGGATTCAACACGTATCGTATTTATGTCGACCCTACCTATACAATTCACTGCTACCTAACTTATCCATTTCCTCCCCATCTCCTTCATGATAAATCCACGTTTACTTCCCTTTCGTGCTGCTTTCTGTTTTTACGGTTGGCTCAGGCCACATAATATTTACTGCAAAATGAAACCAATGCAGCTCTTCATTTCAACTAATCTTGCAACTTCAAGCTTCAGCACCACAAACTTTCACAAATTCTCTCAAAATAGAGAAGTTATTCTAATTCATTCTTAAAATGTGATTTTAATACAAGTGATATGGGAATATAAATTTTTTACCTTTTTCGGTGTCTCTCTGTATACCCCTTACTAACAAATTAGATTTAGGGTTAAAGTTTAAGGTTAGGGTTTAGAAAATTAGGGTAGGATGTATTTTTAGGGTTTAGGATTTAAAATTTATGGTTATGACTTATAATTTAATTTTTTATTGTTGGGCCATAGATATGGATAGAGGATTTTTGTCCGTGATATGGACGCTAGTGGAAGTCGAGGTTTGTATTTAAAAATTGTGCTCAATTCTCCACACACTTGTATGTCAAAGTTAGGAATTTATTTTAGGGTAAAGTTCACAAATGGTCGCTGAAATTAGTTAAAAAATAAACTGGTAACCAAACTTTCAAATGTTAAAAAATGACAATTAAGTTTTATGTTTTGTAACAAAATGGTAACTTGGCTGTTAAATACTTAACGGACTGTTATGAAACTTTGTATAATAACATATTTAGTCCTCTATATTTACACATTCAATCAATTTAGTCCTAATTCAATAAATTTAGCCCTCATTATTTACAGATTCTTTCAATTTGGCCATGTTTAAAATTAGAAATAATATTAAATATTTAAATTTACATGCATTTTACTTTGAAACATCAATAAGCAGTGTATGTTAAGGGCTGTTGATTTGATTGGTTTATGTTTTGTTGTTGTTTAGAATCTTTGTTGTAAATGGGAAATGTGGTTGCAGTTACCACCTGAATTTCGGACAGATACCGAGTTTACTGACCCCATTGCATATATATCAAAGATTGAGAAAGAAGCTGGTTCTTATTGTATATGTAAGATTATCCCACCCTTGCCAAAACCATAAAAAAAGTATGGAAATTCACACATGGATGAGATTAAAGATACTTCCGTTAACAAGTGACCAAGATACATGTGCAGAAACACCCAAGTCATCAACCACATCGTCAACCATGGCATCAGATGGAAATTCTCATTCTAAAAAGAAAGAATGGAAATGCTGGCAATGGTATGGAAGGTACTGCTGCTTGGAAGCTTTCAAATAGTCCATGGAATCTTCAAGTGATTGCTCGCTCAGCTGGCTCACTTACACGTTTTATACCTCATGATATTATTTTCTCTTGAATTCATGCTATGAAGCTCATGATCTTCAACATGCCATGCAAACCAGCTGAATAGCATGCAAATATAAACCATGGGAGAAGTGAACAACACTGCTTATTGATGTTTAAAAGTAAAAGGAATGTAAATTTAAATATTTCATATTATTTCCAATTATAAATAGGACCAAATTGAAAGAGTCTATAAATAATGAGGGCTAAATTTATTGATTTTTTTTAATTAGGACTAAATTGATTGAATGTGTAAATATGGAGAACTAAATGTGTTATTATACAAAGTTTCATAACAGTCCGTTAAGTATTTAATGGCCGAGTTACCATTTTGTTACAAAACATAAAGTTTAATTGCCATTTTGTAACATTTGAAAGTTTGGTTACCATTTTGTTTTTTTAACAAAGTTTAGTGACCATTTTTGAACCTTACCCTTTATTTTATTACCAAATGCTTGAATCTAGGGAAGTGTAAAACTTGACTCGAAAAAATTGAATTATTCAAGTTGACTTGACGTGAAAAAATATAACTCGTCTTCACATAAACTAGTAATTTCATAAACTCGGCTCAACTAAAAAAAAATCAAATAAATTTCGAGTTATAAATTTTCTTGAATAACTTGAAATTTTTAGCAATTAGTGGATTGATTTTCAAGTTCGAGTTGAGTTTTTCAATTCTGTCTTATATATATATATATATATATGAAAAAATATGAAGAAATATATGTGTATTGTATATGTTTATAAAAGGTCTTTTAAATTGGAACTAATTAGTATCATAACATTATAAATGTTTACAATTAAATTTGAACAAAAACTCGAACAACTCGACTCGACTCGAATTTAAATTTCAAATAAAGTATAAATTATAAAATAGGACTCGTCAACTGGACTAACTCGAATTTTTTTAACTCAACTCGATCGAATGTTCACAAAAACAAAATTTCTAATACCAATCTTAAAGATAGAAGGTTTGGAATGGGCCAAAACAATGATCACCGACCATGACTTCCAACACAAAAGACAGGTGGTAGTCAACTTCTTTTTTAGTTGTTTTATGGCTTAAATGTATGTGATTCTTCTCCTATGCAAAAACGGGCTTCGTAAAAAGAGACAAATAAACTTGATGCCATTGAATTTGTTCCTTGAACAAGAAAAGCAAATGGATTTGTATTGTTTTTCAACAAAACTGGGCTTTAATTTCCACATACATAATGTTGCACGTAGATAGAGGGGCATTGAAGCCTGAGTTGTAAGTGTTTGACTCGTAGAATAAAATAATGGTTACACGCATGGGAAGCAAAGCCCTAGGTCAAGGAACAGCCAAAAAGGGTTCCAACCGAGGGCTACATTTGGGGAATTTGGAGTCCCGAGTTTTACATTTGACTCTGTGAACTCAACCCCATTCATTTCATGCCACTAAACTTGCCACCCTATTACCAGACAATTTTTTTACCAACTTCTGTAAGTAGGAGAAATTTTGAATCCAAGCACTCAAAACTTGATTTTAGTTCCCATTTGTGGTTTTCACTTAAATGCCATTACCAAAGAGCAACAAAATTGAGGAATTCTGGGTAGAGTTTGGTTTTCCAATGCCCCACAAAATCAGAGGAAATTTTCAGTAATTAGAATTGACTTTTGCCTCTTAAACATTTACACTCCACTTTCAGCTTGTAATTAACTAACATAAACCATGCATGTTATTTCTAATGTTTTCATGGTAAAATAATATTGGCATTTCTTTTTGTTTAAAATTTGAATCCTACACCTTCTCCAATTATAAAAATAAGAATAAACTATCTATTTGGTATCCACCTATTTTTGTATTTTTTATTTTAATCGTCCAACTATTTTTTTAGTAAAATAGTACATTACGTTACGTTTTGTTTTTATTTTAGTACTTTCGCAGTTGAAAATTATTAAAAAAAGGCTGACGTGATATTTTATTTTTTATATAACTGCAACTTTCAAGAGATCAATTAAAAGATATTTTAGATTAGGATACTTAGGATATTATATGTCGTTTTCTTCTTAGTATATACCTTTCATCTATTAATTTGTAAGCTCCACTAAAAATATTAACAGAGAGAGTAATGACATATAATGTATGCATCAAAACAGGGTAAAATATTCGTGATGATATTTTAATTTTTCAGTTTTATCTAAAGAAATACCTTACTAATAATCTAAAAAAATAAAAATAGGGATCTGGGTCTGGGTCTGGTATCCATCCAATATGAAAATTTTGGCTTGACTGAAATTTTGTGGGTCGGGTACCCAACTTGATTTTTTTTAAAAAGGAAAAAATATGCGGTTATCTTTGTACAAGGTCAACGGTTCAATGAGTTGGGTGGGTATTTTTTTGATCAATTCTTAGCTTGGGAAAAGAGATAGAAAAATTACTTCTAATGAGTCTAGAACCTATAACTTAGGGGAGAGGAATGTGTCAACTAAGAGCTTTTAACCACTTACTCTAGAGGTTGTTGACAATGAGAGGTATTTTTGAACACTCCTAATAAATATATTATATAATTATATATGTTATTTGATTTATCAAATAACATCACAAATCTTACTTACATTTGTGAAAAATATGAAGAAATATATATGTATATCATATATAATTATAGACAGTGGCGGAGCCAGAATTTCTATGTAGTGGGGTCATAATGGGGTATGAGATTTGAGAAATTTCTATAGTACTAGTATTGTTGACATCATATCCCAAAAAATCAAGTGGAGTCAATTCTGCGTGTAGGTTCGGTAACATGTTAATTATTTATTAAATAATTTATTGATTTTGAATTCCTGGTTTATAATTATTTAACACTATGACAAACGATTTAACATGTAAGTTGGAATGATTTCAAAAATTAATAAGAGATCACAAGAAAGAGGAAGGTCAAAGTAAGTTAATTAAGAGTTTGAATTTGTAAATAACTCTGAGGGTTAGGTGTGTTTAATTTTAACAAAAATGGTCAACAAATATATATACCCTTTACTTTAGTCTATGTTCCCGGTTAGCAGGGACAGACCTAAGGGTACTGGGGGCAGCCGCACCACCTAAAAATTTTAAGTTCCTTTATATTTTATATATTTTTTTGTATTTTTTATTGATAATCTAATTCTGCACCCCATAAACTCTTGTAATTTTGTACCCCTACATTTCTAATATAGCTTCTTGATAGTTTGTACCCTCTTACATGAAATCATGGGTCCGTCCCTACCGGTTAGGGCAAGTGGTCCATGTTAATTTGTGCATTAAACTCGATTAATTATCATATCACATGTTCATTAACTTGTTAAATGTTATAGTATATATTATAAACCTGACGAAGTCAGTGGAATAGGAGCTCTGGGGAATGGAATAGAAACTGAATTTTCGATTCTGGGGAAAAAAAAGCTTAATATCATTAGATTAATACTAAACACTGGCATTGGATTTTTTTACAGTCGAAATACATATTATATACTTCAGCTTTGTTTATTGGGAGTTGCTTCGGGATTTCTTTTGTCTTGACTTGAAATTGGATTTGCATTAAGAAATTGCAAGTTATTAGCAAAGTTGGTATCCCTAGCTGCTGCTGATTTTGTAGCTTCCTTGAGAGTCTTCTTGTATAATTAAAGTCCACTTTTTTGAACCAACAACCAATTTGTCTAACGATATGAGAGTTAGATTTTAAGATCAACAGTTTAAATCTTGATATTACAAATGGAGAAAATAAAGTTGGGGTCAGGGATAGATCAAGGGGTGCTGGAGGGGTAGTCTCACCCCTAAAAATTTTAAATTCTCCTATGTTCATATATTTCTTTCATATTTTTATCGACAATCTAATTTTGCACTTCTAAAATTTTGTAATTTCGTAACCTTATATTTTTAATATAGTTTCTTAATAATTCATACTTTCTTGCATAAAATCATGTGTTCGTCCTTGATTAGAGTAGACCCATAATGAACTTCTATAAAATTCGATCCGATTTAGTTATATAATAAATTAGACTCATAAGTGGTTATAAAAAAAAAAACCAATTTCTTGACTTGGTTTTCACTCCTTGGTAGTTGTTCTCATAATGGTATATTTCCTTTTATTAATAAGAAGCGTTTGCCATTCGCTTCTTCGGTGAGCCAACCGATCCTCTCAAAACACACACACTCGTATTAAAAGTCACCAAAAAAAGCGGCTGATCCTTCGGGGGCAAACCCCTCCTCAGGTAGCATATATTGGCTTAAAATTAAGTGAAACCTAACTCTCAACTCGATCGATGTCTTTGATTTCGATATTTCTTTTCATTTAATGCTTGCTTATTTCTTAGGGTTTGCTTCATTGTCAAGCTGTTCATCTTGCGTCGGGAAGTTTCTTGCCCTTCAGTCTTTCCTCTAGGGTTTTTAACATAGTTCTTGGTTTTGTTTAGAGGGAAAAGGAATGGATGAGAGAACAAATAATGGTGATAAAATGGAAGAAATCATGCTACCAGGGTTCAGGTTTCATCCAACAGATGAAGAGCTTGTTGGGCTTTATCTGAAAAGAAAGATTCAGCAGCGACCTCTCTCAATAGAGCTGATTAAGCAGCTGGACATCTATAAATATGACCCATGGGATCTTCCAAGTAAGTTAACCCTCTTCTCCATGCATGTTTCACAGTAAAACTAGAGGGATTCGAATAGCGGTCTGCTGCCATAATAGCAGTTGCTATATAGTGGTGGCGGCTCGTCTGAAACTGTTATAGAAGAAAACAGCGGTCCACACTCCACATTGATTGTAATAGCATCGGTTATCTTCGCAACTGCGATAAAGCACCGCGACTAATCAAGAACTGACATTTGTTTCTTTTTCTATGAAGAACTGGCAGCCACCGGGGAGAAAGAGTGGTATTTCTACTGTCCCAGGGACAGAAAATACAGGAACAGTGCAAGGCCAAACCGTGTAACCGGAGCTGGATTTTGGAAAGCCACGGGGACCGACCCCCCCATCTATTCCTCGGAAGGCAACAACAAGTGTATTGGATTGAAGAAATCTCTTGTTTTCTACAAAGGTAGAGCAGCCAAAGGGGTGAAAACTGATTGGATGATGCATGAGTTTAAGTTACCATCTCTCACCGACTCTGCACCACCGAAGATATACCTTGACAAATGCCTTCCCGCCAATGTAAACAACCCACTTTCTTTCAAAGTTTTCTGCATCTTTTTCTACTGTTGGTATTTTTTTTTTTTATTAGTCGGCTTTGTTTGGAAACTCTCGCAGGAGTCATGGGCGATCTGCAGGATATTCAAGAAAACCAACTCCACAGCTCAAAGAGCTCCTTGTCATTCGTGGGTTTCTCCAATACTCGAAACATCATCGGTATCTGATATGGTTAGTAGAGGTTCAAACAGTTCTCAACTCTCCTCGGACAACATTGCCTTGGCAACAAAAACCAGTTCATCACCGGTTCAGTTTAACCTTAACCACAACTGTGATCTACTACAGACATGTTGTGCTGCGTTTTCTCCTTTAGACTTCGTCCCTTACAATCCCATAAACCTGATGGCTGCAGAGAAGCTAGTTCCCATGTCCAATGGAGACCTAACCGGCCTTGTTTTTGCACCTCTCGATCAAACCTCGCCGCCTGCTAAGTAGATGTTACTTCCATGTTGCTAAACATGTCATCTTCCATGCTAGGAGATTACGATACCGTTGTCTTTGACGTTGGATCACAAGAGAATTGCAATGGGGCCTTCTCTTCAGGGAACATGGCGATCAATTACGATGGTCATGAAAATTCAGACTTTAAAAACCTGAATGTTGCCCATGTTGATGATCAGTGGGATGCTGTTCGATCCATTGGATTTCCCTCCAGTTTGCCTTTGCCCATGAGTGTGGCGGATGCTTGGAAGCCAAGCATGCCTTGGGATTCTTCATGTTCTAGTGAGATGTCGACAAGTTTTTCCTCGACCTACTGTCACACTTGATATACTTGATGAAGTGCGAAAACTTCTCCCAAATCAACGTGTGGATTTGTGTTGTAGGCATATTAAATTGTTTCATTATTTTGAGAATGAAAAATTTTATTGTTTTATGTTCTTAGTTAGTAAAATAAGGCAGATAAACGAATGCATGCAGCAATTTTTTTAATATAAACTACAATATTAAACCAGGCATAATTTTCTAACTCTTAAATCGGAAGCAATTGTGTTTAGACACACTTGAATCTACGCTCTTCTAAATGTTATCAAATACATCAATACATTTAGAACCCTCGTATATATGTAAAGTAAATCATATATGTGTTTACTTGATCATTGGTTTCACTTGGTTAGTTATTTTGTTAGATATGACAAATAGTATTAGTCGTCATATTTTATCCCTTTGAAATTGATTTCTAACTTCGTTTCTGATGCTATATAAATGCTCTTAGAGTCTTTTACTTTCCCTCAGTCATCCTTTTTCCCTTCTTTTATCAAATTCCTTCATTTCTCTAAGTATTTTGCTCTGGTCATTTAGGTAAGCATCTCACTTAAGAAAAAACACACACACATACAATTATGAAAGGCAAGCCAAACGGTGCTTTTAATCAAGTAAAAGATATATAGTTTTATTTCTCTATGTGATTAACCAAGCACCAGTGGTCTAGTGGTAGGATAATATCCTGCCACGGTACAGACCCGGGTTTGATTTTCGGCTGGTGCACCACAGAAGCCATGATGATATCTGCACTCCGTTGAATGTTTGGGTTATTCACGCTCGTCAGATTCCAGACGATCCAACAGCGCTTCAGAGCTTCCTTTTTTTCTGTTTTCCACAACAAAGCTGTTCCATTTTTCTGTATGATTAAAGCTGGTGACATGGACCATTCAATCAAATTGTTCGGTCGAATTCCTGACCCGAAAAGTGTCCTCCATTGGAACTCAATGATCAAAGGTTACTCTAAGATTGATCGTCCAATACATGGGATTTCAATGTATTTAAACATGTTGAGACAGAATGTTAAGCCTGATAAACTATACGGGTTTCCACATAAATGTTGGGTTTTCATGTGGGAATGAGCTACCATTTTAAACCATTTCTTATCCCTACTGTTTAGAATTTAGATGTGTTTTTTTGTGTTGGTTTGTTTCTCTTAACTCCTACCATTTGTATTCTTACGTATTAATGATGTGTATTTGTCCTTGCAATTAGGTGAAGCTGTAGATTTCAAGCCAAGTACTCGTCACAAGCCTCACCCGCGTGTTGGTAATGCTCAAAGAGTATAAGAACATTTATCCCACATTGATGATCTTTTCAGCTTTTCTGATTTTTCGAAATTCATATTTTATACTTTCAAAACACTCTTTCCTCTCTATTTTCGAGTTTGGTGCTAAGAGAAGAACAGTACCACCGTTTGTCCACTCTGATATTCGTAATATTCAGGTGTATGAATATTCAGAGAAACTGGACTAACTTCGAGGGACGACCGCCTACTACAACGATTATATACAAGCGAATTCATTTTTAAAGAAGTGATTCTACCATGACACGGTTACTGTTTTTGTGCTTATTTTATTTCATAATTATCCAGTCAGTGCTAACGACTTGCCTTTGCGGTTCCTATTTTTACCAACACCGCATACACGGTCACAGAGCAATAATTATATGGCATAAGTATTGAAGAAAAAAGATTCCACTATCTTGCTCTTTAGCTACTATTTCTTTTCTAGGATGTCATATTGCAAGGGAAGCAGTTTTGCCTACAAAGTGGGTAATTTTTAAGTTTGGTTTGAGAAAAGAATGGATCAATGCTTGCTTTTAACTCCTCGTAGCTCTCTACATGTAAATTTTGCACCGACGAACCAGACCAAGTTATAGGTGATCCAAAAATTGGATTCTGAAATCTGAATTTTTTAAGTTTCTCAAATTTTAATCTTAGTGTTTAAATTTGTATCAACTTTTGATTCAAGTCAGAAATTTGCCCCAATGGAACCCTGTTTCATATCAAGACACAGGTCCATCAATATTCAGACAACTAAATATTTGGACCGGTTTTAGAGTTGGTTGGGGTTTCTTAGTCGAGATAAAGCTGGTGACAATGATATTGCACCCCCTTCTCCGTGCATGACCTACTGCTTCACCAATCATGTAGGTAAAAAATTTGAGCCGAGCCATGTTTTGTTTAAGCTTTTAAGGCTGCCATGCACCTTGTCATTAACAAAGAATGAGTGGAGCAATTAAAGTAAGTATTAACAATTAACTTATTATCATTAAATAAACAAAAAAATTATTCGATATATGCTTTAAGAGTTTAGTTTGTAAGGTTTAGAATTGAGGGTTTGGGGTTTAGGTTATAGAGTTTGGTTAGAGATTTAGATTCTAGTTTTCAATGATAAAATATGCAGGCTTGTGTAAATTTTTTTATAAGCATGTGAATCAATAAAACAATACATGAATAATTTAAAAAGGGTAATTATTCAATACACGTGTGGTGGAAACAAAAAGTTTCTACAAACGCCTTAGTTTTAGGGTTTAGGGTTATATTTTAGGGTTTAAAGGGGTTAAGGGGTTTAGGTTTAATGATTTAAAATTGATAAATTGTGGTTAGAATTTAGGGATCAGGTTAATTCAAGGCTTATAGTTCAAAACATAATTATCTAACCATATTATACTAAACTCTAAACCCTAAATTCTAACACTAAAGCCTAAATTATAGCAATAACCCCTAAATTCTAAACTCTTAAACCCAAAAATCTAACCTAAAACCTAAAAATAAAGCGCTTGTGAAAAGTTTTTATTTTTATTGCACGTATATTGAATATAAGTCCTTTTAAAAATAAATTAATAAAAAAACTCTTATTATAGGCTCTAATTAATTACAATTAAAAACTTTGTTATGATGCTTATGATTAGGCACTTACGTTAAGTTAACTAAAAGCAGAAAAAGGAAAGTTGGCTAAATTCAAAGTAGTAGTACTATTTTATTGCAATATAAGTTATAACCATGTTTGCCTTGAAAGATTAGATAACATATAAGACTAGACCAGTCAAAGTGTACCAAACCTAAGTTAGAGGCAGAGCCATTATCTGTGAACAATACAAACTTACCACAAAGAACAAACATTTTGCTTCAAAATATGGAATTCTCCATGAATGAATGAAAGACATGTTGCAGAATACGGTCGTCAGATAAAGCAAAATCGTAATTGGTAATTTGAGAAAATAATAATAAAGATAAAAAAGACATAAATTTTACGTGAAAAATTTCTAGATAATATAAAATAAAAACCACGAATAACAATAAAAAAATCACTATGAAAAAATAAAAATTATAATTTTTTTCTATTTAATAAGGAGAAAATAATAACAATTCTCCCTTGATAAGAAGAGAAAACAACTCTATATAAAAATTTTCTAATTTTTCTAATTGTAGGATGATTTTTAAATATAAAAAAATATTAAATAGTTAAGCTATTTATAGTTGAGCTCTAAAGACCAACTTATAAATAACCTAAAATTAAGGATCAAATAAATGATTAGAACATGCCAATATTTCAACCATCTCTGCAGCACCTTTTGAAAATCTCCATTTGCACCAAGCGGTGCATTAATGCACCGAAAGTGCATTGGACTTTCAACAAGACAATAATACCATTTGCATAGGACAGGCTTATCCTATTTGATGATTCCCAGAATTAGAACAAAACCAGCAGTTTTTGGACAAATTATAAGAATTGTGGAAGAATCTTAGGGTCTGCAAAAAAAAAGCAACAGAAACAGGAGATAATGAGAAGGAAGAGAAAGGGAAACAAACAACTCAGAGGTAGAAGACAAAGAATTTGTGTTATAATAATTCTATAGATCAATTAACTGATGTAATTAACAATGACACAATAAATCTCTTTAATTGTTATCATTTCAAGTCACATTCTCTATTTTCTTCCTCTTTCATCTGCCATCACTGGTAATTTACTAATCAGCAAATAGTATAAAATAACAAAAGTTAAGCCTCAAATGTAAAAGAGCAGCAAAAGTACCCTCTAAAATCTGCTGCTTCCTATCAGATTTAGTATTCTTTCCCTCCTAAATTAAGAAGCAGAAGACCCATTATTAGTAGAAACATGAAGCTGAATACTACCCTCATTGTTGTGGATGTCACTATTGGAAGCAATAGCATTGCCTTCATCTTCATTGTTATTGTTGTTGACGGGAAGATTGAGATTATCAACTGCTAATATATCTTTTTTGTTGAAGCTGTTCTTGTTGTTGTGCATCCAAACCTTGAAAACTCCTCTATCAACCCCAATTTCATAGTAAAACTCTTCAACCAATCTGTCTTCACTCTTTTGTACTCTCCAACCAAGCTTCTCAGCAAAAGCATGCATCTTTTCTTTCTGTTCCTCTGTAAACTTTGTTCTTGACCTCTTTTTCGCCCACTTGGGTTGTTGTTCTTTATCCTCGGCAGCGCCAAAGGGTTGGAGTGGTTGAGGTGATGCTGGTACTCATCCAAGGGCTCGGAGGAGTAAGCAGGGGTCAAGGCCAGCAGCATGTGAGGTGCAGAAGTGTAGTAAGAGCAAGGGACAGGTGAGAGCGGGGTAGGGCTCCGACTAGAGCTAGCATTAGGTGGCAGGCGGTGGATGAAAGCAGGGCCATCGTAAGGGTCACGGCGGTGGAAGTTGCGGTGGCAACCACAGGCGGCACATTTCTAGGAGGAGGGGTCAGTTGAGGTGGCAGAAGGGTTGGGCATGAACTCTCCACAACCATCCAGGGCATGTCCACCCAAACAAGCTGCATGGTTTTTGAGGCACTCTTTGTAACAAAGCACCATTGGTGGTAGACAATGTAGCCGGTGCAGATCTTGAGCAGGAATAATAAAGACCTGGGCCTTTTTTAGAGGACTAATCTTGTGGGTATGGGGAGGTTTTAATGTTGATTAGCTCCATTTCATAAAAGAAGGAACTAAAAAGGGTGATGACTGGGCGTGGTTAAAATAAAATACACAAATGGTCATCAATGAGTCACGTTCCCTTTGATCTTTCTTTAAATTTGTCCCAAGTGAGTTGGTTATGAGCAGTAAATAATACTCCACCCAGTTATAGAATGAAAACCAGAGGACGTGTCCGATGAATAGGAAGGACTGCGTCTGTCTCCAAACCCACCTTCTTGCTCTGCCACTCCCCGTCTTCATGTTGTCTATATGTCGGCTCGAAGGCTGAGATAAAGGTAGCCCATTGCATGTCTTGTTTTCCGACCCAAGCAATGATTTTGATCAACCAAAGACGTATTAGTGTTTAAGATTCTATCAAGTGGCAGAATTTGAGGATGCAGGCATGTAAGAGGGTTAGTGTCCTAATAGTTGATGATTCCTTAAGGGGAAAGCACATGTTGTAGTAATTGGGTGGTTTATCTGCCTTGCAGAAACACCTCACCAACCTTTTCTAACCTAGAGAACCAGATCCACTGACCCATCTTTAAGTGATTGGAACCCCCACAAACAGATATATTATATATTGAATTAGTTCTCTTGGGTTTTCTAGATACACAATTTACAAAGGTTTTATTATATGTATTTTTGGAGTTATGGGTGGTGGATCATATCAGCATCCACCTAATTGCATTTATTTGTTTCCATGAAACATTACTCGAGAAGATAAGACCAGCAATGTTGGAAGGAAAGGTTGTCAAAACCAAAAGGCCATTCATTCATTATAGAGGAAAAACAAGTGATATTTTCTCCAAGTTCCATGATTGAATTGAATGTGCCCATTATATCTGTCCAAAATCTATCAGTACTTGATTGTTTGGGGATTGAATTATACTAGCAAAGGTTATCTGGAAAAGCAAAAGGGGTTAGCTTTAATTCAGTCAGATTGTGATGTTTCAAAGTAGAACCCCCTACCCTGTTTTGTTGCCAGGAAATGCTAAGCCATGCAATGCAAACACAAGTGATATTCCACATTTGGATACAAGTATTGAAAGAATAGAAAAGAACTTGACTACATATATTTTCTAATAAACTTGCTACTGATGCAAACACAAGTGATATTCTCTCTTGAAAAATGAAAGGGAAAAGAAAGAAAAAAAAAAGAAATTTATAAATGTTACTATCGTGGAAACTCAAACCATTATCTATACTTTGCTTTCTTCTTGACCATCTCTCTGGATGTTAGCTTACAATACAAAGATGATGCTGGCTGCCTCACTAAATTATATCGAAAAACCAATCAACCAACCCTGATAAAATGATTTCTTGATGAGAAAGCAAACAGACTTTTTCCACCTTCTGGATTGATCTGCACTGTGTAAACTTGTTTCTTTGTATTTCAAGGTGTTAAAACTCAGTTGATGTTCACAACTCTTCGTTTTGTCATCAAAACCTGTTATGGATAGGATCCGATCCTCTTCGAACTCTTCTTTTGCTTGATTCATTAGGCCCCAATTTGTTGTTTGCAGCTACTGCTGGTTTTTGCTCTATGCTCATTCCCTTCATTTCAACAGCCTTCCTGGTAACAACTATGCCATTTCCTTCTTCACTATGTTTTAAGGCAAAGTCTATACTTGTCAAACCAGAAACTTTATCAGGTTGAATTGCCAATAACCCAAAAAACATAAGAAATACAGTAAGCACTCCTCGAGTACAACAAACCATTTTCCCCTACAATCAACTAAACTCAAAGAGACAAACAAACAAGAAGAATAGAGGGTATCCAATCTTTTCCTTTTTTCTTAACGTTCCATTCCTGTAGATATATAATGTAAGCCTGTTATTGGAATTGGAAAGGGGTTTAAAGCAGTAAAGCCAAGGACATGGAGGGACCCAGTGGTAGTAGCTGCTAGAAGGGGATTTTGAGATTCACCCAAATCATAACTCTGCAATCTAAGCAAAGTGAGTCTGTTTCTGGAAGAATAGAGGGGGTTGGACTTGGAATAACACCCTGGAGAAGCCAAGTATCTGTTTTCATTCCATCTCTATCATTTGCACTGCTTTTACTATCATTTACAATGCCAGTATTTCCTTTGGTATTAAGAAAAGGGTTGTTTTGTGGGTTAATCTTTAATGGTGGTGAGTTGGCAGACAGAAGCCATGGATGGATGCTGCTGCTGGGCCACCTAGCTAGAACTGGTAGATTGCAACAGTAGCAAAGGTGATTCGATTAGAATAGCAAAGCTTCCAAAAAAGCAACAAACAAACCCTTCCTTTTATATTTAGGATTCCAATCTCTCTACCCTATGCAACAAAAATGAGTCCCTTGCTTTCTTGTTCTAAATGTGTTTTTTTGTGCTTTTCTTCTTCTTCTCCTTCCTTTTGTCTTGTTATGGTTTCTTTTGTTATTTTTCTCTTGTTTTGGCAGCTAAGCTCTTAATCCTAGATATGGACATTTTACCCGATCTACTCGGGTTCTGATCCGATTCGATTTGATCGGGTCAAATTTTTTAATTAAAAAATATGTTCAGGCCGGATTCGGGTTTAGGTAGAAAATATTTGACTCGACCCGTGATTAATTGTGTAATTTTTTCCTAATTTTTTTAATAATATTATAATAATACACTCTCTTTATATAATTAAGTCCTTAAAATTGAATTTTTATTTACAATTTAGTTCTTAAAATTATTATTTTTTATGATTAAGTCTCTTAAAATTATATTTGTACAATTAATTCCCTAAAATTATTTTTTTTTCTATAGGTCGAGTCGAGTCAAATTTAGGGTATTCGGGTCAAATTTTTAAAGAATGCGTTCGGGTCGGGTCGAGTTTAATGTATTTATTTTTTGGTCGAATTTGGGTGGGCCAAAAACCCGGCCCCTGCCCCTCCCTACTTAATCCCCAACCAATGATTCAAAGAAGACCCACTTCAAAAAAAACTTATTTTCTATATTTGTGAAAAATATTTCTTTTATAATCCTTGGTATTTGATTTATTGGACAATTAATTTGAATTCTTATCGAGATTTATTATGAGATAATTCTTCTAATTCAATTCGTTATATTCATATCATCAAAATTTAAACGTTGATATTATTTGACGAATTTAGTCTTTCATCCCACTAGAAGAATTAATAGTTGATCTTTGTAAAAATATTAATAGGTAGGGTAAACTATGTTGAAATTATTCAGTACACGTGTTGTATAGTCTTTAGACTATACAACGCTTCCTATTTTAGGGGCTAGAGATTTAGTTTAAGGTTATTTAAATAATAGTTTAAGGTTAGTTTATTTTGTAGATTAGAATTTAGAGATTAGGTTTCAATGTTAATTTTTAGTAAATATACAATGTTTGTGTAAGTTTTTGGATAAATTATAAATTTCATCACTCAATTTTTTTCTCACTCCTATTTTGGTCACTCAAGTTTAAAGTTTTCATTTTAATCACTATTCCTATTTTGGTCATTCGAAAGTTAAATCAGAAATGGAAGGATGAAACGGTATCCAGGTGTGCTGATTTGGACATCTTTTTGTTGGCATGGTAGCCATGTGTCATCCACGTTATTTCTTTCTTTCTTTTTAATTTTATCTTCTTTCCCCAAAGATGAAAGTTTTACAGTTTCACTCATTTATCACGTCGGCGCTAAAATAACCATTCTTCGACGTTTACTCCGACCACTCAAGACACCAATAAACTTGCCTCGTCATCTCATAGCACTCTATCATTTTAGCTTTTCCAAAATCACATTAAAACTCACAAAACTCAACCCAAAACCTAGAATGCACAAAATCTCAAACTGCTCCGATCTACAATATCCACCATTCGATCAACATGGAATCAAGATATATTCCTCGCTTCCTCCTTCTCCACCTCCCCACCGTTGAATTTTGAAAAAGATACTCTATCGTTGAGAAATCAAAAGAAATTCAAAAGTAAGGCTTTTTTACAAAAAAAAAGAATAACATTTTGGGCCGTTTCATAATTTTTAAGTGACATATGTCAACCATAACGTCATTAAGTATTTAACGGCAGGATGACTAAAATAAAAACAAACTGAAAGTGCAGTCATTAAGTTGAAAAGTTTTAAACTTGAGTGACCAAAATAAGAGTGAAAATAAAGTTGAGTGATAAAATTTAAAATTTACCCAAAAGTTTTTTACACGTGTAAAAAATTACTCAAACTATATTGTCATTTTTTTTTGTTCACCGGATTAAAAAATTTTCAAGTTGGTAATTAACAATATAAAAAATTATCATTTGATGTTTTTGTTTTAAATTGATATAATAACAACTTTAACCTTCGATATTTACACATTTTATCAAGGGTTATATTTTGATAAACAAACTGTATAAAAACAATTACATAATCCTTCTTTAAAATCTAAGTTCTAAATTACTAAACTTAAAACCCTACTCCAAAAATTAACCATAAATCATAAATTCTAAACCAACAATCTAAACCCCTAAACTTTAAACTCTAAATCTAACATACTTGTGTATCAAATTTTTTCTTTTTATTAATATAATCTTAATCCTAAATAATCGAACAAAAATAATCTTCTATATTTATAACTTGGTTGAGCAGTCAAATAAGTGTCCAAACTATACATTTTTTCCAGATAGGTGTTTGAACTATATTTTGGGTCAAATATGTGCCTAACGTTTCATTCTGTGTCCCATTTAAGATTTTTCTGTGACATACGTTATTTTTTCCGTTATCCAATAAAATTCGAACACATGGCATGGTTTCTCATTTTCTAAAATTAAAATCCAAAAATGAGAAAAAAAATAAAAAAAAATATTAATTAACCCAATAATATTTAATTTCTCTAAAAAAACCCAAGCCCAAACCCTAAATCTCTAAACTCCTCTACTTCGACCATCGATTCAACCACCACCGACCATCCTTATCTTTATCAGAACTCTCTACTGAAAATCCCCTTATCTCGTCGTCAAAAACCAACGAATGAACCACTGATTGCACCATCGAAGAACACCCAATAATTAAGAAAAAAAGAGGCCGATTGGGTTCCCACCGACGAGTAGAGTATGGCAGATATCGAACAGTGAAATACATGACGCTTGTACGGTGAACAGTGAACCACCGACTTGTGGGGATGTCAAACAGTAAGGGAGATGTGATTTAGGGTTTGATTGAAAGAAATTAAAATTTTGTGGTTTTAAAAAAAATTATATTTTTAAAGAAATTCATAAAAAAAAGATAAAGAACATGCCATGTGTAATTTTTTGACTAGATGGCGAAATTTTTTTAACGGTCGTTAACGAAAAAACCTTAAATGTGTTACGGAATGAAACGTTAGTGATGAACTCGAATTCCTTCAACCGAGTTGTTTTCCAAGTGGTGGAGAAGTCGATTTTGGGTGTTAATGGTGGGAAGTAAAAAGATAGACAATGGACACAAGGAATTATAGTGGTTCAAGCTTCTAACAAGCTCTACATCCACTACCTTAGCTCCCCACTAAGGATTTCCCAAATCCACTAAGATTTTTTCCCCTTTTAACAAGGCTTAGGAGGTAACCTTTACAACCTAGACTCAATTACCAAGTCTAGCATACAAAGCATACAACCCAAGCTTTGGGAATCCTCTCAAACAAAAAAATAAAGCAAACAAATAATCATCTCTACAAGGTAGATGTTTGCACTCTTTTAAGCACTCACCCAAACCTAAACACTTGGGCAAATATAACAATTAAAGCTCACAAGTGTTGCTATACAAAGAATGATAATTAAAAGCCCTAAGACAATTTTGGCATCATAATGTTGTTGACAATATAATCATTAGTTGTTGCTGAAGCTTGAAGGGTCCTTTTATAGTCCCAATTGAGTTCTTAGCCATTGGAGACCATTGGGATTGAACTGGAGCCGTTGGAGGCTTTATTTCCCGCAATAAATATAGTTCTGGTGATGTCCGTATCAGTACGCGTGTACTCGTATCGGTACAGCTACTAGTTGTTATGCTCAGTCTTGCTAACTGTGTCGAAACACCTTGGGTCGTATCAGTACGCTTATTGATACGCCTTGGTCTGTTTGGTAAACTGTATCGGTACGCCTTGGTCTGTTTTGGTACGCCCTACAATTCAAATAGATGTTGGGGAGGTTGAAAACTGGATTAGTATGCCACGTGGCGTATCGAAACAATCCACTCCGTATCGGTACGGTTTTTGGTTACTGGAAAAATACTGTAGCTGAAACCCTTAGACCGTATCGATACGGGGTATATCGTATCGGTACGCCTGTGTTGAAAATGTTAGTTTAGCTACTTTAAAGCATTTAAAACATTTCCAAAACCTCTCAAAAACTTCTCAAACTTATTTTCAAGTTGTTTGGACTTAAAACTATTTTTGAAATCTTTTCAATTTAGTCTAAAAATATTTTTCAATTATTATATCAAAACATAAATCCTAACAATCTCCCCCTTTTTGATATAATAAAACCAACATGAAAAATTGTTTTTGAGATTCTCCCCTTTAGTAAAAATAAAATTTGAATAAGAGATTAATTGTTGAAACACTTATAAGTTCCCCCTTATTCATTTGAAAAACCAATTTTTCAAAACATTCTCCCCTTTTTGTTATATCAAAAATGGTTCAAACTTTAAAGACCAATAACAATGGAGAGTTAAACAAAAATTGACAAAAATAAGTTTTGTTTTAAAATTGGCTCCCCCTTACTCAAGCATCATTCAAATGTTAGTTCAACATATATGATAAAACTAGTTGAATTAAAAATAAATAAATTAAATTAAAATAAACAAAATTCAACTAATTTTACCACACTTGAATCAAAAGGGGGATGTGAAGCCTTCCTTCTTCAATTGTTCATTCTTTGTGTGCATAGAGCTCCCCCTCAATCTTATCACTTGTTGATCAAAGCTTTATCACACCTACAAAAGACAATCATTTGATTTTTGGTATCCAAGTTTCTTTGGATCCATAGGCATTAGTAGCACATAACTTAGTCCCATTAGGAATCCATTTTTCAATTTCATCATTTTTAGTTGAAGTAATTAGTCATTTTGGGACCTAAATACTTCTAAAAACTTTTCCATTCAAAAATCTAGGGGCACTAGATTGTCTTACATAAAAATTTGATTTTCCCAAATTAATTTTCTTTTAAAGTTCATTGGAAATCAAATCTTTTTTTTCTTAAGATCATCTACTTCAATTTGATGATCTTTTTCTTTCTTTTGAAGCAAATTTTGTAAATCCAAAACTTTAAGTTCAAAATCCTTTAATTTTGCTTCAAATTCCAAATTGGTTTTTAAAAGCAAATTATTTTTTATTTTCAATTTTGAAATCATCTTTTTATTTTAAGAAAATGAAGCCTTGAACTCAAAAACCAATTTATCATAGGCTTCTTGTAACTCATCAAATGTATAAGAATTTGAATTTGAACAAGATGAGTTAGAGGTTACCTCCTCCTCTTGGAGGGCCATCATGCATAGGTGGGCTATCTCATCTTTATCGGTGGAGTCTTCATCATTCCATGTAGCCACATATGCTTTCTTTGATGATGATCCCTTCGTGTTGAAGCGAGGGTAATCGGGTTTGGTGTGCCTCGTCTTCTTGCATTTCGAGCACTTGGGAGAATCCATCATCATCTTCTTTGATTCATGCTTAGATTCTTCTTTGTTGCTCTTCATGAATCAGGCCAATTCTTTGAAGAGATAGGCCATCTCTTCATCTTCACTTTCCTTCTCACTTGATTCTACTTGTTGGCTTGTGGAGGGTTGTAGAGCAATGAAGTTGACATCGATTCCTTGCTCTTGAATTATCTTCTCATTCTCAATCTTCAAGGGTAGAGACATCATCTCATGGGTGATAAGAGACCATACGAGCTCTTCAAGCTTGAGCTTCTTCAAGTCTTTGACTTCAATAATGGTCGTCTTCTTGCTCTCCCATGATTCAGGAAGTGAATAAATCAACTTTTGAACGAGTTTTTCTTCTGGAATATCTTCTCTAAGACTTTTGAGTTGATTGACGATTGTAGAGAACCGGTCGAACATGCTCTTGATGTCTTCATATGGGTCCATCTTGAAGTTTTCGTATTCGAGGTTGAGTAGACCAATCTTTGTCTCTTTCACCTCATTTGTCCCTTCATGGATTGCTTCAAGCTTTTCCCATAACTCCCCGACACTCTCACAAGAAGATACTTTCGCAATTGAGCTTTATCTTCTTACGATCTTTCGCGTTCCACTCCGTCTTGCTCTGATTTAGCACGAACGATCCATCTTCAACTATGTCCCAATGACGGTAGTCTTTGCTCTTCATGAAGAACATCATTTTATGCTTTCATGAAGCATAGTTGTCACTGTTGAAGAAGGGCGGTTTGTCGATGGATAACGCCATGGAAGTCGGTTGACTTGTTTGTTGGTCGAGCTTGCCGGATCGTCTCAATAGGTGGTTAAACCTCCTCAATTGAGCCTCTCCCTGATACCAATTGATGAACTCGAATTCCTTCAACCGAGTTGTTTGCCAAGTGGTGGAGAAGTCGATTTTGGGTGTTAATGGTGGGAAGTAAAAAGATAGACAATGGACACAGGGATTTATAGTGGTTCAAGCTTCTAACAAGCTCTACATTCACTAACTTAGCTCCCCACTAAGGATTTCCCAAATCCACTAAGATTTCTTCCCCTTTTAACAAGGCTTAGGAGGCAACCTTTACAACCTAGACTCAAATTACCAAGTCTAGCATCCAAAGCTTACAACCCAAGCTTTGGGAATCCTCTCAAACAAAGAAATAAAGCAAACAAAGAATCCTTTCTACAAGGTAGATGTTGCACTCTTTTAAGCACTCACCCAAACCTAAACACTTGAGCAAATATAACAATTAAAGCTCACAAGTGTTGTCTATACAAAGAATGAGAATTAAAAGCCCTAAGACAATTTTGGCATCATAATGTTGTTGACAATAGAAGCATTAGTTGTTGCTGAAGCTTAAAGGGTCCTTTTATAGTCCCAATTGAGTTCCTAGCCGTTGGAGACCGTTGGAATTGAATTGGAGCTGTTAGAGGCTTTATTTCCCGCAATAAATGCAGTTCTGGTGTTGTCCGTATCGGTACGCGTGTACCCGTATCGGTACAGCTACTAGCCGTTATGCTCAGTCTTGTTAACCGTATCGAAACACCTTGGGCCGTATCGGTACGCTTATTGATACGCCTTGGTCTGTTTGGTAAACCGTATTGGTACGCCTTGGTCTATTTCGGTACGCCCTGCAATTCAAATAGCCGTTGGAGAGGTTAAAAATTGGATCGGTATGCCACGTGGCGTATCGAAACGATCCACTTCGTATCGGTACGCCTAGGGGCGTATCGGTACGGTTTTTGGTTACTGGAAAAATATTGTAGCTAAAATCCTTGGACCGTATCGATACGGGGTATACCGTATCGGTACGCCTGTGTTGAAAACGTTAGTTTAGCTACTTTAAAGCATTTAAAACATTTACAAAACCTCTCAAAAACTTCTCAAACTTATTTTCAAATTGTTTGGACTTAAAACCATTTTTGAAATCTTTTCAATTTAGTCCAAAACTAATTTTCAATTATTATATCAAAACATAAATCCTAATACACTTTTTTTGGCCCAAAATATAGTTCAAGTACCTATCTGAAAATATGTATAGTTTAGGCACTTATTTAATTGTTAAGCCTTATAAATTCTATTAATTTTATCCTTATACATATGATATCGTCATCCCGTCGATGACAAAAGATACATTTTAGCCTCGCTTGGAAAATCGAGGGGAAGGTGGATTGACAAAGAGAAAAATATTAAAGTAGTAGCATTATCCTCTCCCCTAACCATATCATCAATCAGTATTTCAGTAACAGTGGCGGCAACGACGAAGCAAAGTAGTGTTTAGAGATGGAGCCAGAACTTGAAGTTTGGGAATAAAATATAAATATTTAAAAGTAGAGGATAAATTTAAAAATAAATTAATTATTTTAAATTTTTTATATAAAAAAGACAAAAGTGAAAGAAAAAAAAATGGTGGCGCCACCTGCTTATCCTTCGCGTCTAACAACAATCTTAGCGTGAGCCACTGAGCAGCATTTCACAAGCAATCCCATATTTTCACAAAATCCCCTACACGTTCTTTCCCTCACAGCAAATCCCTTGTTCGTAAACAGGGTTATCTCGAATATTTTTAGAACCTTGAGCAAAAACTCAAAAATAAATTCCTATAGAATAAAATTATATTTTATTATTTCAATAATTAATTTGATATTTCATTAATAAACCATAAAAATATAATTGAATTTTATAAAAACATTATTTTTATTATTTTGTTAAGAAAACACTTTAAATACAATCTCAGTTGACCTTCTCACCTCTCACCTCTCCTTTAGGTTAATTCCTTAAATAAATTCTTTTGATATATTATAAAATGGTTATTAAACTTAATTAAATTAGCACAAAAAGATCTTTAAATTTTTTGATTTATTACAAAATGATCATAAACTTTTTAAAATTTATTAATAATTTATAACGTGGAATGAGTCAATGACCATTTTGTAATAGTTTGATAAGTTTAATTATTGTTTTATAATTTTTAAAAGTTTTGTGGCTAAAAAATTACTTTAGAATAATTTAGTGACCATTTGTGTTAGTTTTCTAAAATTTTATAATAAATTTCGGTTAATTCAAAAATTGACCGAATTCGAATTAACAGAACTCTTTTCGGTTCGGTTACAATTTTTCAAAAAAAATCGGTTCAATTAACTGTTAAAACAAAAAAATCGATTATTAAATTTTGAGTAATTTAGTTAGCTCGATTAACCAAACTAACCCAACGCACACCTCTATCCCTTGGTAGGGCCTATTTAAAAAAAAAAAAAAAAAACCCAAACAAAGTAAAGAAAATGAGATGTTCATGGTCCATGGAGTTTGCAATGATGTTTCTCATGAATAGAAAACATGAAAATAAAATAATGCCAGATCGGTCGTTGTAGTATAGTGGTGAGTATTCCTGCCTGTTTAATCCCTGCAACGGAGTTTAATCTTTTTTCCCCTGTTTGGCGAAAGTTAAAATTTAGAGAACCGGGAAGTCACTGGCGTTCCTAGGGAAGGGATTCCCTGCCTATCAAATTTACAATCAAACATCGGTTGATAACATAACTTGTTTCTTTTTTTTCAAATACAAGCTAGTAGCCTGTAGCCAGTAGGTATAACTCTTTCAAATATGTACTTGAAGTCTTTTGCAATCCCTGAAACTTGAGGGTCGATTTTCTGGATCTGTGTCCACCAAAACAGCAATAGAATACAAGGATCATCTTTCCTTTCAAGTTTAGCACATGGGGAATGTTGAATTTCTTGAGTTGTTTATGGTGTACAATGCCACTTGATAACAGAATTTGGGGACTACCTAATGCCCCGGCAGACAAAATCACATTGCCACCGTTTGAAGTACAATTCTTGGGTTGATTGAGATAGACTTCATATGTTTGATCCGTGCTGCCATCACTCTTCATGAACCTTGTGCCCTTCTCTATTGTGTCAGTTGCATTGCCTACAGATGTTTTTAAAACTGTGAGATCGTGTCTCTGAATATATATGTGCTTAGAGCTATTACTCTCATTTAATGCTCCTTAGCCTTACCATTGTATTCAGAAAAACTACAACATTTTTGGGATTTGCTGCCTTGAGAAGATCGGCCGAGGTATGTCTTATTCACCATACATCAAATATACTTCCACCAATCTTTGTTCCCTCAATGTGTTCCAAACTATAGCCATTGTAAGTTAGAATCCCAGCTTCAAGACGGCCAAATTCCACAACAGTCTGCCATGGGATTGTCATAAGGCGATCCACCTCGTTAGCACCGATAATTTCTCGGAAAGGGTTGCAAATGAAATTTTTGGTAATAAAAGAAACACCCCTACCTTTGAAAACATAAAGACAGGTGAACAAACAACAAGATAAATTCTTTGAGAATCCTGTGAAGGCGAATAGTTTTTTGGAATTTAATGTTCAATGCTTCCATTGCTTAGCTCTGGCTTGAGGAGGACAGGTAGGCAATTTGCTCTTTTTGTTGGAAACTTACAAAATGATTCTACTGCTACGATGATTTCTTCTCCTTCAAGTTTTGCTTTTTCATTCCAATATTAAATGGAAGAAAGGCAGGCTTAATCTTAATACTACATGTTTCGATGGATACTACCCCGGGACCGATGGGCTAACCCAAAGCAGATGGCAGTCCAATGGTGCAGCAGAAGTGCTCAAACGGTTTTCTCCTGCTATGAGTGAATATAGGAAACGATAGAGAGAATTGGGATAGACATGTGAATTCTGTTGCTCTATGTTATTACTCTCATTTCCTTCTTGAATCTTTTCCTTTCCAGCAAATACAATCATAACCGTTAGTTTTCAAGTTATGTTTCTTGTTAAATTCAATTGTTCAAAAACTCGTTCATTACAGAAAGAAAAGCTGAAGCATCTCTGGCTCAACAACTTTTGAAAAATATACAACAGATACTTTAAACAGATTCTTATGATTGCAATGGTTTTTGTTAACTCTATAACCATGAACACCTGAAAATATGAGTTTTTGGACCGACTTCAACGAAGCATTATAGGGTTTTTCGCTATCAGCATCAGTAGGTAAGAGGGAGAGAATGAAGAGATGTCTCTGCAGAATATGCATTATACCTTCTCTAAATATCAAATATTCTTTCAAAAGTTGTTGGAGTTCAATACATATATACATAGCCTATAAACAAAAGATTGCTTCTAAACAATCAGGTTCCCAGCTTAGATTAGATTTACTAACGACCATGCAGCATAACAGTTCCAAACCATGCCAATTGAGCTGATCTATTCCCTGCAGTTCAAGTCTACTGCTTTTGGACCCAATTCCATGTCATTTTGGTATTGGCTATTGAGATCAAATGACCCCAAGAATCCAGACTTTCTCAATTGACTACCAGTTCCCTCTTCCGGAAGCTCTAATCTTTTAGCTACTGGCTGCTCAACACATAAGCCATCAGAAATGTTAGAGGCACTTCTTTTCTTTCCATTAACTTGATTGCTTGAGCCGCTAGTCGGTTGCTTCTTTTCAGGGTGAATGTCCATTAAGTTAAGTTCAACTAAAGTACTAGATATCTGGGTACCGATATTCTCGTTTTTTGGTGGCTCCTCGTCGTCCTTTCGTCCCGAGCTTTCAGAAGATGTCAATGAGCTTTCCATGGAACATATAGTACCTCTCATTGGCTTTCTTTCTGCCCGTTTTAAGCTTGAACCTCCTACTTCTGTCAATTCTGAGAACGAAGAACTTGTGCAGCCAGTACTAACCATTGAGACTAGTTGTGAGAGTTCAGCTTTGGCAAGTTCTACACCAATAGAAGATGAAGTATACCCAGCCAGTGTTTCTTGTGCTTTCTTCAATACTGATTGTAAGAACTTCCCTTGAGCTTCGATTCTTAGCTGCAAATGTCTCTGGACCTGTAATAGAAAAATAGCTCGATCGATACGAGTTGATGCAACAAATTAAAACCAGCTATTTAGGATTTGGTTCAATAGGCCATACCTCAATCTGTTCATGAAGCTTTCTCTGTATTTCCATCTGCATTTGGAGAGCCTGAGCAATCCGCAAGCTTCTGATGAACAACATAACTAGACAGTCAATACAATCTGTTTTATCATCATTTACAAATCCAAAATTTATCAAAAGATAAAGGATCCATGTAAATATTACTCATTCATCTGCTTGTGAGTTCCATCACTCGTGTCACTACCCAAATCCCCATTACTGCTCTGTATCTCTCTGTAATCTGTAGCACAATGAAACAAAAAAAGATCATATCTTTGTCAAAGTTAATACAATAATCTAAATGCAGCAACAATGAATTCTTAATCTCACCATCTAGTTTATTGGTAAGGCAGATTTCTGTCTGCTGGCTTTTTGCCAACCTGTATTTCTGCAAGAAGAAAATACAGTCAAACCTTGTTTTCTTTGAGATGAAAGTATGGACATGGTTATATAATGAAGAGCAATTTACCTGTAAATGGCTTTTGAGATGGTACAAAGTGAGTCCAGAAATCCCTAAGACCCTCATCAGATTCTTTGGTGTTGCTTCTGTCCAGAAATGATAAACATGAGAAAAATTTACCCATAAGAACAACAGTATGATTAGACAAGATGATGAACATACTAAGGTTATCTGAAAGTAATAAACTTAACTGTCTGGTCCTCCAAGTTGATTGACAGCTTCAACAAATCTTTGATGAAGCTCTGTAGTCCACTTCAGCCTAGGCTTTGCATCAGTTGACAGAACCAAGTTCATGTCTTGGTTTTGCAGACCCATGTTTTGTGTTGTGTAAGAGAGACAGGCAGAGGGATGCAGAAAACCGAGACTCGAGTGGGTTTTGATCTCTTTCTCTTTTTTCTTTTAAGAAGGCTATGTTTTCAATATTAAGCAGCTGTATTCTCTTTATAAATCTTGTGAGTTGTTGGGCTGTCCTATGATCTTACTCATGTCAGGAAACATAGGTGGGGCTGTATTGGGGAGGGAATATATGCCCATGACATCTGGATCTTCCTTCTATCATCTCCCGTTTCATCTAAACTTTTCTTTTTTTTCTCTAAATTTTTCTTATTTGACTTGGAAGGGGTGGATGGAGAGAATCTCTGATGCAGCAAAATCAGAAAAGAAAGCAACACAGATCAATTAGAATCTCAAAAGGAGAGAAAAGAGGAAAAGTGCATGGTTTGGTTTTATCTTCACACACACAACACATTCTTTTCTCTCTCCCTGCTTGATTCCCTTGCTGAGTTTGAGGTAACAAAACAAACTGGAATCCGAAAATTCATTTCGAATCCTAATCCGTTCAATTACCAGCTCTGTGAACTAGGCAAGATGAATGATGGATGCAACTTTACTAACACTATGACAAGCTTTCAAGTAAAAAAAAACTAAAATTGACAGGAAAGCTTAATTATTCTTTTGATGACAGAAAGGGTAAACCAAATCGGGAATGTCCATTTTTCTCGTTTGTTTTTATTTTCCTTTTTTCTTAGAGTGTGGCTGGCAGATTCTTTTTGTTCTTTGTATGGATGAAGGAATCAAAGAATCTTATACTAGATTTTGGGACCCAGCTGGCCCCATTTTTCTTATAAAGAAAGTACCCTTGAAAAAGTGAAACAAGATCAGGCCATCTTAACAGATAACACAACATAGACTGGGGTGTGAAAAAAACCCCCATGGTGTAAATTCTTCCCTGGAAATTGAACCAAAAGGACACACAACTCTGTTGTAAGTTTGTCCCATTATAGGAGAATCTCAGTCCCTTTGTTTTCTTTTATACAGACTGTCATTAGGGCCGACAGCTTGGCATATATGGTACTTAATTTGGAATCTGCAACTTGAGTTTTACCTTGTCAAACACATCAACCACTATCATCCAAGCAGCACCTGAAGTAAAACTCAATTATTAGATCAGATATAGGACAGTTGATTGGTGTAATCTCTCCAATCTTTTGCATCAGTTTTTGCTTCTTTTCTCCCCTGATGATCAGGCTTGAACAAAAAACCGGGGAAAGGGTTATTCCAGGTGACTGGACAAGATGCAACTTCAATGTAATCAAATTAGATTATCACATAAGGCAATGAAATCAAACCCTCCTTTTTTTCTATCTTTTGGAAAATGTAAACACAATGAAATGACAAAAAGTTTCACACAGTTTACTGATGCACACTTTCTCCTAGTATGAAAGCAATCAACAGGGCTCCTGCTGCTAAAAGTCCTATAAAGAAACATATTCCAAAGGGAATGCTAGCTTTAAATCAGTAATCCATGTACAAGTAGACCTGAAAGAAAAGAAATTTCATGCCAAAAAATAAAGGGATAAAGGGAAGCCACAATGGCCAACAAGAAATCATAAAAGTCAATTGAATCAGATTAATCTGCAGATTTCTTGGTCTGCGGTCAAGAGTTAAATTACAGGAATCAGAATACAATGATTGAGCTCCAAAGTATTTGCCATCTGAGTGCCATACAGTCAGTTGGTCTGCTAAATTGATATACCATTTTCCAGGATTCAAAGATAACGACGATTAGATGACAACTGTTATTTTATTCAGACAACCAGAAAAGCAATAAGCTTGTTTCAATTAATTAAAGAAGTAGAAGATATGTCCAATGTTTCTCTAGGATTGCTTAATTACATGCCTTTATTAGTAAATGATCCCCCAATTATTTGACTAATTACAATTTTATAATCAATTAGTTGGATACAAATCAGTGAGCATAGAGCGGAAGGTCCACTGATGAGATCGTCACGATCATCATTCTGTTCAACAAAAAAAATTAGCGGTGAAATCAACATGGTGGACCGGCAAGTGGTAGGTCCATCTTCACACCAACATGGTTTCTTCCTTGAGCAAGCATCTACCTGTTTCCTAGAGCTATAATTCATCAGTGGCAAGCTAATAGTTCATATTCGAAACAAAGGAATAAAATAATCGACATGTTTTCATAATATGTGGCCCGAATGTTTGAAAAACAAGAAAAGGAGAGTTACCGGAGTACCTTTCTCTTTAACCAGCTGAGGTACTTGAATTTCCTTTCTTGCTTTAATATATTCCATAACTGGTAAAGGAGATTCTGGGATGATGCCAACCCGACCCCTGGTATTTTTAGGTCAGTAGCAGAAGGTCCAGTGAATCAAAAGTCATACAAACAAATGTGCCTCATCAATTAATATTCTTTAAGGGACACAATAGAAGAGATTTCAAATATCCAAAAGCAAGGAAGAAGATGAGATTATGAAAAGAATATGGCCTCGGGAATCTAGAAAAGAGAAACAAAAGGAACTATTCGCCATCCAACTAAAAGATAATGGGAATTTCAGCTGAACTATTGTGTCAAGCATAGTCACCCAACTGAAAGTGATGTTAGCAATATGTCACAAATCAAATTTGTTTCTCCATATCTTTAGGGTGATTGATTATTTTACTATAAGAAAGTAACCAGCAAGAAAAGTCACATGTTCAGATGACAGTTGAATGTTTCTCCAACATATCAATCAGTAAATAACACGGGTATAGGGGGTAAAAAGGAGCTACAAAGACAAGCACGGGCAGTTAAATATTGCTGATAAGGACACTGTTGACCCTTCAAGCTGGACTCTTGTTTTGGTTGAGTTTAGTGGTAATTCATATTGCTGTCTCATTTCCACAGCTATTCAAGCCCCGTTTTTTGCTTAAATACGTTCCGGTTATGAGTAACCTTGCTAAACTAGTGTCACACTATATATCATACAAGTTTTGAATTGTATTCGTTCTTACATTTAAAGGATGCAACACTGTCAATCAAGAGCTATGGCAGTTATGAAGGTTAAGGAAGTAATGAGTCTTAATGGTTAAAGAGATTAACAAATTGATATGTACAACTACAAACATGTAAATTTTCTTCTCTAAAACGAAAAAGACTTGTCGAGGTAAATATAAGATTAATAAAGCAAATTCTAGGTTAACTTTGCAGCTAAGCATATATACAAAGTTTTCAACCTATCTGGCTTGAAAAGCAGAACAATGCTAATAAGTGGTAGACATGATTGCTTTCTTCACCAAAGACCATAAATATTGAAATTGCCTCACTAAATTTCTTGAATCTAAGGGGGAACATCTTTGTCCAAGAGCCCACAACATGATTGGTAGAGACAAAGTAAAATCATGCAGAAATATTCCTTCAAATAATTCAAAGTCATTTCTGATGCAATGGTACATCCAACATCAAGCGTATACACTGGGTTGATGTGACTAAACCCAGTGCATTAGCTTGGTAAGCAATATGGAAGGGAAATCACCGGAGATTGGAGACATAGGTGCTTCACAGAACCACACTAGTGAGAAAGAGGATCGGCATGGTAAATTCATACGGAAACACTATCTTTCAATTGCTGGACTTGACTTACTAAGAAACTGCCGAAAACAAAGACAATTAATTTCTATGTTGAATCAGGTTACTCTGTAACTGTGGTGAATATGAAAACTGTCAAAAGAAAAGATTTTAAGGTAAGATTTACTTCTATTCGAATCAACATGCTCAACCCGAATAAGGAAGTAGACTTTCCAGAGGAACACCTCTAATAACTTCCAGTTCAATCTTGAATCGGAGTTCTGTTACATTTTCTTCGGAAAGGAAAAACTTATGAATTCATTACCTGAAATACGAGAAGGAAAAAACTTCTAAATTTGTTTGAAGGCGTCTTATGACATATACATCTAATTTTGCATGTTTTTAGAGAATATTCTCAGTGAGACAGCTTCAACACCCACATCTTTATCAACAGCTAATCCATATTTGAAGTAAATTCTTCTAAGTTCATATTCTGCAGCCGTGGAGAAAACAATCACCCCAGGAATTCACTGAGGTTTCATTTATGCAAATCATGGAAGTTGAGCACCCGCATGAGTAAGAATTCATCCTTCTCATATTTTCTTCCAATTTCTCATAATAATTTGAGTTGCATTTTTTAGGTGTTATAAACTTGGAAGCTGAACCTGGAAATGAAATGTATGCATGTTCCAGGGAGACAAGCCGATTCGGACCCCAAACCATTTCCATGCACAATATTTGAATCCAAAACCTTGCTTAAGAGCTTTGGAACTCCTTGCCACTTGACAAAATACGGTTTGGTAATGCACTACTGATTTCACTTAAAAACAAGATCTTTCTAACAATAGGAGATACACCATTTACTATATTTTAATTTCCTATGGCTTCTTAGTTCTTATCATCATAGATTATTAAGCAAACATAAAAAGAAAATTGCTTTGTACTAGGAAGCCTTTAGACCCAGAAAGAAAATGGCAAACAGAAGACAGAAGTACAGAACATTAAGTTGGAAAGACAAGCCGGTGATAAAAATGTGGTTTTTGGTAACTACCAAGTAATTTAAATGACGGCATTGAGATTTCAGAGTTATAAAAAAAGGGGGTAACTGAACATTGAGTGCAGTCAAAGCAATGGAAGAAAAAGTAACAAGCTTTACCAGTCAATGGAGCTGAAGAATTGTTGAGATATTTCAATGCCTTTCTAATCGGTTTTAACACAATGCTAATACATGGAATTTGTTAAAAAGCATAATGTCTGTTGATAGTAGTGGCTTGATACCATTCAAAGCTTCACACAGAGTTCATCAGCGCCTTCATGGCAAAACCCGCCATTTTACATTTGGTATGAACCCCAAAAGCCCATCAGCAGAGCCTGTTTATACCTAGAAGAAATGCCAGAATTTCACGTCTGATGCACCTCAATGTCCGAGGAGGTCGATTTAGGTTTCGTTATTAGTTGAATTCTAAAGTATAATCCAGCCTAATTGATAAGTGTTAGATTCATTCCCAATTAATACTTTGAGAAATTTATAAAAATATATGGAAAAAACTTTGATACATAGGCGTTTACACGTGCCTTTTAATTTTAGGGGTTAGGGTTTTAATTTAGAGTTTAAGGTTTATGGGGTTAGGTTATAGGGTTTAGAATTTAAGGTTTGTGTTTAGGGTTTAGTTTTCTAGGGTTAAGGTTAGAAATTTAGGATTTGGATTTTTATAGTGTAAATACACAGGCTTGGGTAAGTATCAAAGTTTACCCAAAATATATATCTAATAATATTAATAATGATTTTGAAAAATTAATTATGCTTGGTTAAAAAAAATAAACTTGTTTAAAGTTAATTATACGGTTGATCTTTTTGTTTAAAAACTATTTACTTTTGGTTATTAATTTCGAAATGTTACGTTTTGATCACTTATGTTATCGATTTGTAACATTTTGATTACTAAGTCATCATCAATTGTCCTAAATTTGATAATGTGACATGTTAGTCAAAAAGTTTTATTTTTAATTTGACTCATGAATTTTATATAAAAGATCAATTTAACCCTTAAAATTTTGATAAATATCAATTTAAACACTTATGCTATCGATTTATAACATTTTGGTCACTTATTCATGTGTTTCTGTTTTGATCACCCAACTAATTTTTGACAAAATCATATCTAACGTTAAGTTTTATTTCTATTTTAGTTAAAAAATTGACGACAAAACTGATACGGTATTTTCTATTAATTATTTTAAATTTCACGTCATTTTCTCTCGTCATTGCAGTAGCATTACCTTTATTTTGGAATAAATTCAAAGCAAAATGAAATATCCAATTTGCTTTCAAGAGGGATCAAAACCCACACCCTCCTAGACTAGGAGGTAACAAAGTATAAGTTAAATTATTCCTAATATTTAGTGATAAATTAAATAAATATAAGTCATAAGTTATTTAACCCTAAAATAAACATATTTATAACCAACGGAATTGGTTCAAGTGATAAACAGCTTGGTATCATTTAAGCAGATCAAGTTTAAGGACTTGTGTGATAAAAATTTCTGCTGAAGACTTTCCCACCAGAACTAAATAAACAGATTCATATAACTAAAACTAACACCAAACTGTCAAAATATTTTTCTGATACATGTGACGACGATCCCCCTATTCTCAAGCTCGTTTCCCAGGACCGCATTTACCGCTCACCCGGTCGTGTGAATACAATCCTATTTCTATGCTCTCTTCATTCCTCTCCCACCCCCCTTTCCATTTCAAAATCTCTCTTTCCGCCCTTTGGTTCTCTCTTTCTCGGCCCAACAATCAACCCCCACCCCACACTTTTAAGACGTTTTGCATCATGCACTCTCAACTCGTCGTTTGATCTTTTTTCTTCATTTGGGTATGTCCTTGTTTCTTCTTTCTTTCTTTCTCTGTTTCACTCGGTTCCCGAAACTAGGGACAGACGAAAGATTTAATGTAAAGTAATACAAAATATTAGGAAGTTATATTAAAAATATAAGGGGTGTTATTGTCCCAGCACCCCTCGGTCCATCACACAAATGGTTCGTTTAGTTTGATGGTATTCGTTTCAGCTCCTATACTAATATGATGCCTACTTGAACATGCAGGATGGGAAGGGTTAAGCTAAAGATAAAGAAGTTAGAGAACCCAAATGGCCGTCAGGCGACCTATGCCAAAAGGAAGCATGGCATCATGAAAAAGGCTAATGAACTATCTATCCTATGTGATGTAGAAATTGTCCTCCTTATATTCTCCCCTACTAACAAGCCTTCCTTATGCATTGGGAAGCGGAGGTAACCCTTTCATAATCACCAACTTCCTCTGCACATACATACCTTTTGTTTTTATTGTTCGAATTCTAGGGGCCGGGCAGCTTATACTTATGTTTTAATCCGCTGTGTGAATTCAGCAGCATTGAGGAGATCATTGAAAAGTTCGCTCAACTCACTCCACAGGAACGGGCAAAAAGGTATGGCTACAGTTTTCGAGTCGACAATCGCCTTATTTATCTTTCATATGTAACAGTTTGATGTTATACTTGTTGACATGGAACGAACTTGCTTTTTCATTCCTATTTACTGGAACAGGAAGTTGGAAAGCCTTGAAGTAAGTCCTTTCCTAAAACCACTCTGTTTTAGAACGTTATGATCTTTGTTTACATTCTTATCAATTACATAGTTTCTTTTGTCTTTGAGAATCTAGGCACTGAAAAAAACATTCAAGAAGTTGGACCATGATGTAAATATTCATGAATTTCTGGGAACAAGGTACACAACCATCCTAGTAAAGTTCATTCATTTACTTGAATTCTACAAAATATTTCTAACAGTATTATGACTTCCTGTTTTTTCCCAGCACACAAACAATAGAGGTATGTACGCGATGAGACTTGCGCATAATCTAGACCATGTTATTCTTCATTCTGACATGCTTTTTCTATGTGCAGGACCTGACTAACCAAGCAAGATTATTACAGACTCGGCTTTCTGAAATACACAGGAGAGTAAGGTAAGGCCTGCACATTTTTGAATGTGGAGTTTTAGTTTTTTGTGTTGTTATTATCCGGTGAATATGTTGTCTGTTGATTTTTGCTGATCTTAGTAATGGCTTCTCAGCTGTTGGACTAACATAGACAAGATCAACAATGTAGAACAATTGGGGCAAATGGAAGATTCACTCAAGGAATCTCTAAATCAAATTCAAGCCCATAAGGTATGCCATGTCCCCCTAGGTAGTTGAATTTTTATAGAACATGATCGAGTGTACTGAAAACTACATGAACTTGTCATCTTCTTTTGGCAGGAAAATTTAGGGAAACAGCAGCAGCTTCTGTCGTTAGAACGCTCAAGTCAGGTAAGAATGTGTGATTCACTCGGAATATTTTACTGCTCGGTTTATTCCTTTAAAGTCACAAGAAAATAATGTCTTGACAAGCCTTTCTCTTGCAGTTCCAAAATGAAATGCAGGTACCCTACAGAATGGGAATGGAACAACAGCTCCAAACACTTGCCTGGATGCCGAATCATGACAGTAGACATGTTGCCTTGTCCGAGGACCCGAATTTGATTCCCCACAGGTGCGTAGTACTTTGTAAAACATGAGATGAAGATTTTAGTATATAATGTAGATCACAAGTGGCATGGCAAATTAGTATAACAGCTTCCACTTATTCCGTGTAATCATTCCTTCCCAGAGATGCGGAGGGCTCTGCAAGTTCTTCCTTTGGAAGTTATTCGGGCTACTTTGGCACCGGTACAAGTTCGGAGCTATCGAGTTCTGGACAAGAGAACGGCGTCCAGAACGATTTGAGTGGAAACAGGTCATTGCAGCTGCAACTGGGCGGACAATGCCCCTTCTTCTCTTACAATCTTAATATACTGAATGATGCCAAATACCCTCCTGTGGCAGAGATGAACTTTCATGAAACTCCTGCAGATTATCATGTTAATGGTGTTGTACAAGGTCCAGGAACCGGATATGACATTACCCCAGGTAGCTGGGCTTCCACTTCTGGCCCTTGTGCAGTTACCATGTTCGATGAGCCATTGTATTCCCGAGTGAGTCTTTCCCCCTTTACTCCCACCCAGGAATTTAAATTGCAGTTATAGCCGTGTTTTTTTATCGCGGTTGCATGCTATTAAGGTCATTGCGGACCGCTATTTTCCGCAATAGCAGTTTCAGACAGTGTCACTACCATTATAACAATAGCAGACTGCTATTTGAATCCCTGCTCCCGCCATGCCTTTAAATTCTCAAGCATTGTTGTATCTGTCACCTTACTGATTCGTGCATGCAACAGCTTCAACGGCATTGAGCGATCCAAATGCAATACAACATGGACATGGACACAGCGACACTGGAATATCTTTAAAAAATAGGACACGACAATGAGTAATATATTGTTATATGTTAATATACACTGAAAATGTAAAATTCATACTTTTGAATCAAATATTAACACGCTAAAGATTTTAGAATCTTGTAAAATCCATTTAGGAAGAGTTAAAAACCTCAAGAAATCATATCTCAGATTGTTCAAGAGGCGATTCAATTGGACCCTTTATATATAAGAAAAGTGTTCATTAATTTTCACTCTATTGAGCTTCAATGGAATGTTTCCAAACGAAAAACTAAAATAGAAAAAGGAAATTACCAGAAAAAAGATAAAGATAACCAGAGAATAGAATATGGTGCAATGGGCCACGTAAGTGAGATTTGGAGTTAAAGGGAGGAGAAAACACACTCACGTGGCTGACTCAGCACAACGTCACAGTAACTATCACCATTATCAACAAAATTTCCAATAAATTAAGGTCCGCCTACTAACCGATCTTTATAATAAAATAATACACATGAAATTTCGAAGAAACTTCCTGGTTGCCTGCTTCAAATTCAAGGGTTTTGGTTTTCAGGAGGCTTAAATAAAAAATAAGTGTTCAAAGTATATTATTTTTAAATTTTAGGTGTTTAAAATATTTTTTTATAAAAATAAGTGTTTAAAATTTTTATCTATTTAAAACGAGACACGTGACATTAATATTATTTTAATTGTTTTTTGAAAAAAATTAAAATTAAATTTTTTTAAAAAAATCCCAAAATTTACAAAAATGTTCAAATCAGTCACTAAATCTCCAAATCCTCACCGCTGCCGCCGCCAGCCGCCGTCTTCGACCACACCTGTTCGGTCGTCGGACTCATTCGGCCATTTGTCCCAATTTTTCGTCGCCGAAAACTGACTAACTATGTGTCAATCGAACAACTATTTCATGTTCGACGTTCAATGTGCAGTTGGCATACCGTTTGTCGATTTCCGGCGACGACGAGTGAGGAGAAATGGTCGGCTGAGTCCGACGACCGAAATGGTGGGGCCAGCGACGGCGGCCAGCGGTAGCAGAGGTGAGGATTTGGGGATTTAGGATTTAAGGAATTTTTAGGAATTTGGGGACTATTTTAAAAAGTTTTAGAATTTCAAGATTTTTTTGTAAATTTTTAAATTATTAAAAAAGTAATAATTTAAAGAAATTAAAAATAACATGTTTCAATTTTGTATTGGTTAACAATTTTTTAACGGTAGTTAACAGTCAGACACCTAAAATGATAATTTTTGAAACTTTAGGCACCTATTTTTACAAAAAAAAATACTTTAGACATCTAAAGTTTAAAAATAATATACTTTGAGTACTTATTTTTCATTTAAGCCTATTCAAAATTCTAATTTAAGTTTGTGTTCTACTGTATATAATATTGTGCCTGGGTTTCTTGCTACTATAGCACATACAATCAGTTTTTATTTTTTATTTATTCAATTTGGCCTCAACATTTATTATTATTAGATTATGCCATACAGATTATGTGAGTAAAATATTCCCTCCGTCTCACAAATAATGGATTTTATTAACTTTTTTTAGTCAAATTTTTTAACTTTAACTCTAATTATTTAAAATTTAGTATTGATAAAAATATAAAAAAAAATATATTTTTTAAAAACCACTAATCAAGTAGATTTTAAATATATATTTTATAAAATTTAATTATTTAAAACATTTAATATAATTATAGTCAAAGTTTACAAAATTTGACTTTTAAAAAATCCATAAGAAACATTATTTGTGGGACGGAAAGAATAATAAATTGTATATTAAATATATATTTATAAAAATTTATTTAATAAATTATATATAAGTAATTTTATCACAGACAAAAGAATAAAATCATAGTAATATGGTAAATGAAAATCAGAGTTTTTTTGCATTACTAGTTGGAATAGTAAAATTTACAAATTACTCTGGTACAAATAAAATCCAAGAAGATAATCAGCCAGCAAAAGCCAACCAAATTAAGCTTACAAGCCAAACAATGCTCAACATCCCATAGGTGAAAAAAATAATGGACCTAATAGGTTAACACTAGTGGCGGGTGGTGAAAGTCCACCTCTGCCATTCCCTCCTGCTTTCACAAACAACAGAAGGAAAAATCACCCTTAAAACACTTCTAAAAAAAGGGCTTCTTACCTTAATTAGGACTCCTACCCCACAACAAAACCAAACCCAAAATGATAAAAGGGCCATTTTAAAATAAGCCTCTTTCACATTTCTGACCCCAAGAGTCCCATTATAGAGATCCATAATGCTAGCCAGGTATACTAAAAGTCAAGCTAGTTGATACTACTTTGGAATTTGGATGCTTAGTGTATAGTAATATACTACTAGTATTTAGTAATTGAAAAGCCCTGCGCCTTCCTCTAGCGGAATTGGACGCCGGTGAAGGTCTGTCCAAAGGACCAGCCAGCGGGGGCAACGTTGTAGGACACCACAGTACGGCCATCACTTGTTGTGACCTTAAATGAGAGGCTTTGGCCGTTGAGGAAGCTGTTGCTTTGCCAGTTCTGGCCCCAGTTCCTAGACATGGGCTGCCAACCGGTCCTGGATCCCTTGACCGCCACAGCGTGTACATCGCCGGCACCGCCAACGTTGGTGATGAGGACTAGGTTAAAGTAGGAGTGACCATTGATTGTGAACCTGATTCCTCCCTTTCTTCTGCATGCCACCCTGCAATTTCAAAACCCCCCAACAAAAACTTAGAAAGTGATGTTATCAAGCAGTTATGTAAAACTAACAGTAAAAACAAGAGTATTTACAGGAGGAAAGGATAAAAAAGTGGTGTTGGTTGATCTTGTAAAACAGAAACCAACCCTAAATTATACTAGTGGAGACATAGATTATAAAAGTAGCCGTCATATGCTGCTAAAACTATGAATCCCATTTTTGCAATTAAAAATGGGATTTTTTGGAGCAGGACTGGTTAGAGCTCTGGAAAAAGAAATACAGTGACAAAATTACATGTAATTTGACCATACCTTCGGTAAGCAACAGGCACAATTCCAGCTCTGTATTGAGCAATGTGTTGGAAAACAGGCTGAGAAAGGTCAAAATGATGCAGGGGAGGGTTGCACCAGCCCCCTGCATTATTAGGGAGAGCATTGTTGGGAGGGCAAAAATTGGTGGCGGTGACCATAATGGAGCCGGGCAGGCACCATTTCCCATCATTCACACACTTAATCTCATAGCACGACCCACAACTCAGCCCATTGTTGAATAGAGCAGTGCTCAAAGCCGCAGTATTCGTCCCATAACCCTGGCTATACAGGTTCCCATAACCGCAAGCTCCACCTGCAGAACGGAAACACAAATTTACTCAAACAAATCAAACCACCCATTGTATTTGTACCCCAGAAAGTTGCTTCCTTCAGTTCCATACCCATTGTCCCCGAAGCATCACTTCCTCCATAGAAGGTTGCATGCGCATTAGTCCAACCGCCACCGTATCCACGAACAGCAGAGAACATTGCAAGAAAACCCAACAAGAAGACCTTAGCAAAAGCCATTTTCCTGCAAACAAAACAAGTCAAAAACTTGGTTGAAGCTTCTTAGTAAAGAACATAAGCTCAAAATGGGAACATTTGTGGGGAGGAATAAGAAGATTACACGAAGAAAGAAGATGAGGAGAGGAAAGTAGGGGTATGATATGACTTATGAGACTATGAGTGAAGGAAATTGGGGAGAGGGGGGAGGGGGATTTATAGAAAGGTTTAGGGTTGAAGACGACGACTATAAGGCAACGGTTACAAGCTATAACAACTAAAACTAACTAGTAACTACCACTTTTGGGGCATTGGGGAATGGGGACCAGACCCAATTTGCCCAAGTTGTTTTATATATATTTTTCAGTAAATAAAAATATGGTTTATACATACAAAAGGTAGAGGATGAATATGCAGAGGCACATGGAGGAACTGTTTCTGCGGCATGAAAGTAGAAACCGCGTGGTTTTGTAGCTTTCTGAGTAGGAAATTGCCGTAAAAATCTAAGTGGGGACATTACCTTACTGCTTAGTATTTATTTTTTTTGTACCATAAAATTTATTTTTTTATGTTTTAAAATTATTTCATTTAAATTATTTTATTGAAAAATTTAATAATTTTTACAAGCTACATTTTAAGAATGACAGACGAATTCAGTTTCACAGATTTCGTACACGCCCTAAATGGGGTGAAAATGAGTATAAGTTTAGAAGATAGAGGGCGGGTATGAATGTAAAAAGTCATGTTAGCTGTGGGTAGTAGGTAGGTGGTGAATTTAATATTTTACTCACACCGTATCAGCCCAATAATTACCCACGATATAAATTTAGAATCATTTATATTTGTAGACTTTGATTATTGGTTTATTTTATTATGGTAAGGCTCAGTATCGTTACTGCTTTAAATGCCAAGTGAGGTAAAGTTATTTTAGACTTCGATAACAAATGTGTTATCTCTCGTATTAACTCCAAATCACTTAATGTGTTGGAGTCAGCCGCTGTGGAAAAGGATATAATTCCCTTGGCTGCGCCTTTTCCATTTTTTCTTTTTGCTTTGTTAATCGCGGATGTAATAAGGTCACGGATTGGGTAGCGAAAACTAATCTTAAGAGGATTTGTCCCTTAGATCCAAACGATTTTATAGGATTGTTGTAATCTTGTTTCTCCTTCTAATGATATTCGATGTTTCAAAAAGAAACAGCCTTAAGTCTTTATGTTTTTATTTTTTCATTTAAACATTATGTTTTAATTTTTAACTGATCCCGCCAAAACACATGCTTAGTTGTTAAACATCTACTTTCAATAGATGCATTAACCTTTCCTTTTTGCTTTGAACATGGGGTATTGATGGTAATTGCTACAGGTTATTAATCTTTCATTTGAAATTTATATTTTTCGTATTTGTATCTGTGTTATTATATGTCTTTAACATGTACTAACGCGTTTTTTAGCATTGTTTGTATAAATTTTATTTTTTACATTTTGGCACGTTACTTCCATCTTTTTCCATTCTATCCCTCAGTAAATGGAAGTTCAAGTGGACCAAAGACCGCCCATTAAACACATTTTTTAAAAATATGACTGACTGAACACACATTTGTCCTAGATAATAAAAATATATCATTTTTTTGTAAATAACTAGGGATAGATACTAATTCGTTAAGTGAAGAAGGTGGATATAATTTTTTAATAGTCTAATGGTGATTATAAGGTAGTATATGTTCATGCACGTTCTTAACTCTTTGATAATGCGCATACACCTTGTAGATAAAAGCGATTTGAACTCATATCTCCTAATATAAATATCATCTGTTTTTTCACCGAGACACTTGTTGAGTTCAAGAAGGTGATAGAATTAAATGGGTTTATTTAATATACCTATTATCCTTTTCTGGTATACCAATGTAAGCACATTTATTGGCTTCCTTTATTTTTCAATTTGCATCCCATTCCTTATTTCATTTATCACTACTATCAAATTTTATCCTCCTACCCCCCAAAATTACCTTCAATTCCACGTGTATCTTGTATTTTTTAAAAAAAAAAAAAGGAAAAACTACATATTTAGTGTCCAACTATGTGTGTGTTATTATTTTGATATTCCAACCATTATTTTTAGCAAAATAGTATCTACCGTTATATTTTTGTTCTGTTTTAGTATCCCGTCGTTTAAAATTAACGAAAATTGTGACGCGACTTGGGTTAATAACAATTTTAGTCCAAAAACTTATACAATCTATCAATTTAGTCTAAAATTCTATTAATTTAAATATTATTTAAACTTTTTAAATTAAAATTATAAATTTCTCATTTTTCTTCTTCTTCTAATCGAACATTTTTTTTTGTGTTTTGGATTTAAAAAACACGCTATGAACAGTTGAAAGAAATAAGAGAGTAAATTATGCTCATGCTCATGCTCATGCTCCAGCCTATCTTTGGAGATCATGGTATAGCAGGCTTTTTTTACATGAGTATCATCCTTCCCTTGCTTATCTAGGGATATACTACATCGAAGTAAAGCAGAGAAGGGGGGACACGCGAGAGACAGCGCTTCGCCACATGCTCCCACGTGTTTCTCGGCATATTAGTGAATCAAATCAAACTTAAAACTATGGCGGCTTCACTTAATTAACTGGGATCTCCGTCCATTTAAGCTTGAGAAATTGGTTTAATATATTGACAGTAGAATTTCACACCTATTGTCTTTCATCGCTACCTTATCTGTAATGTCATATTTTCGTTATTGAGTCCCTCTATAATATATTTCTATACTCTATTTTTTCCTATCGAACGTATAATTGAAGAACATTCGAAATCTTCGGGCCACATCATTACGGAAGAATCACGATATTCTAATAAGATGGCAATCAAATATAATTGTCTCCTCTCTTTCACTTGCATTTTCAGTGGTTCTCTGCCCAAATCAAAAAGTGAACCGACCAATACGCCTTACTTTTACTATCAACTATATAACATTGTTTTAGTAAAATTGGACAAATAAAATCTTTATACATGAACAGCTAACGATGGTCACTGTACATGGAGAAGGACCTTTTCTTACTTTTATATTCAACCCATTACATTGTTCTATAAACTTTAGTCAATGTTTCCATTACACGAATAACATTTCACTTGTTAAAAAAAAGTAGGCTTTGACTAGCGTGACGATTATCTCTAGGGTGAAGTTGAAAAAAAGGAGAGGTGGGGAAGGGAATTAGGCGTGGCAGTGCTCTCAAACTTCAAGTCAAGCTCGTGCTGCCAACCGAGCTACACCCCATTCGGCGCCACTCTCAAGATATATGCTCAAACTTCAACCTACACTCTTACCTATAAATGGAATTTATTAATCACCCTATTAATTCACGCCCAACCCAAATTCAAAACATTTTCTTTCCGTTATTTTTTTTTCAGTTTTATAAAATAATATAATATAAAAAATATCTTAATCAATATAATATAAAAATAAATTATATTTTAGTTTATCTAAAATAAATACTCCTCCTGTCTCACTCAATGTATCTTTTGTATTTTAAAATTGTTCCACTTAAATTTTTATTGAAAAAATTAACAATTTTTAAAAGACATATTTCTCTTTATACCCCTTTTTTAGTTTCCTAACAAAATAAAATTTAATTTTTCAAGGATAAAATTGTCGTTTAAATTATTTTACATCATCTTTCTTGCACAAAATTTTTCTTTTTAAAACTACGTGAAAAAACAATCATAAACATTTTTTTGTGGGACAGAAAGAGAAACAAACATAGACGTCCCGAGTTCCAACTAAGCTTTGAACCAAATTTCTTTGTATTTTTTTATTTAGTTTCTCACCCATCCAAATTTCCAATCTTATAATTTTATATTATTAAATCTTTAATATCAACTTAAAGAAAAAGGGTAGCTAGTTTTTTTTTACATAAGGTTAATTAGGTTTAGGGATGTAAACAAACCGAACGTTCAACAAATCGTTCGTAAACCGTTCGACGGGAAGTTTGTTTATGTTCATTTATTTATTAAACGAACGAATATGAACAAGATCTTTTGTTCACTTAATTAAATGAATGAGCACAAACAAAGAGCTCGTTCGTTCATTTATTATTTGGATATTTATTTTGATATAATAATTGAAAAATAATTTTGGACTAAATTCAAAAAAATTTAAAAAATGATTTTAAGCCTATACAACTTAAAAATATGTTTGTGATGTTTTCAAATGGTTTTGGAAGACCTTACCACGTTTTCAAATAGCTAAACCAATGATTTCATAAGGCCCGTATCAATACCTCAGAGGCGAACCGATACCCTTTAGGGTTTCATCTACAGTATTTTTCCAAAACCAAAAATTCGTATTGGTGCAGGCTTATGCATACCGATACGGAAGGGGTCATACCGATACGCTCTTATGCGTATCGATCTCCTATGTTTTCAAACCCCCCAACGTCTATTTTCATGCAGGTGTACCGATACACCATATAGATCCCAAGTATTGAAATACACCTAGGAGTACTGATCCATCGTACTGACAAGCCCCAAGGCGTTTCGATTCGCGAAAGCTGAAGCGAGCATAACTGCTCTTTTTATATGAGGAAGCATACCGATACACACACCCGCATACTGATACCGACAAGCCTATAAGTGGAAATTCAGCATGGAAATGTGTCCTCAATGGCTCCAATCCAATCCCAACGGTCTCCAACGACTAAGAACTCGATTGAGATAATAAAAAACCCGTGAAGCACCAACAACAACTAATGCTTAAATTGCCAACATTATTATGACTGTAAAAGAGTCTTAGTGCTTAAAATTCCCATTCTTTCATAGACTACACTTGTGAGCTTCAATTGTAATATTTACTCAAGTGTATTAGGAATTGAGTGAGTGATTTAAAGTGCAAACAATCTGCCTAAGAGATGATTTCTTATTTGCTTTTTATTTCTCTTTGTAAAAGGGTTTTTGTTTGGCCTTGGGGCATAGGTAAGGTGGTTGTAAAGGTTATCCATTGAACCTTGAAAAAGGAAAAAATTCTTAGTGAATTTGAAAATCCTTAGTGGGGAAGTTAAGGTAGTGGATGTAGGTTTTGGTTAGAAAGTCGAACCACTCTAAATCGCATGTCCAAATTTTTCTATCCATTTGCTTCCACCACTATCACCCAAGAAACAATTTCTCCACCACTTGGCAACAAAAACGGTTGAAGGATTTGAGCTCTTCGTTTATGTTCGTGAACATTCGGTGATCTGTCCGTTTATGTTAGTTTGATTATGTTTATTTATGTTCGCTTAAATTTTTTCACATATGTGTAGGAGTAAGCATTAGATCGAGTCGAGTCGAGTCGAGTAAAAAAAAATCGAGTTATTCAAGTTGACAAGTCTTCTTTTATGACTCGCTAAAACTTCCTTCTTATCGGCTACGGGTGTTCATTGTTTGGTTAAACCGAACTAACCGACCGAACCAAAACAAAATTGGTTAATCTGTTAGATAAATTTAGGTTTCGGTTAATAATTAATAGTTTTTTCAAATTTCCATTATCGAATAATTCGGTTTAAAATCGGTTCATTAATTGAATTAATCGAACTAACTCAAAATATTAAATATTTAACATATTATATATATTATTTATGTTCGTTTATGTTCATTTGTGTTCGTTTATGTTCATTTATCATTTTAACACACGAACATTAACGAACATGAACAAGAAACTTTGTGTTCATTTATGTTCGTGTTCGTTTATTTGTTCGGTTAAAGTTAAACAAACGAACATGAACACACCTTCGTTCGCGATCGTTCGGTTCGTTTACATGCCTAGCTAGGTTGTTGAGTCAAATAAAAAAGTGGGATGCTTATTTCCCTTGGCATTTAGTTACCTCGGGTCATTATTCATTAAAAAAAACAAATTAATCCAACTCAAAATATTAAAATAATTATCTTATATTCTAATAAATTAAAATATTAGAGTATTAAAAATTATGACATAATATTCAAAAACTCTACAAAATTTAATTATATAATCATTAAACTTGCATTAGGTTTAAGCATTGGACAAGTTAGCTACTAAATCAAGTTCATCATGCTAAAGTTCTCTAATTTTCTCTATATTTTGTTTTGAAAAAAGTTCCCTAAAAATTATAGTCTACACCTAATACTCTAAGTTCAAACCTTAAATTATAATTTTAAACCTTAATTATAAATTTTAAACTTAACTTCTTAATAATGAGATATAAATAAAAACACCGAAAAAAAAAACGATTTCTACCCCTCATAATCATATCTTATTCCGACACTAAATTTAAACTAACACCAAATATCCCAAATATCAATTATGAGTTCTCCTTCAGCTTCCACCTTTTCACCTTTAAAATACAAAATTCAAATTAGAGAGGTGAGGTAAAGAGTGCAAGTAACAGCAACGAAATATTTTACAAAAATGTTAGGATAAAGTACAGAAATTGTCACTAAACTATCTTAAAAATATAAAATAATCACCAAACTTTTAAAAGTTACATAATTAGTATTAAACTTTAGTTTTTGTTATAAAATTGCCACTGAACCGTTAACTGTTGTTAACTAGGTATGGGTGACATGACAATTACGAAATTTACATTACAACATATTTAATCCTCAATATTTACGCATTTAATCAATTTAGACATTAATAATGAGGGTTAAATTAGGACTAAATTGATTGATACGTAAATTGAAGGATTAAATATGTTATTTTTTAAAATTTTCGTAACTGTCACACCATTCACTTAACGACAGTTAACGGTTCAGTGAATATTTTGTAACAAAAAATAAACTTTAATGCCCGTTATATAACTTTTGAAAGATTGATGATCATTTTACATTTTTAGGATAGTTTAGTGATAATTTGTGTATTTTACCCAAAATGTTATTAGTGCTGTCATTTTCACTCCATCTATTCAATTTTTTTTCAGACAAGAGAATCAACGAATTTTTAATAAGTAATATAGTTGTAGGATTTTTTTTCTAAAAATATGGTCATTTTCATTTTAATTTTTGAAATATTGTAATTATTACAGTACAGTAGAAGTTGGATTTAGCTGAATCTAATTATGAATAGTATTTTTCCTAAAAAAACTCTAAAAAATGCCCAAAGTCGGAGCCTCGTGAGCACGCCTTTTAGGGGCATTTTGTTTTTTAAAGCCTAAAGTCGAAGTCTCTTGCACCAGACTTTAAGATACTGTAACAAATACTCTAACTCAAAAAATAAAATAGGAATGACATACTTTGAGGGGAAAAAAATATTCTAAAGCAATATTTATGAAAAAAAAATAAGAGAATCTGGTTATGGAATTGTTACTGTTTCAAAAAAAAGTTTTAGAATTATTTATGGTGGAAAAGGTCAATCCCGCCATGCATAGAGCTGTAACGAATCCGACAAGAAAGAACCACTCCGATGCCTTCTGCCAAGATATTTTACACCGAGCGTGAACTTCAACGTCCCAACATAAACCATTAAACAAATAAAAGCCATGCTCTTGCTGACCAGACCACAAATGTATGTTGCGAAGCTCATAGTTATTGGAGGAGCATGATGCCACTCGCTTGGGCAGAGCGTACAATGGAGTTGATTCATGCCCGTGATCAATGGATACTTTTGCCTGGGAAAGAGTGATAGTTTGGACTAGATATGCTGCTGCAACCTGCAATGTAACTGTCTTAAAGGGATACCTAACCTAAACCTAACTGCCTATGGGTTCTTGCCAAGTGCTCTAAAAGCTTTTCCAACTACACATTTGATTCGGTGGCCAACACTTTCAAAACTTCTGCTCTCTCATAATCATAATTAGGTTAACCTGTGGAGAGTTTCAAACATTATAACAAGGCAAGGGTAATGTGCACTTCTGCTGTTCGGTAGCTAAAAAATATTATATATTTTAATAATATTCACGCTCAACCTAAAATATTATATACTTTTATAATATTTTCGGTTGTAACTTATTCGCCTTTTCACAAACTTAAATTAGGCGGCTTGCTTTTGGAATTTCCCAAGGGTAGTAACAACTTTGTTGAAAGTTTTTTAAGGTTGAATGAGGACCGTTAAAATGAATGGTGGGCATCATTGCAGGAGTAAGAGTTTCAAATTCTTGGTTCGGTTAATAATCAAATCAAATTACTCAAAATCAAAAATAATTTTGATTCAACCACTAAATTCAGTTAATTTGGTCAATTTTTAAATTAACCAAAAAATTAGTAGTTTTGATTCAAAATAGCAATTTAAGTAACAATAAAATGAATATTAGATTTTTTTTTTACTTTTAGAGTTTATTTGTTCTTTTGGATTGGGCTAAGCTGAATATTGAGATTAAAAATATAAATATTGAGTTTTAAACAATATGAGTCATGAGATTTGAGCTTAAAATTAAAAATATCTTAATTATATATTAAAATGTTGGTAATTCAGAGACCCACATAATGAATGAGTCATCAATGATGCTCATGTTGCCCAATAATGTATGAGTTTGAATTTTAGCATTAGCCTTGAAAATGTAATTATTTCTTTACTTAATAAAAAAATTAGTTAATTCACTTAAATTAATCGATTTCTAACTGAATTAACTGATAAATGAATTTAAAAAAATTAACCATTGACCGACTGATTAACCAAATTAAATTTCATGTTGATTAATTCGATTTTAACCGAAGAACGAACATCCAATATATTGTACAAACCCTTTGATTATATTTGGAGAAAGTGGGGACTCATTTAGACTGTGCCTACCGACACCATTGTTGTTCAATGATTTCCAATGGAATTCTATTTTTTTTTACTTTTTTTTATCGTAGCATTCAATTTTATTTTATAATTTTTGATATTCGTCTGGATAATGCAAAAATTATTATAAGATAATTTTCCTAATTCAGTTTATTTCATTTAAGGATTCAAATCTCTATATCATATAAAAAATCTACCGCCTCATTCGATGGAGCACTCGTTTTTTAAAATTTACATTGGTGAAGCGAAAAAGTAAGCTGAACGAATCCCACTAGCACCACGTTAAGGAAAATGGAACTACTTTTAATTTAAATAATTGGAATGAAAATTATATTAAATTCATGAATCCCAGATTTTTCTTTCACTTTTCCCTTTATTGCTGTAGTTTCCGCAAGACTTCCTGGGGGGAGAAGAAAAGAGTTAAAGACTATGAATTCTTAGAGCAAATATTAGGAGTTTGAATTCTAATATTGTGAATGAAAAAATTGAGTTAAAAAAATTACTCCATAATAATCTATGCAAAATTTGATATAAATTAGTCGGTTAATAATGCTTAATTTGTTTTCGTTGTGCTGAGCATGTGCTCAGGCTCATCGATGATATTCTGATTTTTTGGGGAGAATAATGGTGAAAACAGTTTGTCTGAATGGTTTTTAGTTAATTACAGGTATCCGAAGTTGTTGGTAAAATGGCTCAGCTATACATGCTTAATAAATAAAATAATTCTCAAAAAGTAAATTAAATTTGATCTTCTTTGTCTTCTACCTCACAAAGAACAAAATTCTCTTGTCTGCCATAAATGGCTAATAATTTCCAGCAATTTATTTCTCCTTTAATTACAGTGTCTCACCTGTGACCAAAGCGCTAATCACCCAGCTAATTATTTTTCTTACTCATCATTTCGCTTTCTATATTACCATTTATGTGTCTCAGTACTCTGATCCAACCCATAATTATGTTGTATACTTGATAATTTACATATTTCCACTTTGATAATTCAATGGGTTTTGAGCTTGATGATTATTAATTTGATCAATTTATGTGCAGGTATAACTTGGTATGCAAGATGACATATTTTGTGTATGATATGCTGCAAGGAATCATTTTTTGAGTAAAGAAGAAAAATATAAGTTACATGTGATCTTTATTTTTAATAATTGTAATTTTAATTAGTGTTGATGTCAAAATGAGGAGGCACCGAACAAGAGAAGTGAAGACGATAAACCAAAAAATTGTAGCGGTTTCAGGCGGTTCACCACCTGTAGGCTTGTGGCGAAGAGCAGTAGATAACATGGTGATCAAAGCAAAGGAGGAGATGAGAAGAAATCACGGAGAAGAGGGGTATTGCCCTTTTGACTCGGCCTTGTTCAGGCACATTGTGTATGTTCTCAAACCTCCCTTCTCTCATCGAGAGCATGAGTATTTATAGCCTTTGCAAGCATTAGCCTTTGCAAGTTGGTCACGTGAATGCTGTTCAATAGCGCCCGACATGATCTATTCTCAAGAGAACCTAAAAACTGATAATATTAACCTGTGAAGGAGCTTATCTCCAAAGAAATTAATGTTGTGGCTACCTTCAGAGTTTGTCAAACATGGAAATACTCAAGGGTTTCTCCGAAATTATGCGGAGATAAAAGAATTAAGTATAAAAAGTAGGTTTAAATTTTATTACAAGATATCCATGTACCGTATATCAAAAGAAATTGATACAATAATTTATTTTAGATATTCATAAATTATACAAACACTTCATGTCTGCACATATTGCCATGTCTAAATGATTTCCACTAGGGTCTTAAGTTTAACTGTAGCGGAAGTTTTGGTTACCTTTGAGGTCCCACTTCACGATGAATCGAGTTGAATGTTTGTTGCTCATCACACAGTTACTTCAGCTACCTAATCAACCAACATAGTCCAACGCTCACTCACAAAACACTCAGAACAGGGCTACAACCAAATTCCTACAGTTATGGAACTAGATGGACGCATAATTTTTTATTAGAGTGTGAACTTTTATACTTCGTAAAACTATATGGAAATTTAAAAATCCAGGGTGTGATACAGCCTCCCCTCGTACCCCTCGGTCCATCCCATAGAAACGAAAGCTGTATATGGCAAAAATAGGTGATCTGCAAAATAACCTATGCATTGTTCAGTTTTAGCAACCATAATCAGCACTTTCATCTATACTTCTGCATGCTTTCTCCCATAGCTAAACTTTGCTGCTTGCCGGTTGAGAAAACTGGTTTTATTACCTTGCTTGGAAACATGTTGGGGCCATCATGTTGAGCTGCTATTGTACCATTTATTTTTTGGTTTTTTTTGTCTTTTGATTACGACTTCACTTCCCTTTGTGCGTTTATAAGATACACACAGATTTCAGATTTGATTTTCATGGACCCTCAATCACATGGTGTTATTTTAGTCATGGCCCAAAATTAACTTTTTTTTTCTCTCTTTTAGACCGCCAAGTTAATTTGAATTCAAACTTGGTTTTGGATGTGTTTTAGCCAAAAGCTGATTCCATGTTTCTTTAGCCATGAAACCTGAAGCAATTCTCTGCCTTTTTGACTCATACTGTCATACATGTATTGGCTTTACATAGGATGGCAAAATCCAAATCTTCCCATAGATTGTGAACCCATCCACTTTAGATAGAGTGGATTATACTTTTCGAAATGTGGATGTGGAACATGAAGAGGTGATTTTTTTTTTCCTTCTAACTAATGATTTGAATCGGTTAGGGTAATTGTTTGTACAGTTCCATCCCCACTCCATTATATGAAAGTTTCATTTTATCCTTACAAAATGTTATTATTTGATACACTGTAAATATAAAATTATTTTACATAAACATGTATATTTTAGCTTTAAAATCTAAATTCTTAATCCTAACTCTAACCCACAAATCTATATTCTAGCCATAAACCTTATAACATAAGCCTCTAACAATAACCCTAAACTAAGTCACTAAACTCTAAAATAATCCCACTTGTTGATTTTTTTTCAAAGTCAGTGTATAAGATAATAATCCAAAAAGGGTTATTAGTGTAATTTTTTACACAAACATGTCTATTTTAATTTTAAAATCTTAAAGCTAAATCCATACCTCTAAAATCCTAAATCCCAAACCTTACTAAACTCTAAACTATAAATTCTAACCATAACTCTTAGATTCTAAACCATGCAACATAAACTCTAACCCCTAAATTATAAACTAAGCCCCTAGACCCTAAATTAACCCCACTTGTACAATATTTTTTTCCATCGCAGATGTATAAGATAATAATTAGAAAAAAATAAATGGATTAGAAAAAATGACTATCCAAAAAAGGTGATAGTAATTTTCAAGATTACACATCCATAATAGAACAAAGCAGATGATGGAACAAAGAATATAAAGTATTAAATGAATTTGCCGCTCAATTACCATGTAAAAGTTGTACATGAAATACCCAAATTATCTCGACTTTCTTACACTTTCGGGATTTCATGAACTTTAATTTGTGATTGAGGTTCATTGTTAGCTTTCCTTTCTTTTGTTTTCCCACCCAAGTTATAAAATAATCTCCATGAACAGGAGAAAGCAAAGGTTTGGCACAAATTGAAAGAAAATGACATGGGGGGCTTTTAAAGAACATGGCTAGTGGGGAAGCTGAACCCCAGTCATATTCCAACATGCCCCAGTTGCAAGAAGATTGCCTATGCCCTTGAGAACGAACGGCTAACATCGAAAAACAACTGACAAAGGATCCGATTGTCGAGTTCCATCGCCAATGTGCAATTGTCCATGGTAATGCCAACAAACCACATGAAAACATGGTCCCCGGTCCCCTACGATATGCCTCATTCAACTCTATAAAACTGTGTTCAGTTGACGATAAGAGCCGCGGTAAAAAAATTAAATTAAATGGCTAGGGAAATGTGAAGGTTACCCGATCACATGGTGGGGATAGCACAAGTTGGGATGGGAATTTATCACAAGTGACAACAACGTTATTGATGACAACTAGAGATGGATCGAGAGGAGTTGGAGGGGACAGTTGTCCCTAAAAATTTGAAATTCCTATATTATTTTTTTTTTAATTTTTATGTATTTTTTATTAAAAATCTATCTAAAATTTTATAAATTCGTCTCCTAAAAATTTATAATTTCACCCTTAGCCTAAAGTCTTACGTCGGTCCCTAATAACAACCCTTCACTGCAATCTTTGCAACAGATATCACAATGTTTCTTTTGTACTTTCTATGCACAAGAGACGTATGAAACCGATCTTGCTGTATCTCCAGCTTTGGCCTTATTTATAACGCCCTTTTGAATTTTGAATACGACTGATTATCACTATCGAGAAAAAATATATTTATTTACATTTTTTATATAAAAAATATATTTGTTTAAATCCGGGGTTTGTTTACACCTTTCCATGTTTAATTCCGGGGTTTACTCATGGGAAAGTGTTTTTAAGGAATATGGTAAATTGGTTCAACTCGTATGTGACGTAAGTCAGCCTGAATTAATCAAGATAAAATTTCGATAAACCGGAAGAATAACTAAAAAAAAATAGGGCAAATATGGGTTCAAAATGAACACACAAATTTATATAAGAACGCTAAACAAAAAAAATCGTTATAATATCAAATAGTGCAAAAGAGTAACGAATACTCGGTTTAACTCGGCTTAATCTAAACGACCAAGTCCTATTCTCTTGATGAGACCTATTAATTGCTTACAAAGAACAACACAAAATCTGCTTCCACAAGGTTTTCTATTATAACTTAATTTCTATCTCATCAAATATACAGATTCTACTTCAAGTGCATCCACAACCAGGGGTATAAATTACACGACAAGGTTTCCCAACCACAATCATGGGCCGACACTCCTGCAATAAACCTTGTACGTTGGATTAGGGATGAAGAAACCATGTTGTAATTCATATTCGGCCAACAGGCATTTTACATATTTGGGTTGAGAGCCGACGGTTTTGAATACATATTTGATACTAGAACTGGACCTAAAGTTGGCATGGCAGCTTCCCTTTGGAATTCATCAGTTTGGTCAGCCGCCGGCTGCTGTTAATCGGTTAGTTCAGACGGAGCATACTGCTCCTAGCTTAGCTTGTTAGCACAGCTTGTTTCATAAATATCAAAGTTTATGTTTCAAAATATCTTCTGTCTCATCAACATCGTCATCCATGCCTCTTTTCCTATTGAACTCGTACATTCTGTAAATGATAAGCATATCATAGTATTTATTAGGGTAAAGTTCACAAACGGTCACTAAACTTTGGTTAATTATTCAATTTGGTAACCAAACTTTCAATTGCTTCAATATTACTATTAAACTTTGTGTTTTACTTCAATTTGGCCACTGAGCTCTAAACTGACGTTAAGAAACTTTGTATAATAACATATTTAGTCTTCCATATTTGCACATGCAAACAATTCAGTCCTAATTCGAAAAACAATAACAAATTTAACACTAATTATTTACACATTATTTCAATTTGGCCCTATATTTAATTAAAAAGAATTTAATCCTAAATCCTAAACTTAAAACAATAAATCCAAAACACTAATCATAAAACCCCAAATTCATAAACCCAAAACTAAAATCATTGAACATGTAAACCCCAAACACTAAACCCTAAAACCATAAACCCAATACCCCTAAATCTTAACCCTACCCATAAACCCAAAACATGAAACCCATGACCCTAAACATGAAACCCTAAATCCCTAAATCTATAAACAGTAAATCCATAAATGCTAAAATCATAAACCACCAAACCCTAAATTTAATTTTTTTTAAGGTTTAGAGTTTCAAGTTAGGGTTTATGGTTTATGGTTTATGTTTTGGGTTTAGGGTTTATGTGAATTTTTAGGTTTTGGGTTTATGGTTTATGGGCTTAAGATTTTGGGTTTAAGGTTTATGGGTTTTGGGTTCTAAGTTTAGGGTTTATGATTAATTTTTAATTAAAAATAGGGCCAAATTGAAATGATTCATAAATATTGAAGGTTAAATTTATTATTATTTTTTGAATTATGACTAAATTGTTTGAATGCGCAAATGTGGAGGACTAAATGTCTTATTATACAAAATTGAAGTTTAGTGACCATTTGTAAACTTTACCATATTTATTAAACATTAAAATAGATATAATTGCAACACACATCCCTGAACTATGATCCTCATTCTAAATTGGCCACTAAACTTTTAAATGTACCAATTTCATCTTCAAACTATGGTGAAAGTTAATCCCAAAATTTTGAATGTTCCACTTTCATCCCAAACTACGACTCTTATTCCAAATTGGTCCCCAAACTTTTTGAATATTCCAATTTCATCTCCAAATTATCACTTTGAATATTCCAATTTCATCTCCAAATTATCATTTTTTATCACATCTTATGTGTAAACTACGACTCTTATTTATTTTTATATTTTTTGAAATGTCAAAGTTTAAGTCTTGATATTTTTGAGTATTGAGGTTCGAGACTCCAAATTCCAAATGTGTAAACACATGTTAACTTCAGCAAAACTTAAATTTTATTATGTGTGTATCCTATGTAGATTTCATCAGATGAATTATGTACTGCAATTTAAGGTGAAAATGTAAAATATTAGACAATTTTTAATAATATGCTTTTTATGGACAAAAGCTTTAGGGGGAATTCCCTTCAAGAACAGGTGGCAATGTAAAATAAAATCTGAAAGCTAAACTTTGATGCATTTCTTAGATATGTAAAAAGCTGACCCGACCTGAAAACTCGACTGAAACTTGCTTGAGTCAGAACTTGGTTTGACCCGAGGCTGCAATGACCCGAAACCGATCTGTAATCGACTGTTGTTGACCCGAACCCTAGTTGGACTTGTTACTGTAGTAATCGAACCCAACTTGCATCTGACCGAGAATGACCCGAACCCGAATTGAACTTGTTACTGTGGACCCGAAACCCGACCTGCACCCGACTGAAACAAACCCGAGACTAACCTGGCAGATAACCGATATTACCCGTCTGAATCAACCCGAGATCCGATTTTACCCGACATGTTTTGAACCCGACCTATTAATTGACCTGACTTGTTTTGAACCCGACCTGTTGTTGACCTGAACTAATATTGACATGGCTTGATTTAGCTAACATGTAATTGAGGAAGCCTATAATTTGATAATTTGTTGAATTTAAAGTGTTAATAAATGTAAACTATTATTTTTTAAATCAATTTAAAGTGTTAAATAATATTTTTGTTATATATACATATATAATCAATTAAAAATATCAAAAAAGGAAAGATTGGATTTAGATATTCATCGGACACTATTAAATTTAAAATTTTATTAAATAATTCAATGCTTAGTGATAATTCAATATGCTTAGTAACTCTTTCAATATAAATTATTTGTCAAGGTTGAACTACTAAGTTGAACTAAATTAAAGTTTTAACTTTCATGTTGATGTTTGAATTGAATTAACTCATTAAACTTAGAATCTAATTGAGCTAAACTAAAATCTAGAAGTATAAATCACGGACATAATTAAAAGAATTCTAAAACTAAATATGGAATTTCAATTAAATTAATCTAAGTTGGGACGCAATTGAATTAAACTAAAACAATTGGTTGAAAAAATGGTAAAAAAAGGGGAAAAGATAAAATTTTGCAGGGAAATAAGCCACCCATTTTTAAGTTTGAGATTAATTTACTTTTAGTCTAAAAATTTTGGAGAGATAAAAGCCACCCAAAATTTGGAGGAAATTAGGGAATAAGCCACCCAAAATTTTGGAGGGAATTAGTGGAATTTCTATTTTTTGGTAATTTAGTTTGATAATATTTTTGTTTATTCTAGTTACTACAATTTAATTTTTAGTCAAAATTACCCCATATTTATTTATATTTTTGATAATTTAGTCAAATATATTCTAGTCCTTAAAATTTAATTTTTACTCAAAATTAACCCTTATTCGTTTTTTTGTATTTTATTCTACTCCAAATTTTTAGTCCCTACATATATAATCAATTAAAATTAAAAAAAAAGAAAGGAAAAAAGTATATTTATGTTTTCTATATATTTATGTTTTCTTTTAACCAAATCACATTTGACACTACTAAGTATAGATATTCATTTGTCTTTTTTTATTAACTTAATCAAATTTTATTAATTAATTTGGCCAAATTTTATTGGGTAAGATTGAAAACTTTTTGTTGATTTGATAAAATTCAAATATTAAAAGATTAACCGTTTCTATTATTTTAAATTTATAATTGTAATTATAATACCGTAATTTTTAATTATTATACATAAATTAAAATTATTGATAAATAATTTTGATGAAAATGAATTAAACTTGAAAACAGTGTAAAAGCCCCAAGAACAGTGTAAAACTCCAGACGAGTTATTTCGAAAAATCAATACAAAAACAAATAAATTCTAAACAAATCACATTAGGGGAATGCATCCTTAAATCCCATCAAATTTTGCGTGTTCTTAAATCCCTTTCAATCTGACTTTACGTGTTCTTTGGGGGATGCATCCTTGAAAACCGTTGTTTTTTCTTTTTTATATATAATATTATATATATATAATATAATGACTTTCAATCCCATCAAATTTTACCTCTTTCACTGCTTTGCGTTTATGGGGCTGTGTGCCCCTTAAATCTGGCGCCACTTATTTTTTTTAATTTTTTAAAATAATTTATAATACATATATTCAATTATATTCGAATATATATATATTTATAGTTATATATGTTAATATTTTATTATTTATGATCAGTTAAATCTGACTCACTATCATCTAATATCTAACTTTTTTTTAAATAATTTATAATACATATATTCAATTATATTCGAATATAACTTTTATTTTTTTTAATTTTTTAAAATAATTTATAATACGGTCCTTTTTTAGATTTCTTTTATATTCAATCCGGTCATTTCAGAATTTCTTTTATATTCGATCCAGTCCCTTTTTTCGGTTCTTTAATTTTCACATTTATTTACTTTACTCGCCTTTATTTTCCCACATTTTTATTTACTTATTTATTTGCTTATTTTGTGACATACATTAACTTGTCATTCATTTAACTTTTAATCTATTTAATTTTACATCATTAATTAATTAATATAACTTCTAAAAATGATGTATTTATTAATTTCGTTATTTGTGTCGTAACAGTCTTATTTCATTTGATGTTGATCAAATATTCGAATTAATTATTACCTTCTGAAGGTAAAACTTAATTTGAAATAAAATTTTGATAATTCATTACATCATTATTAATTATTTGCATCATGCATAAAAGTTACGTACTCGAGTCGAACTGTAAATTAACACGACAGTAGGGCGTGATGTGGGTGCTAATCCTTCCCCACACGTAACCAACTCCCGAACTCGTTTTTAAAGAATATCTGATTTTTATGGTGCCCGACTTACCTTAGTGGCCGGTGCGACTCCAACTCTTCGTTTTCAAAATAAAACACTTTTTTTAAAAACAAATCCCTAAAATTAATTCTTCCCCAATTTTTACAAAATTTTTCAAAAAACCAAAAAAAATTCAAAACACAAAACCAAAAATATTTTTTCCTTTTTAGCGATTCTGAATCCCGAACTTAGTTTTTTTATTAATTTTAAAAGGGGTCGTTACAGTCTTGCAAGTAGCAATTATTAGTGATCAAAAGATTTAGGGGTTGAGTTTGGGGTTTATAAGTAAATGTGCAAAGTTGAGTGTTTGAGGTTATGGGATTAGTTAGGGATTAGGGGATTAGTCTTTCAAGTAGCAATTATTAGTGATTGTATGATTTAGGGGTTGAGGTTTGGAGTTTAAGGGTTTAATACATGTTTCAAGTTTAGTGTTTGGGGTTATAAGATTAGTTTAGGGATTAAGGGATTGAGATTGCACTTTAATTATTAGTGTTTATAAGATTTAGGGGTTGAGGTTTGGGGTTTAGAGGTATAATATATGTTTCAAGTTGAGTGTCCATGGTTATATGACTAGTTTAGGTATTAGGGATTCGGCTTGGACTTTAATTATCAGTGATTATAAGATTTAGGGTTCGAGGTTTGAGGTTTAGGGGTAAATGTTTCAAGTTGAATGTTTGGGATTATGGGATTAGTTTAGGGATTTGGGGTTTATTTTTGTTCACATTAGTCCCTAAAAGTTTATTTTTAGCCGAAATTGACCCATATATATTTCTATTTTTGGTAATTTAGTCGAATAATATTTTTTTATTCTAGCACCTATAATTTAATTTTTAGTCAAAATTGCCCCATACTTATTTATATTTTTGGCGATTTAGTCCAATAATATTATTGTTTATTCTAGTAGATAAAATTTATTTTTTAGTCCAAATTGACCACTATTCATTTTTTGTAATTTACTGCAATATTTTTAATATGCTGATATTTTTGTTCATGTTAGTCCCTAAAATTTTGTTTTCACCAAAATTGACCATTATTTATTTCTAATTTTTGTAATTTACTCTAATATTTTTAATATGATGATATTTTTGTTCATGTTAGTCCCTAAAATTTCTATGACTTAAGGTTTATGGTTTATGATTTATGGACTAGTGTTAATGCTTAAGAGTTTATGGAGTAGTTTAGGGTATATGTTGTAGTTTATAGTTTATGATTTAGGGGTTAGTGTTTATGATTTAGAGTTTATGGTGTAGTTTAGTGTTCAATTAATTCTCTACAAATCTTTATTTAATCAAAATTAATCTTTATTTATTTTTAATTTGTGTAATTTAGTCCAAAATTTTAATATGAAGATATTTTTATTCATTTTAGTCCCTACAAATTTGTTTTCAACTAAAATTTACTCATTTTTATTTCTAATTTTTTATAATTTAGTCTAATAAAGTAAAGATGGTGTTATTGGTTCATGTGATTAATTTGGATTCCTTAAGGTTTAGGGTTTAGTATCAATGATTTATTGTTTAGTATCAGTGGTTTATGGTTTAACTTATGATTGCTGGTTTATGAATTAATTTCGATTCCTTAAGGTGTATGGTTTTGGGTTTAGTATTAACGGTTTATGGTTTGGTTTAGGGTTAGTGATTTACGAGATTAATTTTGATTCAACTTTCTAATTTATGCATTTGAATTTGAAATCAAAACTTCATGTGTACAATTAAACTAAATTAAAATTTCAACTTTCATGTGCACAATTACATGTTTACAACCAAATCAAAATTTTGTGCATAATTATATTAAATCAAAATTTTATGGTATAATAATAATAATAATAATAATAATAATAATAATAATGTTCGAATGGAATTAACTTATTAAACTCAATATCTAATTGAGCTAAATTAAAGCCTAGAAGCATAAATCACAAACATAACTAAAAGAATTCTAAAACTAAATGTAGAATTTCAATTAAATTAATCTAAATTTGGACTCAGTTGAATTAAATTAAAACCTAAAATTGAAAATTTAGGACTTAAATAAAAAATATCTAAAGTCAAAAGTGCTAAAAAAACAATTGCCCCTAACCTAAAAAATCAGGCGGGACTACTTTCCCTAATTCCCTCCCACCTTTCATTTTAATTAAAAAAAGAAATAGATAATTGGTAAAAAAAAGGGAAAATACAAAATTTTAGAAGGAAATAAGCCACCTGTAATATAAGTTAGAGATTAATTATCCTTTAAGTCTTGTTGTGGTTTAAATGTTGCATTTTGGTCATAATATTCACTTTTAAGTTTTAGTTTAATTCAATTTAGTCACAAGTATCCCTAATTTAATTTAAGGGTATATTTTAGTTCATATTAGTCCCTAATTTTTATCTGAAATTGACCCCTATTTATTTTCAATTTGTGTAATATAGTCCAATGTTTTTAATATGATGATATTTTTGTTCAATCTAGTCCCTAAAACTTTATTTTTAGCTAAAATTGACACACACATATATTTTTATTTTTGGTAGTTTAGTCGAATAATGTTTTTGTTTATTCTAGTCCCTACAATTTAATTTTTAGTCAAAATTGCCCTGTATTATTTATATTTTTGGCAATTTAGTCCAATAATATTTTTGTTTAGTCTAGTACCTAAAATTTAATTTTTAGTTGAAATTAACCCTATTCATTTTTTTTGTAATTTAGTCTAATATTTTTAATATTATGATATTTTTGTCCATGTTAGTCCCTAAAATTTTATTTTTTAACCAAAATTAATCCCTATTTTTATGTTTTTGTAATTTAGTCCAATATTTTTAATATGATGATATTTTTGTTCATGTTAGTCCCAAAAATTTTATTTTTCACCTAAATTGACCCTTATTTATTTCTATTTTTTGTAATTTACTCTAATATTTTAAATAGCGATGATATTTTTGTTCATTCTAGTGCCTAATATTTATTTTTAATGTGATTCGTGTTCGTGAACGGCGTTAAATAATTCACTCGAAATGACCCAACCCAAAGTCTATTGACTATTTGTACCAAACTCAAACTTAATACGAATTCGAAACCCGAATTAACCCGACCCAAAATGAAACCAACTTGAAATTACCCGACCTGAAATGAACCCGAGCCCGAATTAACCCGTCAATTAACTGATTCGGACCCGAACCGTTTTGACCCGACCTGAAATGAACCCGACCTGAAACTGGCCCGCACCCGACCCGAATCGATTCGAAACATCAAATCGACCTGAAATGACATGTATCGGATTTGACCCAATCTGACTGGACCCGACCTGAAACCCATCCGATTACCTATTTTTACATCCTAGTATTTATGGTAGTCTCAACTTCAACACATGTTAAGCTTAAAAATGTCCATGTAAACCTTTTAAAGCTTCGTTTAATCACATTGTACTGTTGTATATCAGAGACGGAAAATCTCCAATAAATCAAAGAAAATTGGCCCCAAAAGCATAGCAAATAGACATGGCAAATTTTATTCAAATAAGATTATTCGACTCGAGACTCATACCTGAATAAGATGGTTTAAATTCGATTTAAGCTTCGAAACAAATTGAATTGAATTAAAGTCTATTCAATTTTAATTGAAGCAAGTAGGTCGCATTGTGAAGTTTGGGTCGTATCAATACAAATATGGATCATAAACTGTAGCACGTCCAATAGGGTTAGATTTTAGTCAAATTATCATCCTTAATAATGGTTGAATTCAAAGCATTGAACGACTAAGTGTTGAAATTAAGCCTAAATGATAAGATAGACAAATAAAAAAACACATTTTTACAAGAATATCTATAATTATATATAAATTTAATTGAACTCATATTTAACGTAATCTGAATCGACCTGATTCAAAATTAATTGATTTGACATTAACCCAACCCCGAAAGCCGACTGATCCGTAAAATCCCCATTCACATACTCATTATTTAAAACATTTGTGTTTTCCCAGATTCAACCCGGCCCAAAATATGTGCTTCATTTTGTAACCAAACCCAACCCATATTATTCCACTCATACCTACAGCCCACCCAGATTTTAGCTTATCCAATTTCATGATCCCACCACAACATTCTCTTTCCATCCCATGCTTCAGCAATGGCTCAAGTACTGCACAAGGGAATAAAAATTCTCTGCTTTTTTTTTGTGTCCTTATATATGACTCCACATTAAAAAATTAAGTTTAGGGTTTATATTTAGGGTTTAATAAACTTAAGAGTATAGTGTATTTTTAGGATGTAAGTTTAAAATTCAAAATTTGAGTTATGGCTTAAAATTTAAATTTTTTGGGTTAGGACAAAGAACGAACCATCGAAAAAGACAGGAATTTTGTCCCTACACAACTTATCTCTCTAGATGTTAGATGCTGAAAACGTGGGAACATGTAAGAACCTCAAACATACTCACTTGTACGTTTGTTGTCACATTTTCGTTATTAGTTCATACTTCTTCATAATTTTCAGGTTTAATCCTTTCAAACTAAAAGCCAAAATATTACACTAATTCGAGTTCAGGGATGCGTGTGGATTTTGTACACCAGATCAAAAAAAAAAAAAAACACCACCATAAACCCAAGTTATGATCGGTTCTCATCAAACATCATAACTCCTTGATCAATACGAAATCTCCTTCTCTGTCACATTGTCCGAATGTTGCAGATGAAAGCTCTATACGGTGGTATGTCCTCTGTTAGGTTCACTTATTCTTTAGCAGATGGCTACAGACTTAATCATCTTTGTCATCTTCCTCATCGTAATTGAACGGTAATGGTACGGACTTGAACGCTCGATACTTCCCAACATTGTTCAAATGCTCATTTTCCAGCCTGATATTCATAATCCATTAACCAAACTGATAACTACTCCGTGTGTAAAATGTTGGAAGATGTTACAGTAGTCATAGATGATTAACTACCGGTGTCTGGTTACCTGAAGAAATTCCATATGCCACGACGAATGATCTCAAGACCGGCCACAATTGTCGTCAGGGTTTGTGGATGCAAAGGAAACTTGAAGTTCAACACTGTCTGGAGCCACGCAAATCTCAACAAAACATTCAACCCCTGAAATTCCATACAAGTAAGTCCTTAGAGACGGTTATGGTAACAGTGGGATGAACAAATTTTCACTTTTGTAACTCACCATGGCTCCAAAATATACTTTTTTGTGAGGAACAAGGAGTTTGTCTCTCAGCAAAAAGTTCTTGGAGTGGCGATTCAGAAGCCCCCAATCATAAACCAAGTCCCAATATGTACAAAAAATTGCTGCAATGGCCGAGACAACCCATGCTATGATTCTCCACCCAATTCCCTTGTTAATGCTGTAAGCTGTTCTCAAACAAACAGCTACGATTGTCAAGAAATATTTCAATCCATTGAGTCCTTGCAGTGCATCTTTCTCTTCGAAGAGCCGGCGAAGGCATTGAAGGAAGCGAGCCATATATGGAAGCACTGCCACGATGAAGTAGAAAGTTTTATACACGCTACTATCTTTGCATGTGTTCTCTCTGTGTTTAAAATTTCCCCAACCATAGTAGCAAATGTAAAACTCCAAGCTCCTGATGGCTTGCACCTGTAAAAATTAACTCAATGATGTGTGTACTTCAAATGAATCAGAAAGTATGGTATCGGGTATTGATCGTCCAAGTAGAAATCCGGGAGTAATCTGCCACAAACCTGGCTAGTTAACTGATCAGCCAAGAAGAAATCTGGGAGTGTGACCTGCAATAGGAAATATAGTTACAGATGAATAAGATTTGATCTACAATTTAATGTGATTTTTTTCCATATATTTCTTCAATTTACCTTGTATAGAGGAGCACAAATACAATGGAACAAGCACGTGAGGAGGAAGAATCGACTTGATCGATACATGATGTTGAATGGCAGGAATAGAATGATAAATAGACACTGCAACATAGCAAAAGGATGAGAGTTAATTCGTGCTGCTGGAAAATGAATAGAGCCAATATATATTGATTATATGATATTGAATAGGTGACCTTACCACAACCAACATCAGAGGAAGAAGTTCAGTGAATGCCTCGTAGTCCCTTGTTTTGGGATCCATCTCCATGTCAAGGTTGGAGAGCACGCTAGCTAATGCCAATGCTCCAAGACCAAAACTCAAAAGAAGAACTTGTCTATAACCCAATTCGGTCCCTGCCTTGAAACCGAATATGAAGGCGTAGTTGACTCGGTACTTCTTCCAGTAGAATATATTGATGGCATACATTAACATGTGCAGAACAATGAACCCGAACAAACTGTCGAGGGATCACGAGACTGCGACTTGGATTGTCAAGTTTTATGCACTGGTAAACTTGAAGAAGAAAGAAATAGAAGTACCTGTAAAGGGGAAACATGGTTTCCATGTACTTGCTCTTTCCTTCACTATCCATAATTTTACGGGCACGTATGATCATGATAAGGGCTAGAAAAAGAGAGGCTGCACAACCAGCGAAAAAACCTGAAATTTTTTCGTAGACATTGTCAAGGAAAGGCAATAACATCTGAAGATATTTTACACCATTACCAAGAAGTTTCAATTATCAGACAAAAATGTTACCTGTTGAAAAGGTTGTCCTATGCCTTTCTCGTTTTGCTTTGGGTCTTAAAATGCTCATTCCCTTTGCACGGTTTGCATTTGAAAAATGCTTGATGAATGTTGTCTCAACCCTCTCCATGAGCCTTGTGATCTGTGATGAGTGCTTCTAGATTAGGCCACGGGTAAATTAAGTCATAAACAGAGTAGCTAAAGAAACTTTACCTCATCAGAGCGACCAAGGTACGAGTTATCCACCATTTTCATGTAAATTTTAGATGCATTTCTGGAAGTAATCTTATCATATTTCTTCATTATTTTGGAGAAAGCCAACGTATTCATAAAGCTATTAAAATTCAAGGGCAGAAGGATTGGTACAACCAGAAGAAAACAAATGATGAAATAAGTATAGAAAACTAGCACAAGCAGGCATTACCTGTAACTTTTAAGCAGGCGAAGCTTATGGTAAAATTCAATAAAAGCGCGCTTAAGTTGTTCTTCAACTTTTCTTAGATTTTCCCTACTGAAACTCAGCTCGGCATGTTTTTCTACTTTGAGGACACCTTTAATGGTGGAACGAGGAGTCTCAAGGGTATTGTTCATTGTCACCCGGTCAAGTATTTCAAGTGGAGCGGGTCTAATGACCTTGAATTTGCGTTTTGCTGGTTTGACCTCTTCAATCGGAGTATTTGTATTTCTCTCTTTCTCATCGCCATCGTCATCATTGGGTTGACCACGGGTGCTTTCTTCTATGGCTTCTAGGTGGGGAGCTCTTTCTGCATATTCCAGTTCAAACATGAAGGTAAGATATATTGACCGATAAACCACAAAAGCTTTTGAATTTTGATAGAAGAGAATCTTACTGCTTGCTGATTTAGCCTCAGACGGTGTAGAAGCTGAGAGTGCAGCAACAGATGCTGCAATATCTGAAGCAAGACGAGTCATCTCCACCGACCTGTCGAAATGAATCCCAGGAGGGTTCTCAACTTTAATCCTGAAAGCAATCAAAGCATCCATTTGCTTGTTCAAAACATCAGCTTCTTTCATCACCTCTTGCATTTTAGCCTTATAAAATTTGTCCACTTTATTGAACTCATCATCAAGCCGTCTAAAGTAGACCAGCTCGTATTCTCCCCCTTCCTCCTCCGACATGAGGAACGTAGTCTCATAACTTTGTGACCCATTTCGATCGACGGAATTCACCAAAATGGGTTGGCTTTCAATATCATCAGGTGAGGATGGGGTCGTCGGGTCATGGTGGTGCCTTTGTGTTAAGCCACTGAAAGCTCTATACAGTGTTAGCTTTCGTTTCAGCCCAGGAGCAGCCGGTTGGTTGGTCCCAGGCTTGAAACGTTGCAGTTGTTTCAAAAGAGTTTTCAAGAAAGCGTAATCCATATATGCCTCGTGCCATTCCGGCACCATCTGAGACGCAAATTCCTTGCCGAACTTCATCTTTGTCGGCACCAGGAGCAGTTCAGTCCCGTGGAAGGGTCGGAAACACCCGAGAAATTGGAAGCAAAGACCCTTTGTTGGACTCTGCCTCGGTAGAGAACTTGTGTCAGGTAAGGCATGCTATTGACTACTGAGTTAAACCACCTTGTGACTCGAAAAAAAAAGGGGTACGTTCCTTCTTTTTTACTTTTCTACTTTTTACTCTAAAGTTGGTAGGCTGCCTGTCACTTCAGGATTCACAACCCCACCATTGGATAATCAATAATTGGCTCCTTCAGAATTACTTTTCTATATTAGGAGACCCCTAATATAATATATTTTAATAATATGGGTCAACTATTCTTACCTTATTAGACTGTTAATTTGATTTTATTTTTAATAAAGTGATTAAATTTTCAATTTAATTTTAATCAAGCCACCAATTATTAATAGTAAATTAAAATATTGATGTGAAAGTAAATATATATAATAACATATTTGATACTTTTTATGTATATATTATTTCAATTTATCTTAATTTTAATTAGAAATAATTTAAATAAAATTAATTTTTCAATCATATGATCCAAGACTAATAGTTTAATGACTTAATCGATAAACTTTTTAATTCAATCATTAAAAACATAATAAATTTTTTTCTTTCTTTATCTTTTGCAGTGTAAAGTTGCGTCGAGACAACTATTAGGTGACCTTTGAGGCAATACTTTGTATATTAGGTGACCCGATTTTATTAATAATAATCATTTTTCTTTGAGATTCTTCGGAGATCATTGTTGGAGCTGCTGCACCTCTGCTACAATTTCTGAAACGCTTCAGTTTGTTTGGGAATGTAGACGGTTCCCAAAAATCATTGTGAGATCGGAGAATGCAGGTTTGATCTCGGAATCAATCTATTTGGGAAACTGTATCTGCAGCTATTTAACGTGACATGTGGGCGTGTAAAAATTTAATCCGACACGAAAATTCAACTAAAATCAATTCGAGTTTGAATTGATTGTGACTCTAAATAGTGAAGATTCGAACCTGATCCAACTCTAACTTTATGCTGACTCGAACTTGAGGTGGGCTCGATTATTTTGGATCCAAACCCAACTTGAGAACGATTTAAGTGTGAATTGAACTAGATAATGTGATAATAGACCCGACCTGATGTGAGCCCAAAACCGAAATTGACCTAGTAAATATCCAATATAACCCGACTTGAAACGACTCGAGATTTGATTTTATTCGACCTGTAATTGACACGATTTATTGTTAACCCGACCTGTAAATGACTCGACTTGTTGTTGACCCGTCATGTTAATTGATCCTACATGTTATTGACATGAATTGTTAATTAAACTGACATGTAATTGATCTAATTTATAATTACGTTATTATAAGTTGAGAAAATTTAATATTTTTCTTAACACCTTTCCCTCTTTTCTAGGTTGTGTGTTCGAAACTTATTAAGAGTAAATTCCTCATTTTTTTTCTAAGTAGAAATCGTTCAAAAAATGTAACTTTTATTGCAATTTTACTTACTTTTTTATCATTTTGATTAATTTTAGTCTTTCCCGATTTCATTTTATTTATTTGAGACATGACATATAAAATTAATTTACTTGAGAAATGAACTCAACAAGTAGTTTTATTGGAAAAGCGGATGATGTTTATCTTAGGAGAACCGAGTTCAATCATTTTGTCTGTAAAATATGTGTGCATTGTCAAAGGGTTAAGAATATCTATGAACAGATACTAATGTTTCATTTACCAACAAATAACATATTGCAAGTGTCCATCTCTATGTAGTGAAAACATCAGATAACAATTTAATAAGATGTATTTTTTTGGACAAATCCTAAGTCTAATCCTACTTAGAAGGTAGGGTGTTCATTATCGGATTCGATATAGTGATCTGTATTCGATCTAAAAAAATTAGATATTCGGATATTTGGATCGGATATTCGGATATCCAATTATCCAAAAATATAATTTGATTTAATTATTTTTTCGAATTTGAAGGTCGTATTTATAAAAATTTTACAATTTCGAATATAACAAACAACAAATTGCTAAATATAACAAGATTCGCATCTATGAAAATTTTGATTTTTTTTTAATTTTCGAATGTAACAAGCATTAAATTGTTAAATATAACAAGATTAATATTCATGAATTTTTGAATTTTCGGATAATCTGAAACTTAAAATATTGCGATCCGTATCTGATTTTGAAAAATTAAAATCGGATCGGATATCCGATCTGAAAATAACAATCGAATTGGATATCCGAATTTTCGAATCGGATCAACGGATAATTGGATCAGATCAGTACGATCGGATATTTTTGAACACCCTACTAGAAAGGATAGGAATGAGAGACTCTAGGAGAATGAAAGGGTTTTTCTAGTGGGTTTAGAACTCATGACCTAAGGGAATATGAAGGAACAAATATATCAATTTGGTTAAAGTTTTAATTTCAATAATCAAATAATAATAATTTACATCTTAGTTAAATAAACTAAACATATATTATAGGATTATTGATACACTGACAGTATAAAAAAAATTTACACAAACATGTTTATTTTTAAGCCTAAATCTAAAATCCAAATTTCTAACCTTAAAACCCTAAAAATCTAACCACAAACCATAAAACTCTAAACCCTAAATTCTAACTATGAATCCTAAATTCTAAATCTTACAACCTAAACCCCTAACATCTAAACCCTAAACTAGAACCTAAACCCCTAAATAATATCACTTATGAAAACTTTATTTTTCACCGCCAGTACATAGGATAATAATCCTATATTATAATGTATCTGATAATGTACTAAATAATCTTATATATTTGTTGTCCTATTTTTTTTGACTGAAATATATTGGGTAAAACTTTAGTACACAGGCTGTGTACAACTAATTTTACACAAGCTTGCGTATTTAAACTATAAAAATTTAAATCCTAACCCTAAAAATTAAACGCTAAACCTTAAACCATATACACTAAATTCTAAACACTAACCTTAAATTCTAAACCATGCAACCTAAACCCCTAAACTTTAAACCATAAACTAAAACCTTAACCCCTAAAACTAAAAGGCACGTGTAAACTAAAGTTTACACTGCCTGTGTATCAAATTTTTTTCTAAATATATTTGTTGTCCTATTATTCTATGAATTAAACTTTCTATAAATATAGCATTTTTTCACGTTTGATTTTAAAGGATATAATTTTATCAATAATTCTAAAAAGTTTGGGAACTGCTAAAAGTTTCCCTAAAAGGAAAGGAATTTTTTTTGATACACATCCGGTATAAACTTTAGTTTATACGTGCCTTTTAATTTTAGGGGTTAGAGTTTTAGTTTAGTGTTTAAGGTTCAGGAGTTTAGGTTGTAGGGTTTAAAATTTAAGGTTAGTGTTTAGAATTTAGTGTATAGAGTTTAAGGTTTAGGGTTTAGTTTTTTAAGGTTAGAGTTAGGAATTTAGGATTTGAGTTTTTATAGTGTAAATACACAAGCTTGTGTAAAATTAATTTTACACAGCTTGTGTATCAAAGTTTTACCCAAAAAGAAAACCATCCCCAAAACCTATGAACGATTTAAGTTGTTTTTTATAATCACCCTTTAAATCCTTTAAAACGAACAAAAGTCGCCTTAATGATTTTTTATTATTTTATTTATCGTTCCGTTTTAATAATACAAGTAATATAAAATTATTAGTAAAATATAGGAGTATAAAAGAGCACAAAAAATAGATAAATTCTATTCATTTAAAACATGGTCTTTGAATATGTTTGGGGGACTATTCCGTCCATAAAGCTTTAAGAACGAATTCTATCTCAAATATTCATAAAAGCATACCGAAAATAATTTTTTAAATAGAAAACATATCGAAATAGGTAAAAACAAATTACATATGTGCTTATGCACAGGGGGTATTATGAGATGTATTGAATCGAGTTGTCTTGTATTCTGAAATTTGGTTGTGCTTACTTTTTGTAAGTAATACTCTTTCTGTCAGAGATGGTAACATAATTTTATGTTACGGGGCGATCTAATAAAATTTTAGAGGTAAGAAATAAATTTTCAATCGAAAATACATAGAAAATTTCTAAATCATATATGAAATTCAAATTTTTAAGGAGGCGACCTCCCCTCCAGCCCTCGTCAGTCCATCCCTGCTCTCTGTCCCATTAAAGTTGTCCATTGACCTTTTTTGGTCATTTTTTTTCAAATTTGACCACCCTTTATTAATTAAAATTTATTGTTGATAAAATATGAAAAAATATTTTACAAACCTTGAACCAAGTAGTTTGTAAATAAATATTTTATAAAATTTAATTATTTTAAATATTTAAAAAATATATGCTTAAAGTTTAAAAAAAATTAACTTTTAAAAAGCAATTGTAACGACCCGAATATCGGGTTAGTAAATCGGGTCTTGAACCCGGGCTTTGGGCCTAGTGGAAAAGAAAATGAAGAAGATGATAGTTTGAATTAAAGGGGTGTGGAAGAGAGGGAGAAAATCAGATTTTATATTCTCCCCTCTCTATCCTTTTTTTATCTTTTTTTTTCCTCTCTTTTTCCTATTATTCTTTAAGCTTTGAAGTTTGATCTACCGTTATCGGAGTGTCCATTGTCGACACCTCTATTGTCACCGTTTTCATCTCGTCGAGACGAGTTTACCGATACTAGCAGCGTCGCCTTTGGAGTCGCCGTCGAAGAGGGTGAGAGAAAAGAAAATTTTGGTTCTTTAGTTGGGCTAGTTCGAGCGCTTGAATCGAGAAACGGGGGCCACCACCGTAATCAGAGGCCTGAAAATAGCCGATCTGGGCATTTGCCGCTGTCGTTCAGCCACCAAAAACTGTTGCACGCGCTGCATGCGCCGCCACCTACACGTTGATGATGTCCAGCCAGCCAGGCTGTTATAATAGTTGGGCTCAACTATTGGGCTTAAGCCGTTGGGCCAAGCCAAGCCGTAGGACGAGCCAGTCCAGCAAGCTGGATCTTCGATCTGAGCTGAGCCAATTGCCAGCCATGCCATCAGCCGTCACTGCCAGCCACCGTGCCGCCGTTGACCGCTGACCGGCGTTGACTTTTTTGAAGGACCCTACCTGGGGGTTTCTCGACGTCCTGAGTTCGATGGAGCAGTCTGTTTCACCAAATTCAAACTCGATAAATTGTTTTTACGCATTTGACCTTGTATTTTGAATAGGGGATGCTTAGTGGGACTGAGCCTCACTCATATATTATGGTATAATGCTTATATGCTATGAGAAGCATATGCCTTCTTGCTATGTTATATGATTAGGCTGCTAGATGTAACACCATATCTATATGATGTTATGATGCCATGTTATGAGTATGGTTGTGCCTTGTGTGCCATGTATGATAATTGCTATGATGAGAGCATGTGTTTAGGCGACTAGTGATAGTGCCCCATGTTTATTTATCTCCCATTTTGCTCATACTAACTTGCATACTTATGTTTATGATTAGCATGAAGTATAATAGAGTAGATGTGTACCACTGAGCTTTGTAAGCTCAACGCTCGAAATCGTTATTTCTGTGCGTAGGTTGACCGTTGGATCGTGGGATCAAGGAGTAATATCAGTTCGGGATTTCAGCACGTGGTGTTTTTCCAGCGTACAATACTTGGATTTAGTGGGCTATGTATTCATAGGACTTTACATGTAGGAGTCTAATCTTTATTTTGAAATTGTATTAGTTAAGTCAAATGTATAAACCTTTTAAATTAAAGTGGAGCTCCATTGTAACGATTTAAATTATTTATCTATATTTCCAATTGTTGGTTTAAAATGTTTTGAGAAATACCTTGTTGGGCTAAACTCACTTTGAGAAATTTTATAATTTTGGTTTGGGTTTGGGGTCCAAATGTAACATCTGAATCGAGAGTGTTACAACAATAAATGACAACTTTAATGAGACAAATGAGTAATATTTTGGTATGTTCTTTTTCTCCTACCGTTGTTTGAGTCCCATTTACATGAGATTTGATTGTGAAAAGATTTTTAATGAGACACTCATTTTCTTTCAAAAGAAAATTGCATCCCTAAAAGCTTTGGAGACAAATAACATCTTAAAATTTATTAAAAGATGTAAAATTATTAATGGGCGTTTTCATCTCTAAGAGTGTGTATGTAAATGTTAGTCAACGATTCGAGATCGTGATATTGTAAAAAGAGTATCAAATTAGTGTTTAATTGCATCAATTTGAAGAAAGCCAAACCAAATCGTAAAGGTGAACAGGTTCGTGGGCCAAATTGTGGAAACATACGACAAGCGTTGATACCTTTTTTATAATATCGATATGTAGACTATTTAATATTAAAATAAAATATATACTTTAACTCTAAATTAGAGCCATAAACTCTAATTTTATTTTTTAATATTAAAACAAATATAAAAACACTCAAAAGAAAGAGAAGATTTCTATTCGTCTACTTCGTATCTTCAGAGACATAAACATCTCAACCTTTCACTTCTAGTTTCAAAATTAGCCTTTTGTACGCGCTATTGGGCCGAGGGTTTCACTCATTCTTTATTGTTTTTTAAAATCCTTTGACGATGGACTGGGCCAATTTGAAACTAGACGTAGAAGTTTAAGATGTTGATGTTTTAAATAGAAATGTGTAAAATTTGACTCGATTTAATATAAAAAATTTAATTTAAAAAAAATTAAATAAGGTTCGAATTACAAAATGAAAAGTTAAATAGCTCGACTTCAACTTAAAATTTAATTCAGTATTTCAATTTTATCAGATATAGATATATATATATATATATATATATATGGGATGGAATCCACTAATCCATTCATTCCAATGAATTATTGTAAAATTAAATGAATTTTACGCTTAAATTATAACTAATTATTACCCAATCATTATAAATGTTTATAACTAGATTTGATTGGGTTCTTCTTTGTTTCAAAATATTAGAGAATCGAATCATCTAATCCAAAACCACAATCTTTAAAATCCCCCACCGCATCTCTCTCATCCATAAAAAAAACACCCACAAATGGCAGCAACACTTTTCAATCTCTCATCACCTTCTACTTTCCTCCATTCCTCAGCCACTCTCAAACCCTTTTCTTCTTTCTCAACTAAACCAACACTTTCCATCCACTTCGCAAAGAAACCCATCTCTGTTTCACCCACTTCTCTTCACTCACCTCCATCCGGTGACCCTCCACCGGAGGTCCAAACCTGCTGGCAATGGTTCCAGGACCAGCGTGTTGTCTCTGCCAAGTCTCCTGTAAGGCCTGGAATGGTCCCTGAAGGACTTGGGCTCATTGCAAAAAAGGACATTTCGAGGAACGAGGTTGTCTTGGAGATTCCGAACCGGTTTTGGATAAACCAGGATGCAGTTGCAGCTTCTGAGATTGGAACTGTGTGTAGCGGGTTGAAGCCTTGGGTTGCCGTTGCTTTGTTTTTGATCAGGGAGAAGTTCAGGGAAGATTCTCAATGGCGACTCTATCTTGATATACTTCCGGAGTCGACAGATTCCACTGTGTTTTGGTGGGTGTGGTTTGGTTTCTTTTTTGTTTATTTATTTATGAATCTGCAGTTTTGTTATGATTTTCATTTTTATCAATGGGATTTATTAGATCTTTGGGGTTGATAAAGTGTTGCTTTAATGGTTCCAGTGCAGGTCAGAAGAAGAGCTAGCTGAGCTTCAAGGTTAGTCTATCATGCTCAGATATGTTACTGTTAAGAAACTTCTTTTTTCATGTTTAATAAGCAAAATTGACATTACAGAAGTTGATTAATGGATTTATGTTGATTTGAAGAAGGTTTTATAGAAATCTCAATTTTATGTGGTGCTCGATCGGATGCGATGAACTGCATTTTAATGGCCATTTTTGGTAGATGCTTAGGATGTTCCTTATCAAAGACTTCTAAATTTTGTTAATTTTGTATACCCTTTAGTTGAATTATACTGCAGCAAAGAATCTCAACTATAAATATTATTTTCCATGCTATATATGTTTAGCTTGAAGATTTTCTTGTTTCGGTTTTCATAGTTCATACTATATTCCAATGACCAGTGTTCTGTTCAATGGCACAGGTACTCAGCTGTTGAGCACAACAATGGGGGTGAAAGAATATGTCCAGAATGAGTTCTTAAAAGTAGAAGAAGAAATCATACTCCCCAACAAGCAGCTATTTCCCACCCCTATAACATTGGATGATTTCTTCTGGGCATTCGGTATTCTCAGATCAAGGGCATTTTCCCGCCTTCGTGGTCAGAATCTTGTTTTGATACCTCTTGCAGACTTGGTAAGCCTCTATTGTTCTCCAAATTAGGTTGCAGAGGAAAGAAACAGAATAATGTGGAACGACTATTGGACTCTATTGTAAAACATTTTTCAAACACTAGTAAGTAGTCAGAAATAAACCAAAGAGCATCTTGCTTGCCTCTGGAATCGGTTTCCTGAAATTACATGCAAGCATATGGTCTGATATAAAAGGGAGATCATCTTGGATTGTCTTGTTCCCACTTAACTTGCATGATAAACGAATCTGAAGGAAAGTTATACCGGTCATAGTTTTCTTTTAGTATAAGAAGCGAAAATTGTCCGCTCTAAATTATGTTCTTTAGATTGTCTCTAACTTCCTTTAGTTTCATATTTTATCTTATCTTCAAACCTTGTTCATTAATTAATCAGATCAACCACAGCCCTAGCATAACTACTGAAGATTATGCATGGGAGATTAAAGGAGCTGGACTTTTCTCTAAGGATCTCCTGTTTTCTTTGCGTTCTCCAGTTTCTGTCAAGGCTGGACAGCAGGTGAGGATTTCCAACTTCATGTTTTTTTAGGGGTGTGCATTATTCGGTTTTAACCGAATTAACCGACCGAACCGAATTTTTCGGTTAATTTTAGGTAAATTCGGTTAACAGTTTTTTTTTTTGGAAAATTCGGTTATCGGTTAATTAGGTTCGAAATCGGTTAATTAACTGAATCAACCAAAATTATTATATATTAAATAATATATATTACATATATTTATTTTTGGTCATTGAACTTTTAAAAATTATAAAATGATCATTAAATTTTTTGATATATTATAAAATATTCATTAAACTTTTATCAAATTAGTATAAAATGAAAGTTTAGTGACTAAAAAGGTTATTTTACCATAATTTAGTGACCAAATGTGTAATTTACCCAAAATTTTATAACAAATTTCGGTTAATTTGAAAATCGACCGAATTAACCGAAATAATTTCGGTTCGGTTAATTCGGTTAAGGCTAATTTGGTTCGGTTAACGGTTAAAATTCTAAAAATTTCGGTTAATTCGGTTATGGCTAATTCGGTTCGGCCACCGACCGAATTAACCGAATGCACACCCCTATTGTTTTTCCATTCATCCGCTTTTCTCTAAGGACCCGCATTGTCGGATACAATTCTGAGCTGAAATTACATGTATGTAGATCATATAGTTTGTGTTTAGTGATGTGATAAACTGAGTTGAAGTTTGTGTACTTATGCCTTAAAATAAGCTATATAGGTTTGTCTTATCTCATTTGAATCTATTTAAGTCACGAGATAACTAACTTGATCTTTTTATAATACACATATTGCCAATGACACAAGAATTATGATTATGTGAAATATGTTCAATTATATAACTGATTGAAAAGACTCACAGGTTTTGATTCAATATGATCTAGACAAGAGTAATGCTGAGTTAGCACTTGATTATGGATTCGTAGAATCAAAATCTGAGCGCAATGCTTACACCTTCACATTGGAGATATCGGAGTCCGACCCATTTTTTGGAGACAAACTCGACATCGCTGAGACAAATGGTTTGGGTGAGACTGCCTATTTTGACATTGTTTTGGGTCGTACTCTTCCACCAACACTGATTCCATATCTACGACTGGTGGCACTTGGAGGAACAGATGCTTTCCTCTTGGAATCTATCTTTAGAAACACAATTTGGGGCCACCTCGATTTACCTGTAAGTCGTGCCAATGAAGAGCTCATATGTCGGGTAGTCCGTGATGCCTGCAAATCTGCTCTGTCTGGCTATCACACCACCAATGAAGAGGTAACGAAGTATCTTGTTGTATCACAGTTAAAGCTAATTCCTTGGTATTAGTTAATCTATCAACTCCTGCAAATGCTTAGAGAGAACCATTTTCTTTTTTGTCGTCATGATATGCCTGAATTTTTCAATAAATTTCATGAGAAATGACTGTATATTTTGGTGATTAGATGTGTAAAATGATAAAAATGTTACTTCAAACCCCAGGCTAGTAAGAATCAATTATTTGACCCAGAAAAGAATGTGCCATAGCGACTTTTCTTTAATCACCATCTTCGGCATCTTTCAATAACTTTGAGCTAACAATTTTCTTCTAACTGAAAATTTCCCAAAGGGTATGTCATTACTGAATGCTACTTGTTATTTGCAGGATGAAAAGCTGATGGAAGAGGGAAATCTTGATCCGAGGCTGAAAATTGCTGTAGGAGTAAGAGCAGGGGAAAAGAAGGTGCTGCAACAAATTGATGAAATCTTTAAGGGAAGGGAATCGGAATTGGATTTGTTGGAATATTACCAGGAAAGAAGGCTCAAAGATCTTGGTCTTGTTGGAGAGCAAGGTGAACTCATCTTCTGGGAGACCAACTAGGACATGTCAATATCTTGCAATATGTCGATGTATTAAGATCGAAGGCAATTCCAGACAGAACTGTCTAAATTTAGTTTGCATACCCTTTTAACAATACCCTTCAATTGTGTTTAGTTTTGCTGTAGCAAATTTTGCTCGGTAGATGATTTTTGCCGCATAGTAGCTACTCATTTTATCAATCATCCACCCGAGCTATATTTCTTAACAATTTAATATGGAATTGCATCGACTCTGCCTGGTGATCCATTCGGTTAATAATCGTTAACAATTTCCTGGTTATGCATTCCTAGTGTTATAGTTTGTGCTTGGTTTAGGTGTGAAATCAATTGTTCACGTCAAGGCATTTGAGGAAAAAATAGAGAAGGAACTGTACAAATATTGGTTAATTCAACAGTGGAGTTTTGTTATAGTACTGAATACACAGATCAGCAGGTGGAAGGGGGGGGGGGGGATAAATAACAAATAAATTTATAAGCAGAAGTGGAGAAAATGTTTCCCGTTTCTTTTTGTGCCCAGATTTTCTGCAGCCGTTTCTTACAGAACTCTTTTAACTACATTTATACATGGTCGTGTAGGGCATTTGTCCCGAACCTGACTGATTATCGTCCCCTAAGTTTAGAAACAGTTGTGTGGAAACCCTTTCGAACAGAGCTGCTCATTCACAGTCACTGTAGCTTGACTTGATTTACCAGGGGCTAGCAAGTCTTCAGTTTTTGTTCCCTCGCAAAGGCACTCTTGAGGATTTGCATAGAAATAATCTTCCTCCTTTGGTTTGTCTGGAATAACTCGACGGCGGAAGGGCTGCCCCATCCGTTTTTCATGTGCTTGCCTAGCGGCTAGTGCAAAGTCATCCCATGGAAGTGTCCCATTCTGATGCAAATCCAGCAATTCAACGAGTTTCTTTCGATCTGGCAGGATACTCTTTTTGAACCCAAGATACCTGAAGAAAAGCTTGTCAAGACTATGAATATAATCCCTCACTGCCTTGTTACATAATTTGGAAATATACATACCTGCGATGACCTTCTACAACTTTCGCCATGTTCCCATCATATGTTGGAATGAAAGTATTGCTGGCAACTGATACCATGAAGTCCAAAGCAGCCATCTGAGACGTATGGTTCTGAAATTGCTGCAGCTCCGCTGGATCTAACAGTGTTTCTTTTTTAACCTGAAATTGCAACAATTTCTTGAGATCTACAAGAATCATATGCAACACAAAAACAACTACAATAAAAAGGGATGCCCGACTTAAAAGCCAAAAGTAGAGCTAACCCCAGTACTTAATTGGTAAACATGCCCGCTGATCAAGGCTTAAGCTTCTGGGACTCAGTTCAGCGCAGAGAAAATGACTCATACAAAACTCTCTGACACAGGTGAGTTCCTCATCACCATTGGAATAAAAAAAAGACTTAAATGACGGTTTGAATTAGGTTCTCAAGAAAAAAACTTTACAAAATTCTATCAAAAGCTTAGAGTTTCAATATGCACCCAAAAAACATTGCTAAACATAGAATCCAGTGCTTTAATGAGCATTCGAGAAAACATATTAATTCCAAAAGCTGCATATTCGAAGGTCATAAACTTACAATCTGTGGAAATGCAGCTTTTAGTGGTGCCAGTCTCCGTTCACTGCCATAAATCTCACCAGCAGCAATATAAATCTGAGTCTCCTTACTAAAACCCAGTGCTTGCAAAATTAATGTTGCTTCCTCTGGTGTCAAAGGGCACAATCCTTGTTGTCTCCTCTCCTCAGAGACTATCTCTTTCTCTCTCCACCAAGGGTATGCATACCTGAAAGGAAGGGGTAGCTATCTAATTACATTTTGTTTTTTTCATACTAACATACTTGTTATTGATATTGTTGAGATGATGAGATACTTAATAGATCAAAGTTTAGATTTACTTCTTGTCATCACTAATTCTAATATTGGATGTAAATAAAACCAAGGCAAGTATACACTGATAATATTTCTCAAAAACCAAATTTGGTCATTGATAAATACCAATAGCTGGAAACATCTTAGCTTTATTGTCCTTCCCTATTTGACATTTCACTTCAGAAAAATGCTCATCTTCAAGTAGCAGCACACGGCTTTGCTATCTTGTTTGCATGTGGCATGCTGGGGGTAATTAGTGTGTGTCTCCTAAACAGTGGGAACATCAATCCTTGCTAAGATAATTTGAGTGTTTTGACAGGAATCTATCAGCTTCAAACATAACAAACCTCAATCGTTTGAGCTCCTCAGCTTCTTCCACAGTGCAGCCATGTGTACAACCTGAGAAAGCCAACATGTCCATCTCATATCTTAGATGCAATGCCACAAAGGGTCCCTTTTCTTGAAGAATGTGAACCAATTTGTGCCCCAATGTCTCAATCTGCGGAGTAAATTTCAATCCTTGGAAATTAACACGGCATCTTAGTTTCTGAAGATCGAGGGGGATTCCATTATTTGCAAGTCGTGTATCAGTTCTATTGAAGTGTACTACCTTATGCTTACTGAACAGTGGTAGAATCTGTAAAATAATGTCAAAAGAAGTTGATTCTCCTAGAGACTTATCAAGTTTCTGTTGTTGGAAACGTAAATGATATATATGATTAATAATGAGCAACAAACCTGTTCTAAGTAGTATTTTTCATTTGACCAGCTAACGGGAGGCATCTCGAAAGCTTCAAACCCATACTTCCTACTAAACCTCTTTGGCAGCCTTCTGATAATGTGAACTTCATCCCTTAGAGAATCGATGAAATGTCTGACATCGAAAATATCCTCAAAATCACTGCAAATACATATCACCAGTCAAAGATTTTTAAAGCAGCTGCGTAAGAAGGGAAACGTGATGTAACCTTTTCAGAATGATAAACACACCTAGGGTCTTCCCAGAATGATTTCTTATCAAGTTCCGGAACAACCAAAGAGAGATTTAAGAGTCTGGCAACAGTTACCATGTCACAGATCTAAAAATGCCAATCTGGATTAATAACATACATAACACCGAACAGAATAAGCAAAGTAAAGAAGAGCTAGGGAAAAGATGCAGACCGCTGCACGCATTTGATTCAATCCACCATTGCAAGAAACTTTAAGAAAACCATTACTTTTATAGTTTCCTGCAAATATACAAGAATTAATGTATTACTTTTTCGAAGATTGAATGAAAAAGCAAAATCGTTTTTCCTCCAATAAAATTCAAAGACTCATATATAATGTATTAGATATCTGTGATCAGATTCCCAATTGCCAAATAAGAACCTAACATAAGTTACTCAAGAAGATCAATAATCCAGAAATTTATCCAGGCGAAACTATTTAGACATACAACTGTGCATGCTATAGTGAAATGTAAACTGAGGTTGCTGCTTAAAAGCCTAAAGAAACTGCATATATCCGCATACCAATTATTTCTCAAATTCAAGAAATTTCCCAAACCACATGAAATTTCGAGAAAATTCAAGGCAAAAGAAGAAAACGAGAGATATGGAGGTAAACTCACTGGGAGGAGCAAGAGGAGGAGGGGCATGGAACGAGTGCTGAAGATTAAGAGGAGGGCGCGTGATCCAGGAAATCCGGCTGGTAAAACCGGTAAGCAAACGAGGGTGCCATAGCTCAGCGACGGCGACGATGTGTACCAAACAAGTCCAAAGCAAAATGCTGGAACAAACTCTAAAAAACCAAACCTGAAGGCGGGTCCTAGGAATTACTTGACTAGGAAACTTGTCGGTCCTCACTTGTTGTACGTTATTCTCAGATCTAGCCTCCATTTCTCTTCCTCGCTCCTCATTGCCGCTTCTTCATTTGAACAAATATTTATCAATTCTTCGCACCTTACAATCAAGAAATAAGCAATTTCCCTTTCTTTCTAAAAAAACCCTAGAAAGAGATCACGAGCCTAAACGGCTAAACAGACGAAAAGCAAACAAATATCAAATTAATTTGATCAAATAATAATAAAAAAATGAATCTCACCAACCAAACAGATAATTACTGGAAAAAAATTTGGGTGGAGGGGGAGGAGGAAAAAGAAAACCGTGAAAAGTTATTCTTTATCGTTTTCCTGTTTCTTGGATTTTGAACGGGATACAAAGGTCCGTTTGGTTACTGAGAAAGATCAAAGCATTTCACGGAATTAAAGCGAAAAAAGGAAGTTGAAATTTTAAAAGGAAAATGTGGGCGGCTCCCCGCCTCCGACCAGGCCATTTAACCCAAAAAGCAGCCTTAAACAAATTAAGGGTAAAGTGCACCGGATAACACTGAACTTAAAATGTTGTATTGTTTATATCACTAAACTTTCAATTGTTTTGTTTATAGTATTGAATTTTCAATTTGCTTCAATTATAACATTGGGCCGTTAAAATTCGAACAGTATGATGATGTGGACAAAATAATGTCGTTTTGGTGTGGCTATTAATGCCAAAACTAATATTATTTTAGGCACTAAACATTAAGGTGTATCGATTTTGCACTAAACTTTAAAATAATTATATTTTAGCCATTGAACATTCGGTCAATCGTCGCCCAACACTAGTCACCATTCGCAACAAGATCAATATCAAAATGTTTGCATTTCACTCATCTTTCTTTTTATTCGACTGGTTTTCCACAAAATTCATTTAAAATCAATAAAATTAAACAAAACAAATCTATCAATTTTAGGGTTTGATAGCTTTTCGGATTTGAGAGTTTTAGATATTTGTTCAAAAATTTAAACAGTGAGAAGCATTCTAGAAAACTATAAAGCACGGGTACTATTCTTTAAGTGCATCCCGCATCCCCGATACATTTTCGGGGCGGGGACAGTGCAGGGACGGCCGGGAGACGTTCCGGGGACGTCCCAACTTTATCAGTGATGGTCAAACATATACCATGTACGGTCAACGTTTATTGGGGACGTAACCAAATAAATTTACTTAAAATGAGAAATAAATTCTCCATCTTCTTTGTAAGCAGGGTTTTAAAAACCATTAAACTAATCCGAACTTAAAAAGCTCAAGAATAATTAAACTAATCTAAACTTCAAAAGTTCAAATTATACCCAACTAAACTCAAAATCAATTGAATCAAACTCAATTGAAATTCAAACCTATTTAAAGCTCGAGTATACACGTGAAAGATTGAATGTACAAGTAAAAAACTACTAAATTGAACACTCAACCTAAAAAATATACACTTAATTACGTGGGCCAAATGACCCATGTACACTTGATCTCAGCCAAAAGGCCAAGACTAGATTGCTTCCTTGTTTCAGCAGCTAAGCACCTATTTATAGGCTGTTTTCTCTTCTTGCTTTATGTATCTTATGTGGGATATTGGGCGTGTATTGTATTTTAGGCTTGTTTTAACGCTTCTTCACTCAAGCTTTAAATAGGGATGGGTAAATATCCATTTCAGCATGTTATCTTTTAATTTAATTATTTTAGTCCTTGATTTTCTCTTAATTTAGAATGTAAAGTTAAATTTTCATTCAATTTAGTCATTTAATTTTAGTAATCTTCTAATCAAGTGTTAGAAAGTAATTTAAAAATCATTAGAAGTGAATTTAAATAACTATAATTATAATTATTGTTTAATACAATTATAATTTTAGTCCTTATTGTATTATGAATTTTAATGATTTTTTATTATATATATTAAAATTTATTTTATATTTGCCGTACCCGTACCCTGTAATTTTGACGTTTCCTATCCTCGTACCGGTCCCCGTATCTGTATATGTGCAACTTAGCTAAAAAAGCATAGGCCATAGTGGAAGTTTCTAAAATGGTTTTTTGAATCACAACCAGATTAGTTTTATGTCAACAACATGCATTTATCAACTTGAAATATTGAGTCTTATAATCAGTTTATTTATGTAATCCTTTCCTTTAATGTGGAACTGATGCATTTATACCATGGTCATTATCACATGACAAGCTACCACTCAGTTTCTAATCTCTATGGACATATATGGTTCGATCTGGGTAGACAGCCAACCTACAAGTGCTGGGAAAAGGTCCCAATATTAATATGCTTTTACTGCAGCCATTGCTTTATATGCATGTTTGAAATTGAAACACACCCATTTTCTGTATTGGAGTAAACGTGAGGCGAGCAGCAGCAGCTGCAAAAGCAGTGAAATAGAGATGTTAATTGCCAGACATATTCCGTGGAGTTAATTTTACTGATATGAACAACTTGAATGCTTCATTAATGTATGGATTATTATTCTAACAAGATTGTTCAAAGTGATAAGCAGCTTGATATCGCTTGAGTAGATTTCAATATCAAGTACGAGTAGTAATGAAGCCAAAATTTTCATATAGTTAGGTCAGGGTGGAGTATGTGGTATGAAAATTTTTCATGCTACTACAATAAGTATTGTTAACCTCATATCCTAATAAATCAAGTTGGGTTAATTTTAATATTTACTATAAAAAATTATGATAAAATTCTAATATTTTCACATAGTGGGTATTTTTTAGTGGGGTCAATTGCACCCTAAACTTTGCTATACGCCTATGAGTATGAGACCTTGTGTATGTAGAAAATTTTCGCTAGGAGACGCATCTATCAAAACCTAGTGTACGACAAAAATTAGTCTGACTTAATTAAGGCCATGAGAAACCTAACGGCAGCAAAAGAAAAATGTATGGCTTATTATTCCATCCGCTCTTACATTAATTCTAACCATCCAACTTCATTCATTACCTTGCCACACTGGTAAATAATAAACAACCCTATAAAACTATTACATAGGTAAATTAATACTATGTAAAAAATCATAAATGATTATAATAAATTGGTTAAATGTTTAAATAAGGATATAACAATTCAAAATGCTCGAATAAGAACCTAACGTTTCCGTATCCATCCAAATAAGGGTCTAATCTTTTGAAAATGTTTTCAAATAAGGTTCCTCATTTGAGAAGATTAGAAAATGGTATATCCTTTATCTGGACTGGCTCAAAAATGTTAGACCATTATTTGAGCATTTAACATAAGAAAAATTAAGAATGTAATTTATTTATAAAAATTAAATATTAAAATAAATTTGGTTTAAATATGGAATGGTCCCTGCACTATTTTAAATTTAAAAATTGTCTATATTTTATTTTTAAAAAATTGAATCAATGTAACATTTTTATTTGAAAATCTCGGTCTCTTCTCTAACTTTTGTTCAATTTTACTATTAATTGTTAACCTGACCGCTATAAAAGTAACCCTTAAGCTTAAAAATAAACTTTTATAAAAAAATATTTTTATGAGCGCAACAAAATTTATTTATATATTATGAAAAAATTAATAGTTAACCACTATAAAGATTCCACTTACTACAATATAAAAACAAAATTATGAATTATTAATTGCCTTGAATTTAATTTATGTTTTTATCCTTGGAGAATCTAGTGGTTGTTGCAACTTGCACCTCCAATCCCTTAATTTATCTTGATGTAATAAAATATTTTAATCCAATCATACATGAAACATGTTTTTTGCTTTTGAGTATAACGTACCAAAAACAAAATAATACAAGAAAAATAAATAGAATATAACATTAAGTTTGTTAACGTAGTTCAAGTTTAATCAACTCTACGTCGGTAGAGACACATTCAGAATTCAGTTTTAAATTATTGATTAATGTGACATATAAGACAAATTATTATTTGTTAGTATAAAGTACATGTGGTGTAACGGCTCGAATTCTCGAGTCAATGAACAAGCGTTGATTTGAGTTTTGTGCTAGTGGATTTGTGCGGTATCTAGAGCCTTTGGGCTAAAGTTGGACACTGAAAGATGAGCACTGGCCTTGAGTTTGCTCATATGAGCTCTTTATTAATAAAGGAAAAAATGAAGGGACTTGGAAAGAAATTTTACCATTGTTAAAAAATACTGGATATTCTTTAATTTAATTTGTTTTTACGTGAGGAGAGGGTGAGGCAAAACTAATGCATGATATCTGAGAGGCGGAGCCATTGTGGGGTCATAGTTAGGGGTGTAAATGAATTCGACGAACTGTTTATAAATCGTTCGTTTAACGTTCGTTTATTAAGATAAATAAATTAGTATAAACAAAATTTATATGTTGGTTTAATAAACGAACGAACTTGAACAGAGGTTTGGTCGGTTCGTTTATGTTCACGAACAAGCTCGTTTATAAACTTGTTTATTAACTCGTTTATAAGCTCGTTTACCGGCTCGTTTATATGATGAAAATGCATCTAAATAATGTTTTTTGTTGTTGCTAAGGATGTTATATAAATTCATGTTGAAATGTAAGTTTTATTTTGTTGCTTTTATTTTATTTATTTATTTATTGTTAATTTAGTTAACATTTATTAATATATAAACGAGCATGTTCGCAAACACTTAAACGAACACGCTTGTGAACATTTAAACGAACATGTTCACGAACACTTAAACGAACATGTTCACGAACACTTAAGCGAACACGTTCATAAACTCTTAAACGAACACGTTCGTGAACACTAAACAAACGAACACGAACACCTTCAAAAATAAATAAACGAACACGAACACAATATTAAAAATTTAAACGAACACGAACCGAACATGAACACCTTTAAAAATAAACAAAAGAACACGAACATAGTCTTGTTCATTCAAGCTCGGTTCATTTACATCCCTAGTCATAGCCTCCTAAAATTTAGTAAATTAATTTTAGCTTTTAAAAATTTTAAAATCTTTAATTTAATTCTTTTAAAATTTTTTAATTTAGCCCCTTCAAAAAATTTAAAAATGTTATTATATTTCAAAAAATAAAATTTTTCTATTAAGTCTTCTCCTAAAATTTTTAAATAAACCCTCTCAACCTTAATTTCTAAGATCCGCCCCTCATCCTTTTCCCTACCGTTTCTTCTCATATTTCTTTAAAAACCTAATAATCGAGCCTTAAAAATCTCAACTTTACCTTGCAAATGAGTCGTTCGAGATTAAAGAAGATGAGATTCATCATTCTTACAGTTTTACTCCATGTGCTTCAAAAAAAGCTCATAATATTTTTTAAAAGATGATGTGAAATTACTTACAAATTCCTAACAAAAACTAATTAATAATAAATATATCTTCTTTAATTTATTAAATAAAGTGCATATCAATCATCGTTCATCAATCATCATAATTAATTATAATCAGTGGCGAATCAAATACATCTTAAGGTAATTTTCTCAATTTTTATGAGTTAGTTATTGGATATATATTTTTTAAAATCTATACCTTGTGCCTACCCTGAAATTTTGAGATTTTATGTGTGCCTACCCTAAAAAATATTGAATCCGCCACTGATTATATTATTATTACTATTAAGTTGAAGAGGTGTTTTGGGATTATTTTCTTTCGTTGACAAATAGTAGGCAAGTGAGCTGACATAAGAGTGAACAAAATAACCCCCAAACCGTCCTTTAGTTTCTAAAGCCTATATGTAACATGGAATATAGATATATGTCATACACTTCTCTTTGCACAATAATTGGAAGTATTTTAATTAAAAGAAGGCCATATAGTTGTTGGCCCCTTTGACCTTCAAGCTCCCTTTGTGCAATCTTATCTTAATATAAAGTGAGGAATCAGTAGAGTGGTTGGACATAGAGTTCTGCATTTTTCGTCACTGAAAACATAAAGGCGGTAGTTTTTGATAATGGCAGCAACTGATTTCTGGTTATCGGACGAGGTGCTGGGCGCTTTGGTTCCCGTTGCTGTGTACTGGGTTTATGCCGGGATATACACAGCTATAGAGCCATGGTGTGAGAATTACAGGTTGCATTCCAAGAAAGAGGAGGAGGAGATGAATTTGGTGTCCAGAGGGACCGTCGTCAAAGGTGTCCTTTTGCAGCAATTCCTCCAAGTCGTCGCTGTTCTCCTTTTGTATCAGGTATGAGCCACTATCTTTTACTAGTTTAATTTCGGTTAGAATGACTGATTAGGATGATAGTTTTTTCAGGTTTCGGATCAAAAATCTTCATTTTCGAGTTGATATTGAGTCTTGAGTCAGGTAAATCAATTTAGGTTTCGGTTCTCGAGTCAAATTTGACAGGCATAATCCATCTCATAAAAAACATTTTTATATGGTTTATAAATTTTAATGTTTTTTTTATAATTTTAGTTTTTTATATTATACATTTTTGTGATTTTTAATATTTTTATCAATTTATATAATTTTATATTGTATAATCTTTTTGTAAATTTCAGAATTTTCAATAATATTATACATATTATGATTTTTTACGATTTTAATAATTTTTTTATATTTTTTATGTGATTTTTAATGAGTTTTATGTTTTTTGACGCGGCACTTCTATAATGTACTACATGTTATCGCTCAAATATTTTTAAATTAATATTCAAAATTAGAGGTGTTCAAACGGTCGATTAATCAAATTATCCAAAACTAAATTAATTGAACTCTTAATTTAGAAAATATTAATAAGCCTTGAAAATAATTTATGTCTTTGTCCTTGAAAAACCCGGTGGTTGTTGCAACTTGCACCTCTTATGCCTTATTTTATCATGATGTTATTTGTTAACTTCCATTTTTCCATCTAATTTTCTCTTATATTTTGGTTGGATTAAATAAATAAATAGGAGGGAAAGTCGAGTAAATGAAAGAAAAAAATATTTTTTGAGTTTTAAATTAACCCCTCATTCTTCATTTTTTTCTCAATCATAATTTATTAATAATAAGAGAGCTTAACAATGGTATAACAGTTTAAGTAGTATATATCAGAGATTTATTTTTTTGCGAAAGGTGCACAACGTAAAACCATCTTTCAGGGTTTGAAAAAAATAATTTTTTTCATAACACACTTTTGTGGCATTTTTTCACTACATGAACTAAATCGAAAGAAAATCAAAATTATATGAATCAAATGAAAATTTTTAATTCCGACAAGTTAAAAAGAACGAAGCCAATATTTAAAATTATGATAAATATCAAAAAAATATTAAAAAATTAAGGGTCAAAACACAACTTTTTGGGAAGAAGGAGCCTTCGTCTTTACCAACTTGTAGATCTAAAAAAGTTGCATGTATTAAAAACCTAATTTAATCAGACACCGAGCACAAAATTATATGTGCAGGTAACGGAAGGAAATAGCGACGAGGCTTCAGCGGTGCAGCAACCATCTTCCTATATTGATATAGCTAGATGATTTGTAATAGCCATGGTGGTAATGGATACGTACCACTATTTTTTCCATAGATTCGTGTTACACAACAAATACTTGTACAAACACATCCATCGCCTCGTTGTTCCCTACCCATTTGGTGCTATCTATAGTCATGTGATCGAATCCTTTCTTGCCAACACGGTATCCAGTTCATTGGCCTTGCTCATCTCCGGCATGTCCGCTCGAACTTCGATCTTCTTCTTCTCTTTCGCAACAATTTAAAACGTGGATGACCACTGCGGAGTGTTGCTTCCGGGAAACCCTTTCCATATCTTCTTTCAAAACACAACTGTGACCACGGTATCCACCATGAGCTGCATGGGACCAAATACAACTTCTCGCAACCGTTCTTCAACATATGGGATCGAATCTTGGGAACCCATATGCCTTACTCGATTGAGAAAAAAGCTGAAGGGGGTTTCCAAGTTCGACTCACTAAGGACCACAAGGAGGATTAGTGCATTTGGGTTGATATTTGAAGTATTGATGGTATATGATTATGTGTACCGTTAATAAGTCAAATGATGATACATCATCAAAAAATATTTTAAAAATTTACGATAATGTATCAATGTTTGATTCCCAATTACATATTGTGTGTAAAATTATACACAGTCGATACATCAAATATTTAATTCTTATATATTGTATTAGTACATCATTGCATCGTGTGCTCTCTTTATGTAAAATGAGAATAAATTGCTAATTTTATGGTCAAAGAAAAAAAATAAAACACGTGTGATCAGAGACGAACATAAAATTTTATGTTATAGATGTAACTATTGTATAAAGTTATATTAAAAATTTAAGAGTGTGAAATTATAAAATTTTAAGATGTACCAACTTAAATCATCAATAAACAAATACATAAATTATAAATTTTTAAAAGGTGCGACTGCCCTTTTATTCTTCGATCCATCCCTGCATGTGATAAAGATCTATCACATTTTTATTATATTTTTTCAATGTTTTTTATTTAATTTTTATTAAAAATAATTTTCTCTTTGTGGTACGTTTTTCTCTGCCTTTGTGACATATTTTTCTCTGTCTTTTGACACATCTTTTTTTTTTGCTTTTTTACATTTTTATGTCTTTATTGACGGTCGTTTATTTTTATTTTTCTCAGGGTTAGATTTGACATCGCCACGACTGATCAAGATGACGCTTATTTGATTATCATGATAATCTTTCATGCTTTGGACCTTCGAATTAAATTTAAATACGCGATTTGCGTTGCGGATTTTCTCACGACGCTCGGCTTTGATTTACGATTATCGTGTTCTTTCAATAATTTAATCTTCTTTTGTGGTTCATTTGCCAACACAATCAGATATGTCTTTATCTATGTTTTGCTCGAGTTTTTTGTTTTGGTTTTTAACATTTTCATTATATGGGCATTATAGATCTAAAGTGACTAGTTTCTTTTACCATTGATCATTTGAAAATGTCCAAATTATACGTTTAAGATTATAAACTCTTACTATAATTTGAATGTTTTTTTTAATAATACTAACTGTTTCTATAAAAAAAATAATGTATAAATCGACATATAATAAAATTGAGTTTACATACTATAGACACTGTTTTTTATTTGGGCATTTAACCCAATAAATAAGATCCATTAAACCAAATTAAACGTATGCCCAAGTGTCCATATTACTAAAACCCAATACCCAACTACATGCCCAAAACAAATTTCAACACCATTAAAGTGTCCCACCTAATAGTAAATTAGATATGGACTACCCACCTAAGTGTCACAAGAAAATATTGTTTACAAGCTTCAATTCACTTCTTTCCTCTACAATCGAATCATATACTGATTACTTACCATTATATAGCCTTCCATTATTTTAATGTATTTTATTATTCATCTAAAATGGGATTATGGGAATAACAGAATCATCAATATTAATTAATTGTTTGATTGCTAAATAAGCTAATGCCAAATAGTTGTTAATGATATGTGAATGTCGAATAAGAACCATCTTTAATATTTTTATTTTACATTTGTATGTGTCTAATATTCTTTCTTACCATAAAGTTAGAAAAAAAAAATCTCTTTGTTTTTAACTATTTTCCCCTCTAATTACATTTTTTAAAACTTGAATCACTATAAAATATGAACTGTATGTTGTAGACTAATGCATAGTGTAATTAGAACTTAGGAGTTGAAAGGGCAATTAAGTTGGGATGGCTTTTGTAACGTCGGAGGAGTTGCTGGCAACTTTGGTGCCGATTGCCGTTTATTGGATATATTCAGGGATGTACGTGATATTCAAGTCGCGTTTCCAGAAGTACAAGTTGCATTCCAAGAAAGAAGAAGAGGAGAAGAATTTGGTGTCTAGAAAGACGGTCGTCAAAGCCGTTCTGATCCATCAAGCCGTGCAAACTGCTGTTAATCTCTTCATGTATGCGGTATGAGTAGTACTTAATTAATGGCCGTTTTTCGTTTATATTTTTGTAATTGTAAGTTTCAAGGGTTACATAAAATGTTTGCAGGCTACAAGAGATAATGAGGGTGTGGCATCTCCAAGGAAACCATTAACCTTGCTTGTTTTAGCCAAGCAATTGATTATAGCCATGATGGTTATCGATACATGGGCATTTTTCGTGCATTGGTCCTTGCATCAGAACAAGTTCTTATACCGACACCTTCACGTTCCGCATCACCGGCTGGTTGTTTCGTATTCATTCGGAGCACAGTATATGCATCCGATAGAAGGGTTATTTGACACCATGGGTGGAACAATAGCTATACTCCTCTCCGGCATGTCTCCTCTAACTAGCATGTTTTTCGTATCGTTTACCATCATTAAATTAGTCGACGATCATTGCGGGATGAAGCTCCCGGGCAATCCCTTCTACCTCTTCAGCAACAATGCTGCATACCACGATATCCACCACCAGCTCTATGGTGCTAAATACAACTTCTCTGTCTACTTCGTCATATGGGATAAAATTATAGGAACCTACATGCCTTATTCACTTGAGAAGAATCCTGAAGGAAGACTCGAAGTACGACGTGGTGATCAGGAGCAAAAACATGATTGATTCGAATTTGGATAATTAATTAGTCAATTATGATGACTAATAAGCATGGATTGATGAATGATCATTTAGTTTTTATGTGTATCTGTATGAATATGTATTATGTATACTACTGCTCTGCTTCACTGGGAATAAAGGCAATTCTGGTGTGGGAAATTAAATATTATCAATAAAACTTGGAGTTTGTATGCTTCAAATGGTTCACTCATTTCTTTTACCAGCTAGATTTTGATTTCAATCCCTATGATTGTAGTTTTTAACGTCCTATACTATTTATATTCCTTTTTCATCCATCACACACATAATTGTTCGAACCGAGATTATTGAAGAGAAATAAATTATATTATGTCATCGAGACCGTACTATCCATGATTTTGGCCTCTAAGCTCGACAACATCCGTACTTGTGACTGCTCCGGTGTACACATTGACTCGATATCTTTGTTTAAGTGTACTCCTCATGAATGCTAACTGTTGGAAACTTCATGAAAAACCTGTTGATAAAATCCTTGCTCGGCGGAGCGCCACCACACACAATTGATTGCAGAGAACTCAAACTTCTTTCGCTTCACAGATTCACCAACACTATTTCGTGCATGTCAAACTTTGATAAAATCATCGTTTTTCATCGAGTCGTGAGTTCGCTAGTGGCAATAGCTCTGAAGACGTAAATGTGGAACATAGGAACGATGCAGATCTGTGTTTCTTTCACCTTCTACGGATTTTGATCTGACCCGACAGAAACAGATTTTTTAAAAAACGGATTTTGGAATTGAGCTGGACTGGTTCCGAGTGAAAATTCTCCAATCTGAACCGATCCAATATATTTATATTACTTTTAACATATTTACGAATATATATATATACTATTTAGTATGAACCCGGATAGGGTTAGATTGGGATACATATTCACACAAAAAAAAATCGGATTGAATTTTGGTGGATGAAATACCACTAAAACCAGGGCAAATTAGAGTCTGGTTTTAGATTTCTAATGTTTGGGACGATGGCGAGGCTGCCGAAAATCCGACCTGCTCTACTCCGTTACCATCCTTAGACATAAAATATACCTATTGTGTTGTCTTGGTACTCTCATGTCCCTGACCCTGATTTTTGTAATTTTATTTTTATCATTTCATTAAGTTGCTCTGAAGTTTAAAGAAAACTAAAATAGAAAAAAAAAACTAACAAAAGATACTTGAATTCTATGATTAATAAATTTTTTGTTGATTATTTTTATTATATTATTGACTGAAAATTTTGAGAGGAGAAACAAAAAAAGCAGTGTTAGATTAGAGGAAAGTTAAATTACATTACATGTGGACCAATTAAATTAATGACTAATGAGGCACCAAATTAAAGAGACACTCAAAAGATCAATTTGAGAAAAGAGAAAAAGAAGAGAATCGATGTTATATTAGATGAAAGTTAAATTAACGGACATCGAAAGAGACAAACAATACATTTCGACCCTTAAACACATTTTTGGGCCTATTACATCATTTTCTTGATAAACTTAGTACAAGTGAGTTTTCAGTTTTCTCACATTTATTTAAAGCATGTAAATCAGACAAGTTATTCATACATATAAAGAGTGCAGTGCATAATACTTGCAGCCTTACTTAGCCGGGCGTGGTTGGAGTTGGAACCCCCCATGAGCTCTCTCCTCAACCGATAGAGGCATGTAAGTTCCCAGAAGTTTGTCCCAGAAGGCGAAGAACGGTTGCGAAAAATTGTATTTCCCACCAACATGCTGGTGGTGGAAATCATGAAACGCCGTGCTGTTCGAAAGAAATTGCCAGGGATTCCCGGGAAGCAACAACCCGCAATGGTCATCCACGTTTTTTATAGTGGCGAAACAGTAAAAATATATCGACATCCGAGGGGACATGCCGGAGACGACATAGGATAAGACCCCACCGACGATGTCGAACAGAAACCCTTCGATCGGATGGTTATAGATAGCTCCATATGTGTAAGGAACAACCAACCGGTGATGCTGGGAGTGGAGGTGCCTGTATAAGAACTTGTTCTGGTGCATCAACCTATGAAGAAAATATTGGTACGTATCCAACGCCACCATAGCTACAAAGAATTGTCTGCATGCAACAACGAAGGACGACATATTCGCAACGGCAGATGCCCCGTCGCCGTTGCTTCCCGCCACCTGCAACATAAATTGTGTCGACACAAATCGCAAACATTTACAGATAATCTCAAAATTCCATGACAATCTCCTACCTTGTACATAAGGAGAAAGGCGATGACCTGACGTAGTTGCTGCCAAAGAACATTTTTGATGACTGCCTTTTTGGACACCAAATTCTTAGTGTCCTGGTCTTCCTTGGGGTGCAGCCTGTAATTGTGTAATGTCCCTAAAGCCATGTACATCCATGAATAAAGCCAATACACGATATTAGGCACCACAGCCGACAACACTTCATCTGATATCTGGAAACCAGCCATGGCAAAGCTTATGAAACTAAGTCTTGAACTTGCCCTAACCTGCTCCTGCGGCTCTTGTTCACGTGACTAATATAACAGTGTAAGAAAGTTTGAACATTGGCCAATGGAGCATCCTTACAAAAGGCGTTGCCGATTAATCATATCATTAATAAATTAATGTTTCCAAAATAATATAGAACACTATGGCGGAATATAATCAAATCTTCTAAGTGGGGAATAAATGAACAGGCATATATGCTAAAGCTGAAGTAATAAACAGAGGTTGCATATTTATATGGTTGATTAGAAGAACCTTTCAAACTAGCAAATATTTTACCCATTAATTAAAGTCTATTCGATCAAAAGAAGCTATAGATAAAAAGGGAAAATATGCGATGCACTGGTGGTAGAAACATTTTGTTTTCACTAGCGCCCTAATTTTAAGGGTTAAAGATCTAGTTTAGGGTACATAGTTTAGGAGTTTAGTTTTAGGGGTTTAGAATTTAGGGTTTAGAGTTAGGTTTAGAGGTTAGCGTGGCAATGTGAGTAGTATTTGTTGTTTTGGTGTTTGTTCCTTGCTTGGAGCTCGTTGTATAATTCTTAGATGTATTCTTTTCCCTCAAACTAGGATTAGGGCACTTGTGAAAACAAAATATTTTCACCGCCAGTGCATGGTATAATTACCCATAAAAAGATATTTATATCTTTATAATTATGATTCATTAACCGACTAATCTAAATCAAGTATTGCATAAGTTCATTACGAGGATGATTGTCTCAACTCAATTTACTCCATTCATAATTTCACTATCCCAGATTTGAACCTCGTACAATTATAAGCTTCATATTAAAGCCTACATACATAATTAGCTCTCAAGTATATAATTTTTAGTATCTACAATTTTTTTATTTTTCTAAATTGGTTCTTAAAGTTTTATTCTAACAAATTAGTTCACCCTCGAGTTAGTTAACAGGGCAAAGTTATGAAATTTAGTTTAGGTGTCATAATTTACTTTTTTTTATGAACGAATTTTTTAAGTAAGTGTGAACAAATAATAATTGTTATTTTTAAGGGGTGTCAATATTAATTTAAAATTACATTAATTATGTTTTTAGTATTATTTTATATTAAATTTAATAAAAAATGTGTCTAAAATTTTTAGAGTGACATGGGACACTTATGTTACCGGAGCGGCTTGATGAAGAGGTAAAATAGTGTTTAATAAGAAAAGGACGGACAACAAAAACCATCCCTATTAAAAAATAAAATAAAGAAATTTAAAATATTTAATTACTCAAAAAGGTTTAGAAAAATATAAAATATAAATATAATAAAATTTTAGAAAAATTCAAAATAAATTATAATTTATATAGTTGATATATATTGTAAATAAATTTAATTTCTTAATTTTATATTAGAAAATATAATGCAAAAAAATTATAATTTTAAATAATTTATATAAATGATATTTTTTATATATTATAAGATTTCCCTATGATAAACATAATATAAAAGTTATGAACTTCTCAGATTTTTTTAAAAAAAATAATATCTTTGTTTAAATTTGTATTTTTTTTAATTTGATATGTTTATTATTATAAAATAAGTTTTCATGAATTAAAAAATATTTTTATATTTAATTCAAATTTAGACTTTTCCCTTATGTTTTGATTTTTTTCCAATTATTTCACTTAACTATCAATTTGTGTTTTTCATACCTGTCTTTTTATTATACCTATTTTGTCATCTCATCACCATCTAATCCAGGGACGGAGCTCCCTTGGGGCTGAGGGGCTCCGATCCCTATTATAAAATAAAAATATTCGATAAATTTTAGTTTAATTATAATTTGGTTCATGTAAAAATAAATATTCAAATTAAAAATATAAAAGTTTATTAAATATATAATAAGTAGTGATTGAACTAAAGAAAAATGATCCCGAATTATCATTTTTTGTCTAATATCAATTTAAGTCCTTATAAGTTTAAATATTAAACAAACTAGGCCTTGTCCCATGAATTTTAGTTTTAAATACTTAATAACCCCTTGCATTTTTTAATTTAATATTTTGGCCCATGCAAATGTTCGATCCTAGCTCTGTCCCTGTTCTAATATGTGAAAAAATAGATATCAAATTTAGAAAAGGAATATACTTTAAGGACGAATTTTATAGATAAACCATAATTTAATGTAATCGAGGTATTGAGTGCATAAGCATCTGTAATTTTTTTTTTCTAATTTACATATAAAAGTTTCATCAGCCATGAAATATTATTATATGATGTGGGGTTGGTGCTACATTATAATAATATGAGTAATTTTCTTCCATAGCATATAAGATTTGATCTGGATGCCTTTTTTCCAACGATATTTGAAATCTAGAAAAAAGAATATAATATATATATATGGATTTATATTAGGGATGGTCATGGCCCGGGTTTTTGACCGATCTGCACTCGACTCGAAAATTTAACATTTCCATCCAAACCTGACCCGAACCTGAATTCTAGAGTAAAAACCTGAACTCAGCCCGACATAAATAAAAAAATATCAATTTTTATTATTATTTGAAAAATAGGGAGCCAATTGAAAAAATACAAATAGAGATGGAACATTATAATAATCATTTCATTTTTATTAGATAAAATACGGAGATAATTGAAATATATATATATATATATAAAGAGAGGGCCATTGTAGCAATTATGCATAAATATTTAGAATAAAATTAAACTATTATTTAGGGCCTGGTCGGGTATTTTTCGCCTTAAATCCCCCCGACCCGACCTTATCCTAAAAAAAAATACCCAAACCCAAATTTTTCTTTAAAAAACTCGACCCTATAGGATCAGATCGGGTCGAAACCCAACGAGTATGGGTTAAATGACCATCCCCAATTTATATCTAATACACTGGCGGTGAAAACTTTTAATTATATATATAGGTTAATTAAGGGTGGCTTCATTTATCAAAAAAAAAATTAAGGGTGACTTCTTTATTAATTTTGAAAATGTTGTAAAAATGTTGCAGTATAGTGTGGCCATAAGTTAGGTTAAAGTGTTTGGTAGATATTGTTAAAAATTAAAATGTTTATTTTAATTGTGAGGTTAGAAAGTTAAAAAAAAGTTTAAATGGTATTTAAATGATATTTTGATTATATCCGAAGGCCCGAGTTATTTTTTAGTTCTTATTTGAAAAGTATTTTTATTACAACATTTATTTTTCAACCTTGTTTTTTTTATTGTTCTTGTATCAAAAATGTTTTTAACTCCGAAAGCCAGTTTAAACAGCAACGGTAAATTGACCTAAAGTTGAGTTTGTTAAGGATAATTTTGATACAATTAAATTAGATATCTTGAATTTTTTGTTGACTTTGTTTAAAATAGACCCGTGGATGGTAGGATGGTGATGGTTTTAATCTTATAAGTTGTAGGACGGAATAATTTTAGATTTTAATTTTTTCACATAAATCAACGTGGAGAGAACACCCTTCACACCCGTCCCTCCGGCCTCTCCGATTTACATCTTTAAATGTTATATATAGCCTATTGTTGTAATGTATTGGTTAGCAAACCTTTAGCTGTTTACATCTATTTGTTTGCCATAAGCCTTTTGTTTCAGAGTTTGTATTGAGTTTAGTAAATTGTTTTATCGATTTACAGTAAGTGTTCATCACTGAATTCTTAAAGGAAGAGTAATCAGGGTGAATCTCCAACCTAGCCCCCATAGGTTCTAAATTCCCCAAAACAACACCTAAAAGTCTATATTTCTCAAACTAGCACAGCGAGTTCAAAAAAATTTCAATTTTTTTCATGTTTCAACTTAATTAATCACATTAACAAATGATTAGCAAATTCTAATTGGAACTCGCCGTGCATGCTAGGCGAGTTCCACTTAAAATTTTAACGAAACTAGAAAAAAATAAACTATTAGGAACCCACTTTCAACGTATTGAAGAACGGGAAAAATTGAACTATTAGAAACCAACTTTGATATTTAGCTCCATGAATTGCAAAAAAATATGTTGACATTAGCTTATATATATAGGCGTAGCTAGAGTATAAGCCTTTGTTTCTTATCAACGTAGGATTCTTGAAGTTAAAATATAGTAGCAAACTCTTTAGCTCCAAGAATATTTGTGACCCCATAGATCTCCTGTCTTCCTCCCCTGTCATTGTGATTGGAATACTTATGAAACATATATGCTAATTTATTAAACTGCAACCTTGTATATATATATTTTTCAAATACAACGTAATTTTTGGACAGTTTCAATTATAAGGCAGATGTTACCATCAAGATTTATTTTTCCAACTTTAGAAAATATAAGTGTGTACATTGCATATGACATACTATATTTGGAGGATGCCGCCAACTGCTCTCTTTTTTTAACCACTGATATCTTTTTTATTGGTCTGATTAATCTGAATTAAATTCTACATACGCCCAATATGAGAATGACACTATCATCTTAGTTTTCTCCATTCATAACACCCCAACTATTTTTACTAACAAGCATGTATCATAATTTTGTTCTTTTTAATAGGCCTAGCTTCGAATCCTCCTTCGGTTCTCTTTTCAAGAGAATAAGGCATGTATGTTCCCATAATTCTATCCCACATTACGAAGAATGGTTGAGAGAAATTATATTTGCCTCCATACAAATGGTGATGAACATCAAGGTAAGCCGAATTGTTGTTAAGAAGATGTGGATCAGGTTCCCAGGAAGCCATAGCCCGCAGTGGTCATCCACTGATTTAATGGTGGGGAAACTGAAGAAATATATGGAAGTTCGAGGGGACATGCCGGAGATGGAATAAGACAAGGCACCACCAATTATGTCGAAGACGAAAGCCTCCAGTAGGTGGTTGTAGATTGCCCCAAACGCGTAGGGAACGACAAGCCTATGGTGATGAGAATGGAAGTGTCGGTATAAGAACCTGTTGTGGTGGAAGTATCTGTGCATGAAATACTGCCATGTATCTAACACAAACATTGCTACTACAAATTGTCTGGCCATAACAGTTACTGAATTTGATTGTTTTTTGGAAGCACCTCCACCTCCATTTCCTAGCACCTGCATATTAAAACACCAAGATCACCCACTTTCAATTAGTGAATGGAACAACAGACAATTAGGGTGTAAATGAACATGGTGTTCAATGAATTGTTCGTTTTTTAAACTGATAAACGAGTATGAACAAAATTTTTGCATTCATTTAATAAACGAACGAACACGAACAAATGTGTGTCTGGTACGTTTATGTTCATGAACAAGTTTGTTTGAAAGCCCGTTTATTGGCTCGTTTACCCGGTTTCGTTTTCATTTTATTTTACTTTTTTACATTTTAGATAACGATGAAGGTAGGGACTAAATTGAATATTGAGTGAACTTTGAAATTCAAATTGTGACGAATATGTTGGTGGATATATAAATGAACATGTTCGCTAACGTTTAGAACATGTTCACAAACAAATAAACAAATGTGTTCGTGAAGTGTTAAACAAACAAACACGAACACCTTTAAAAATAAACAAACAAACAAGAACAAAACATTGTTCGTTCAAACTCGGTTCACTTACACCCCTAACAACAACATTAAGAAAAAGAAAAAGGTTGGTCATATACCTTATACAAAAAGATGGCGAGAGTTGCCTGGACAGTTTGCTGGGAAAGAACATATTTTATGACAGTTGCTTTGGACACCAAATTCTTCTCTTCCTCGTATTTTCTTGAATGCAATCTGTAGTTGTGGAAGGAGCCAAAAGCCATGTATATAGCTGAATAAACCCAGTAAGAAACGATGGGAACAAAAGTTCCCAGCAGCTCATCAGATATCGCCAAACCCATCTTTGTGCTACACAATGGGAAGAAGAAGAAGAGCAAGGATATTAATGGCTGTGAATTTTCTACTCGTCAACTTATAATGGCGAACAGATATAAATGAGATGACTTTGAATTCAATGTCAATGGCTTCTATAATTAATGCAGTGTTTCTCCTCATAAATTTGCTATTTTATTTCAAGAATAAATATCAAAGCTACGCATTAATTTTCATTAAATACAATAATCTTATACATGAAATATTATTACGTGCAATTTTTACAAAGGACTAAAGTTGGCATGGATGTGACATTGTTTTAGGTTTATGTGTTTGTCACGGCCCGCACATTTGGGTCCGAGATAGATGCGCAACAAGTAACCCAAGAGGTTCTAGGCTTGCCAAGAAGACCACCAGAATTTGTCCGATCATTGAAGACTGAAAGAAAGCCCAAGTACATTGAGCCTGGTAAATTAATAGATGACATCTTACCGGGGAATATTCCAAGGGATAAGAATATCTCTCAATGTAAACACAAACTTAAGGAAAGAATATCATAGTGATAGAGTTTCCTTAGTTAGTGTAGATTTGGTAGGTGGCTTTCGATCTAAGCCGTTAGTGTGATTCGATCTCGTCCGTTCATTGTATGGGGATTCAACTATAAATAGAGGCCTCCCCACCTCACTTGTATCATCCATCATTTGAGTAATACACTTGGCATTTACTCTAAAAACACTCTGTAGTGTTCTTCGCGTTCTTGAGCGTTCTTTCTTTTGTTCTTGTTGCCTTTTTTTTGTTCGGTTCCTCTTGAAACGATCTTGTGTTTGTGAGCATTGGAAGTATTCGATCTTCCGGAGAATGATTTCAGGCTTACTTAGTCGTTTGTCTAAGAACATCGACTAAGGCCGCACGTTGGGTTGGTTCAGAATTCTAGCCCTGTGACATGGTGCATAAATAAATAATTATATTTATTCAATATAAAATAAATAGATGTAGTTTTTAAATTGTGTATGATTAAATTAGAACTAAAGTTTTATGTATACGATTAAGTTAAAATTAGAGTTCATGTATAACACTATACATTTGACCAAAATTCATGTATAGTTATGAAATTCATATCTTATATGAAATAAAAATAAATATGCATTATCACTTAAATAAATACTTATGTCGTAAATTTTTTAAATTCAATTTTAATTGTATCATTATTTAATTGATTGTTGATACTGGGGACGTAGTCAGATTGAACATTAGGAGGGATCAAAATATTGAATATAAAAAAACAATGGCTTATTAAGTATTTAAACTCAAAATCCAAGCGACCATGCCTAATTTGTCTAATATTTAAACTTATAAGGACTTAAATTGTTTTTAGGCCATCAAATTTGAGAACACGAGCCCATTCTTTTTTAGTTCACCCCTACTTGAAATATTTAATAAATCCTAACAGGATGAAATACAATATTTTTAAAATAATGTTTAAATTTTGAATATGGTTGAATTTGAGAAATAGTAAAACTTTGAGGATTATTTATGTTATTATATCTTACATAAATTGAGAATTTTTTAAAAATATATATATACCTCGTGTCACTCTCTAAATAATCTACTGATGCCACGTTAGATTCTGTCACAGAAATGACCAAAATAATATTCATGTATGAAATTGAAGAAAAAAATGATAATGTACATGACATTAAATAATTTAGTATAATTCACGTGCCAAACAAACAATTAACCCTAAATGGAAACAATCTCTATCACATAGATTTTCAATTGCTGACGTGGTGGGATGAACCGGTTGAAAAAATAAATAAAAACAAAACAAATTCTGAAATTCATAGACAAAACAAAAGATTGAAAATGGTACCGTTGTCGGAGAAAGACCGAAACAAAAAGAAAATCCAAACCCTTTTTCCCCTTTAATTCCCTATTCAAATGTGGAATACTGGAATTTGTAAACTTGAATCCAAAAACAAAGAATTTGTAAAATAAAGGAATTCGAACAACAACAACAACAACCTTAAAGTCTCAAAATTTATCGTTTCGCTTCTAAGATCTCGAATTCTTTGTTAAATGCTCAACGGCCTCAGAATGTGTCAGGGGGTGAAGTTTTTGTATTGCTTCTGGCATTGTAGGTAAAATTGCATTGCCATTGTCAAGATTGAAGCTTTTTTGTTTTTTTTTTTATAGAAAAACTGGGAGAATTGCGAAGCTTTTTGATTATAAATATAAGAATTTATAGGGTTTGAAGTAGAATTTGAGCTGTTCTTTTTAGAGCTAGAATTGTTGAATTTTATGAGTTAGATCCCCAAAAAAGGATGTTCACTTTCGTTTTGTTTGCAAAATAAATTACACAATGGTAGCTCTCTGAAGTGGAGTTGTTTTCATGGAGCAACGTTGGGAAAAAACAATATGGGAGGATTGGTGGTCTGATGGCTTCACCTTAAATGGCTGATTTCCATAGGAATGGTCTCGCTGACAGGGATATCGACCAGGTTTCTTCCCCCCACCCCTATTGTTTTGATGATATATTTCCTTTGTCTTGAAGATTAATAAAGATGCAATTTTGGGGGGATGCATTATAATACAGGCCATTACAGCGCTTAAGAAAGGAGCCTATTTGCTCAAGTATGGACGCAGAGGGAAACCTAAATTTTGCCCTTTCAAACTATCCACTGTATGTTGTCTTTACACATTTTCCTTTTCCAAGTTTTGAAGGCTCTTTTTTATTGATATCTTATGTTTCTGGTATTGATGGTTATTGAAAATCCGATTATCGTTAGTGAAAGAACATGAATTGTCATCTGTCACTGGAAAAGTACTTCATTCTTTATAGTTAGATACTTGGATTCTTTTTTTCAGGATGAGTCTAAATTGATATGGTACTCTGGGAAGAAAGAGAAACATATTAAGCTTGGTGAAGTCTACAGGATCATTCCCGGACAGCGGACTGTGAGTTTTGTACTCTTAATTGTTATTTGATTCCCAGAACTTCTGTAACCACAATGATTCTTTTCTTTTTGGCTTGCAGGCAATTTTTCAACGATATCCTCGACCTGAAAAAGAGTATCAATCGTTCTCACTGATATGTAATGATAGGTCCTTGGATTTGGTAAGTGCTTGTTTATGGATGTTCTCGTATTATGCAGAGTTGTTAAATGTATCAATGCAAGTAAAATGTACTTAAGCTACTATGGTGTGTGGAGACTTTGAATTGATACCATCCTTCATGGCTAGCAGATATGTAAAGATAAGGACGAAGCTGAAGTTTGGTTGAGTGGTCTTAAGGCATTGATTTCTCATGGTACCTATAAAAAACGGAGAACCGAAGTAGTAAATGGCAATTCATCTGTAGATAGCACTCAACCCTGCAACCAAAACGCTGCTTCCAATTCGCCATTGGTATTTTTCTCTATTTAATGAAGCTTGGTAAAAGTATTTGTTTACTTTTTTCTGTAACTTTTCTCATTATTACAGGATCCAGAAGATGCTCAAGAAATCAAAGCACCTTATGAGGCACCCAATAGATTGGGAAGGGTATTCGCTGACATAATTACACGTACTGCTTCAGTTAGGAGTGTCAGTGAATCAAATTTAGTTGACTTAGGCGTAGCATCATCTGGATCGACAGAGAACTCGAATAGATGTTCTGGAGCTGATGCAATTAGATTCAGCTTTTCAAGTGCTGTGAGTTCATCAAGCCACGGTTCTTCCCGTGAAGACCATGATCTGGGTGATGTTTTCATATGGGGACAAGGTATTGGTGATGGAGTATTGGGTGGTGGAATTGATAAAGTTGGAAATCCATTTAACTCAAAGATGGATGCACTTCTACCAAAAGAATTGGTATCGACAGTGGTTCTTGGTGTGAATAATATTGCTTGTGGAGGCAGGCATGCAATTTTAGTCACAAAGCAAGGTGACATTTTTAGTTGGGGAGAGGAATCAGGGGGAAGGCTTGGGCATGGTGTAGAAGCTGATGTTCCCAAACCTAAGCTCATCGATACTCTTAGTGGTATGAATTTTGAATCAGTAGCATGTGGGGAGTATCACACCTGTGCCGTTACTGTCTCCGGTGATCTTTTTACATGGGGTGATGGAACACACAACTCAGGTGTCCTTGGGCATGGAACTGAAGTCAGTCACTGGATCCCCAAAAGGGTTAGCTACATGGAAGGCATACACGTCTCATCTATATCCTGTGGACCTTGGCATACAGCTCTCGTGACAAATAGTGGCCAGCTGTTCACCTTTGGAGACGGGTCTTTTGGTGCTCTAGGTCATGGGGATTATAGTAGCTCAACTATTCCACGGGAAGTAGAGACTTTGAGTGAATTACGGACGTCAAAGGTTGCATGCGGTGCTTGGCACACTGCTGCAGTAGTTAAGGTTGTGTCTGAATCACATGATTCTGGGTCTCCAAGTAGCTCTTCTTCTTCAGCAAAGTTGTTTACTTGGGGAGATGGAGCTAAAGGTCAACTTGGGCATGGTGATAACAAATCGAGACTTCTTCCTGAATGCATAGATGCTTGTTTTAACGACAAAATCTGTCAGGTTGCATGTGGATACTATCTCACAGTCGCTCTTACAACCTCAGGACGAGTGTATACAATGGGGAATTCCGCTTATGGCCAATTGGGGAGTGCTACAGCTGACGGCAAGATTCCAACTCGGGTTGAAATTAAAATGGCAGATAACGTTGTGGAAGAGATTGCATGTGGATCGTATCATGTTGCTATTTTGACCTCCAAAACAAATGTTTATACTTGGGGAAAAGGCACAAATGGGCAATTAGGCCATGGAGATATCAATGATAGAAATACACCAACACTAGTTGATTTTCTAAAAGACAAGCAAGTAAAGAGTGTAGCTTGTGGTTCAAACTTTACAGCAATTATATGTGTTCATAAATGGGTATCCGGTGTTGACCATTCTATGTGCCCCGGTTGTCGAAGTCCATTTGGTTTCCGAAGAAAACGTACCAATTGTTATAATTGTGGACTAATCTTCTGCAAATCATGCACTAGTAGAAAATCTCTTGGAGCTTCTATGGCTCCGAGTAAAACCAAACCATATAGAGTGTGTGATGAATGTTTCTCTAAATTAAGAAAAGGTGCAGAACCTGTTTCAGCTGTCTGGACTCCTCAAGCCAAAAATGGAATTTTGCCTCGTAAATCCATAGATAGAGAGGCTTTAGCTCCCAGGTTACAGACAGAAGTCTCCAGAATTTCTGTTGACTCTTATCAAGTTGAAAGTAAGAATTTCAAGCATGAACTTAAACTGGACTCGCAAACTCGCCTCCTCTTCCCAGCTCAGAATGGAACTTTTAATCTTAGAGGATTTTATTCACCTAAGATGTCAATTTGTCCAGTTAGAGATTCTAAGAATATTTTACGGGCTTCCATTTCTAGTTCCAAAAGGACGTCTCGGGGAACATCTCCTGCTTCAGGAAAGTTGAGTCCAAATCGATCTTCGGGAGTAACTGTTGATGATTCAAAGCAAATGAATGACAGTATTAACCAAGAGATCATAAATTTAAGGGCACAGGTAGACTATTGAAACTTTTTTTGGAATTTAGAACTTTATTACTTATTTGATTAATTTTGTTTCGTTTAACTGCTCCATTTATCTAAGTTGATAGTAAGGATAAGAAGATAAGTATGCTGAACATTTTCTGCAGGTTGAGGATCTTACTTGCAAATCCCAACACCTTGAAGCTGAACTTCAAAAGACATCAAATAAATTAAAGGAGGTGACTGCAATCGCAGAAAATGAAGCTAAAAAATGCAAATCGGCGAAGGAAGTGATTCGATCTCTTACCGCTCAGGTTGGATATCTCTGTTCATTGTGCAACAGTTAAAAGTTCGGAAAATAGATTGACAGTTTCAATTGTTTGAAGAGTATTGAGTTTATTTATTTAAAATCTTATGACATTCAACAAGGACATATAGTCGTATACAATATAGAATCGACACCCTAAAGACTGATCTAGTTTATGGTCATCTGGTCTTGCAGTTAAAGGAGGTGGCTGATAAACATCCAGCAGGCAATAATGCCCTCCAAAATTCCAGTTCTACTGCCAAGAACACCTCAAACACCGAGTGCCTGCGCTCGGACAGTAGCCAGGCCCATGCAACCAACATCATGCTTCCGCAGAGTGAAGTAAGTTGCAATCTAGAGAATGTCTCCAATTCTCATGGAACCAAAGGACAAACTGAAAAGTCAGAGACAGTAATACAAGATGAACCCGGAGTGTACTTAACTTTGGCACCCTTGCCTGAAGGCGGTAATGAGCTCAAGCGTGTTCGCTTTAGGTATGCATTCATGATCACTCTCTTTAAACTCAACACAACTGAATTGATCAACTACACACGTCAACATGCTTTTGAGATTTGCTGATTTCTTTCAACGAGCTTTTCACTCCAAGAAACTCGCATCCATTCATCGCACTGCCAAATGCATTTTTTCTCTCTTTCTTGTGTGTGTGTGCGTGTAACGGTTAAGTCATTGGGTGGAAGATCTGAAATCAAGGTTGCCTTTTTGGAGGTAAGATGTTAAGTGATCAGAGTATGTGACCTGATCTTGCAAAAAGCAAATGCATTGGATTAGCAATTATAGAAAACTAAAAGTTGAGTAACTTGAGAAAGAACATTTATCGAGTCTCAAAGGATTATATGCTCTTTTTTGCAGTCGGAAATATTTCACAGAAGGACAAGCAGAAAGCTGGTGGGCTGAAAATGGGGATAAAGTATTGGAACGCCATAATATCATGTCTACGAATTAGTTATGAAGCATGAACACCATTAGATTTTCTTGTACAAATCCATCATCATATCCCATCCACCTGAAACTGTATATTTCTTCTCCAGATTACATGGAGGAGTTTATATCAGGTCAGAAACTAAGAGGTAGAGGGAGAAAGACAATAAGCATAAAGGAGAGAACGGATACAAGAAATCCCATCACGAGAAATCGTTATTTAACTTTTGATGCTTAGGTAGTTACCATATTATTTTCTTTGTTGGAGCATTTTGTTGCCTCTAGGGAAGCTCAACATATTTGTAATTGTAATTAGTGACAGCATGTTACCTTGGACAAGTGGACTTTTGATGATTCTTCCCTGGAATCCTTAATCTTCCTTAGCATTCTTAAATAAATGAAATTCATCTTGAAATGCACGAAATCTCCATAGAGAACTGCCAAAATTCTCAGTTGAGAAATAAATAAACATGGTAAAATGAAGATCAAACATATTATGTTAGAGATAAGAACATGAAATGAAAACTAATGGCATTTGAACTACTGAAAATGCTATTCATCACCCTGCTAAAACCATATACGGAGGAGCTGTAAATATACGAGTAGTAAAATGAGATCTTGCATACTTCGCCAAAGTGTCCGCAACCATATAGCCATCGTGGCTGATATGTCTAATCTTTTAGGTTTTGGTTTTAGATAATAGATTTAATCCGTTAATTCGGTTTCGTATTTTTTAATAGTATTAAGATGGTTACAATATAGTATATGTTCATGTTTTTCCTTAACCTTTGATAACACACATCTTGTAGACAAAATTTTTAAACTCAAGTCCTCTTTTCTATTGAAATCATTCGTTGGATTTCGTATTTTAAAATTAAAGATCAAAAGACTTGTTATATTTTTGACCATAACGGATTGAGCCATTCATTCAAAGAAAAACCACAACAAATAAACTGGAGGAAACAAACGTCCCCAACACAACAGAACAACAAAACAGCAAAGGCATGGACAAAGAGCCCCACAAAGGCATAGAAATCACAATGTAAATCTGAACAACCAGATTAATTCAACTAAGAGAGCCCTAAAGTCGAAGAAAGTCATCCCCGATAATGACTATCTGGGACATGATCATTATTAGGGTTATATTTGAGACAAGATCAAAAACAGAAAGATGTGGGAAAACAAGCACGACAGAGATCATTGAAACTGGAAGAGACATTTTCTTAGGGGATTAGAGTCTATGTTGCACTTACACGGATATAAATACGAGTATGAGTATAAAAATGGAGACGAAAAACGGTAATTTCTAAAATTACAGGTATGAGTACGTTAAGGGTACGGTAAATATAAAATAAATTTTATATTCTAAAAATATATAAAAACAAAAATTCATAAATAAAATCATGTGACTATAACATCACACATATTTGTATACTTATGGTTGAATTATATGAATAAGAAAATGTCTAAAGAAATTAAAAAAAAAACAAAAAAAAGTAAGAATATAAGATCAAGAAAAAATAGAGAGGTGAAATGTCGGGAAGTACCAAAGATGTACTTAATATATTCTTGGTACGAAGACGTATCTAATACATGGTACAGTATTAATATGAAGTACTCGTGCTTCAAGAGTCGTCCAAAAGAGATTTCAACTGGTAAGGATAGTTGTAGATAAAAAAAAATGAGTAAAGAGGTGGTCGGAGAGAATAAAAATGCATCGGAGGGTACAGGAAGGTAAAACGGGGTTGGACCCAACCACGACACAAGACCCTCAAAAATCACTGTTAACTGAGATGGTATCTTAATTCTTATCTTCTGAACCATCATAACTTAGAACCAGAGAAAGGAGAGATGGTGGTCGTCAGAGAACGGTCGAGCACCAACAACGCTGAAATTAGATCGAGTTGAACTCGAATTGGACAGCTTGAGCTAAATTCAGATTGAGCTCAGATTGTTGCTTTTTCTCAAATTGCTTTTAAATTTAGTCCAGTCCATCATCAAAAACACACAGTCAATTAAATCATTTAACTCACGAATTGCATCACATTAACTTCTTGATCTACATTAACCAACAAAACCGTCAACTTTTGCATTGTCGTTAACTTTTTTCACGTCAGCCATTTTCTTATCAGAGCTTTTTATTGAAAACTCCATAGATTGAGAATTCCATTGCTTTTGATTGAAGCATCATCTTTAATAGGTAAGTTTTGTTAACCTTAAACAAAGTCTTAGTTCCGGGAGTTATAAGGTTTTAAATTTATTTTCATATTTTTCATTTTGTATAAGTTTTGGGGTTTAAAACCCGAAAGGAACATTGCAAGGGAAAATATATTTTCAGCAGAAAGAAAGTGATTGTTACTGTGTCTATTTTGATGTTTTTCAATTTTAAATATTGCAAAGGTAAGAATTATTAGGGATATAGAGTTCACGCAAAATTTTATATTAGGTGGAGTATAAATTTTTATATATTTAATAAAATATATAAAAATTTAAAATTTTCTAGAGATACAACCTCCCTTAGTACCCCTACTCCCATGTGAAATGTAGCAACAACAATTTGATGTTGTGGGAGGTAGAACAAGCAAAAACATAACCATCAATGCCAGGTTGTAACTAAAAAGCTCCCCCGTCACCTTAATAGCAGTGTCGTACACGTACCTTGGTGATGGACCGAGCTCGTTTTCCAGTGTTTTAATCTTAAATAAGTATTGTTTTATATATAAAAAAAAGAAGGTGTGGACATCTAATGATGCAGAGAAAAGGTATTTATTTTGGGGGGACGTGCTTATATTATTTGATTTTTATATTTAATGAGTTTGTTGTACCAATGTGTAATAATTGTAAATTCCCAAATTGTGGTCCAGGCCAGGCCACCTCAGTCAGTACCTTGTTTCTTGATCTTTGCTTTTGTTCTCTGAAAATTCAAAAAAAAAATATTAGGCAATTAGTTATAAAGTTGTAATTGGTGTAGCGGTCCATTCTCCAATTGCGTTTGAGTTGGTGCATCGCAATCTCACACATTAACAATGTTGAAGGAGGCCCATCCAAAACAAAAACCATCACCGTCTAGCTTTTTTCATTCTTTTATTTGTGCTATTTTTTATTGTCAGACTCAAATAAGTATTTTTTATAAATTTTCTTTTTACGTATTTTGTTCTGTTTGTTTGCCTGTCTCTAGACACATTTTTTGCATATCATGTGGTAAACTTTTTATCTATTTTTATGGTAGCTAGCGGTCATTACAAGATATCTTCTAATTAGAGAAGATCGACGGTTTAATATAGTTATATTTATTTTATAATATTTTTTATTAATGCAGCCACAACCATTTGCGAAGAAATTTACAAATTCTATTTTTTCAATATTTATTCATACATTAATACGGTGTTTAGTTGGAACATGCATAGAGATTTTCATTTGGGTTATACTAGAAGATGAATGTCAAATTTAGGGAAAACTCAATTTTTTTCTTCACACTTTCGTGTTACATATTTTATTTTTTATTTTTTTGAATGTATTGTATTTGTTCTGCATTTATTATTTTTTATTTTTGTTAAAATGGTATATAAAATTTCAACATCATTTGATTTGATCGGGGGATAATGATTTACATAATATTAAATCTTTGCAATTCGAGACCAAACATTTGGGTGAAGAGTGTAGAACCACTTGGAGAATTAGACAACGCAGCAGCTATCACCCAAAAAAAAAAACACTTTCTTCGGAAATGTCTGAAATATGATTATCATACAAATTAGTGTGGTTAAGACATAAGATTATATCATGTACAAAAAAACAAAAGACGTAAGATTATAGACGGTGCCTAACTTATACTCGTTTTTTTAGTTTGATGCCTAACGTTTTATTTATTTATTTTGGTGTTTAATGTTTCTAACGTTATTCAAATAGGTATCCATCAGTTACTGTCCGTTAATTTTTACCGTTAACTTCCGAAAGTATTATGTGTCAACTTCTTAAAATTTCAAAATTATATTTAAAAATAAATAAAAATTAATACATCTAAAAAAACTAAAATTATCCTAAAATTTTTAAATAATCCCAAAATAGTCTCCAAATCTCTAACCCCCAAATCCGGCCACTATCATCGGCGTTGGTCGCATTTTCGGCGACGAAATGAAGCGTCCTCCCCTCGCCGAACGACCTACACATCGTTCTTCGTTTGTTATGCCGTCGTTCATCGTGAATTATTCGAATGAATCATTCCATGATTTTTGACGTTTCACATGACGTCGATCGATTTCTGACGACAAGATAATAGGGTAAATAGTCGCAATGGTCTAGCGAAGGATATGATGGACGACGGCATGACAATCGGCGGCGAAATCATCTCAAATTAGGATTTAAGGTTTGGCTGTTAGGTATTTTAATTTTTAGGGCTATTTTGTGATAATTTTAGGGTTTATATGAGTTACTATTTTTTATTTATTTTAAAATATACTTTTAGAATTTTAAGAAGCTGACACGTAGCACTTAACGGAAGTTAACGGTGAAAATTAATGGACAGTAACGGCTAGAAACTTATTTAAATAACGTTAAAAACGTTAGACACCAAAGTAACAAAAAAAAAACTTTAGTCACCAAATTAGAAAAACGAGTATAAGTTGAGCAGTTTTCTAACTATTAAGCCAAGATTATATAGCATAGGCTATTGAATTAGCTTTTTCTTCGTCAGTATTAGGTTTTTGTGTGGACAATAATCCTCGACGCAAAGCTTTTCAAACTTTTTCTTTTCCCCTTTTTATTATAATTTTACACTTAAATTTTATATTTTAATCTTTATAAAATTAAAAGTAATATTTAAAATGAATAATATTTTTTAATGAAAAATTAATATCAATTTTTTTTTTTTATAATGGTGAAACAACATGCATTGAAAAAACAGGGAACAAACTTACAAACATAGGAGAAAAACAAGGCCGTAGACGATCAAGGGAGACGAACGACAACACATACGGGAAAAATAAAAGACACAAAAAGCAGGTTATAGAAACAGAGGCCAGATCAGACGAAAGCACAAAAAGACAACAAATACAATCGACAAAGACAACGGAGGAAGAAGCACAAAGACATAACGCCGATCGGATCAAGGACAGGATGATGCCAGCAACCACAATAAGTATGCATGTCGTTCCGGGGATCACCGAAAGATGAGGGCACTGGTGGTGATGTAGAACAAGAGACAAACAGCAAACAACGTGTCAAATCTGAAATCGTGAAGGCAGGCCGGAAGGAGCAGAGCCGAAAAGTCGGGCTATTGAGCGGACCATCGTCAACTGGACATAACCACGTCGAAACGTACCTCCACAAGGATATGAAAACAACCAAATGACACCGAGAAAGAGCTAACCACAAGAGAGCTGAAGACAAAACGCCAACAGGCGAGGTGTCGTCAAGCCTCCAAACATGCAGCAAACACTACTACCCAAGACGAGCACTGGACCGATGTTCCACGAAGGAATCGTTCCCCTCAAAAACCGGGGGCAAGGGGTGGAGAGAAGGCCACTAGGGCGACGCCAACAAATAATTAGTTATAAAATGCACGTCTTCCAACTCACGATTTGTTTGTGGTAAAATCGTTAATTCGAGAATTAAAATAAATTTTAATAAATTTTTGATATTTTAATGAATTACACAAATCAAAATATGAACAAAACATTAAAATGAATATGAATCTAAATTACTAAAACAATTATTCAAATAACAGAATTAATTCGAAAATTAGAAGAAAAAGAATATTTGTAAATAGACAAAAATCTAATTAAGAATAAACGTTGAGGTATGTTTGTTTAATTTTCTACAGATAAATTCATCCGCTCTTAAAGTGCTTGAGAAATGTAGACATCTATATCTCAAGATACAACAACAAAATAAATACAACAGTAGCAGTTGTAGTGATCACGAACTATAACATCGTCTTATTCTACCGTAAGAAATATTGTTTCGAAAACGTGCAGGGAAATTTCGAAAAGTAGAGAAAAATCTATGTATTTACTTTTTGTAGATTATGTGAATTAAAGAAGTGTTACAAAAAATAATATATGAATTAAAAGGCTCTTCAATATAGTATATTATCACATATATTTAGTCTTTTAATTTAATATAATTAAAAGGAAAAAACTTTGATACACAGGCTGTATAAACTTTAGTTTACATGTGCCTTTTAGTTTTAAGGGTTAGGGTTAGAGTTTTAGTTTAAGATTTAATGTTTAGGGTTTAGAATTTAAGGCACATGTAAACTAAAACCCTAACCCCTAAAACTAATGTAAAATTAGAATTTGGTTTTTTACAATGTAAATACACAGACTTATGTAAAATTAATTTTACACAGCCTGTATATCAAAGTTTTACCCTAATTAAAAGGATAAGCTTTAGTTAAGAAAAAAATATTTCGTATAGGGCTAAAATATTTTCAAGCCCTCAACCAGTCCAAACATTATTAAATGCCGCTTTTTAATCGCAATCTATACCTGTTGTACGTTACACTCCTTTAGTTAAGGGTAGGTAAAAATCGACTCGACTAAAAAAATTATTTTTTTGAATTTTGAGTTATTCAAATTATTCTAGTTATTCGAGTTAACTCTAATAAATGAGTCAGTTTTTGAGTTCGAATCGTGTTTGAATTTTACCAACTCGAGAAATTGAGAAACCGAATTTCAAAACAACATCGTTTTCAGCTTTAGGCTTAAATGCTTTAAAACGAACTCTTTTTATTCTCAACAAACTGAATTTTCTGGGATTCTCATGGAGTTATCCAAGAAAGAAAATGATTTTCTGGGAAGTGTTTTTCTAGGGATCCAAACGAGAGATGGACGACTGGGACCATCCATTCATGGCTGCCGACGATGGGGATGAAGTATATTGAAACTTATTGAGTTCTTGTATTTACTTATTCTTGTATAATTCATTTCTTAACAAATATATTGAAACTTAGCTTTTCTCTGTTGATAATTTCTTGGGCTGCAAAATTATTGGAATTTAGTCTGAAAGAAAATGGAAGTTACATTAGTATTTGTATTATGTATAAATTGTAAATTTAGATTTTGTAATTAATTTGCACTATAATATTATAAATAATTACAATTAAATTTGTATAGAAATTCAAAATTTAATTCAATTCGAATTTTATAATCTTAACTCGATTAAAAAAAATTCAAATAAAATTTGAATGATAAATTAGTGACTTAAAGATAAAAGTAGGACCACTGGGGTCCTATTATTACCAGAATAAGATCTAAAACTCTATATTTCTCGGACTAGCATCATTACAATAAACTCGCCGTAGAAGCATGACAAGTTCGAATAAAATATTATTTTAAATTTTTTTTGAACTCGCCATAGTAGCATGGCTAGTTAAAAAAATTTCAATTTTTTTGTGTGTGTTTTAACTTAATTAATTACTTAAACGATGATTAGCATATCCTAATTGGAACTCACCGTGCATGCATGATGAGTTTCAATTAAAATTTTTAAAATCAATTTTTTTACTAAATGACAAAAATGAAAAAAAATTAAACTATTAAAAACCCACTTCGCATCTTCAATGTATAGAAGAACGAAAATAAAAAAATTGAACTATTGGGATCCAACTTTGATATTTAGCCCCATGATTTGCAAAGAAGGATGTTGGCATTAGCTACATATAGATCTAGCTAGAGTGTAAGTATTTGTTTTTTTTTTATCAATGTGAGACTTTTGAAGCTAAAGAATTTGTTACTATATTTTAACTTCAATAATCTACACTTTAGCTAGGCCTATATATAAGCTAATGCCAACATCTCTTTTTGCAAATCATGGAACTAAATATTAAAGTTGGTTCCTAACAGTTCAAATTTTTTTTTTATTTTTGTTTTTCAATACATTAAAGATGCGAAGTGAGCTCCTAATAGTTTATTTTTTTAGGTACGTAAAAAATTTAAGTGAAACTCGTCTAGCATGCAAGGCGAGTTTCAATTAAATTTTGTACGTACCTAAAAAAAATAAACTATTAGGAACTCAACTATTAGGAATTCACTTCGCATCTTCAATGTATTGAAGAACAAAAATAAAAACATTTTGAACTGTTACGAGTTTCAATTATGATTTACCAATTATCTGTTAATACGATTAATTAAGTTAAAACACAAAAAAAAATTAAATTTTTTTTAAACTCGTCGTGCTTTTATGACGAGTTTACTGTAATAGTACTAGTTTAGAAAAATATAAAATTTTGGGTCCTATTTTAATAATGATAGGACCTAATGATATTACTTTTATCTTTAAGCCTAAATTATGATATATCAATTCGATGAACTCAAAAAATTTTAACTTAAAATTTTGGGTCCTATCGCCGCCGCTGAGCTTACCGGGTTGGTCGTCGGACCAAGCCGGTCATTTCCCCTCACTCATCGTCGTCGGAAACGACGAACGACGTGCAGTCGAACGCAAAACTGACGTTCTCGTTGGCACGTCGTTCGCCAATTTTCGACGACGGTGAGTTGGGGGAAATGGTCAGCTGGGTTCGGTGATCGAAAGGGAAGATCATGCGACGACGGACGGCGACGGCGACGGTGGGAATTTGGGGTTTCGAATTTGGAGATTTTTAGAGATTTAGGGACTATTTTATAAATTTTTAAAATTTTAAGATTTTTTGTAAAATTTTTAATTATTAAAAAATAATAATTTAAAGAAATTAAAATGCCACGTGTTGCATTTTTAATGGCTAACGGTTTTTTTAACAGCCGGACACTTATAATTTTAACTTTTGAAACTTTAGGCACTTATTTTTACAAAAAAATACTTTAGGCACCTAAAGTTCAAAAAGGGTATACTTTAAGTATTTATTTTGATTTAAGCCTAGATAATATAGAGTCTATAAAGTATATACATATTATCAAAAGGTTTAAAATATATATAAATATATATTATATTGTACCTTTATACTATTGAAAAAATTAAAAAAAAAATAAAAACTTTTGAAAAACAGTACTAACCTCACCGTGATTCAAAATCAACCACCATCTGCAAGCGGAGAGAGATTGTGTCAGGATATAGTAAAGTTACCTCGGAACGTGTTTCCACTTAAGAAGTGTTAGACCATTCACCTCCCCCAACAAATGGTTAAATACAAAATAGATCAAGTCAAAAAATACCTCAAATGTTAAATAAGTAATTATTTTGATTTTGATTTTTATTTTTAAAAATAATTTAATTTTTAATATTTTATTTTGAATTAAAATAACTTCTTATAGATAAAAGTTGAAGTCGATTTCAATGCACCCCGACTTCACCTTTCTTTTGTTAATGGCAGCTGGCTTGCAGTCGCCGACATGGGGGTAGCAGGGGTTCGGGTATTAGAATTAAATCATAACTAAATATGAAATCTAAACCCAGAATCTATCATGTCAAATCATCAAGAACAATAAACTGAATGAATCAATTGCGAGCGTGCACAGATTAATCGATAGAGATCAAAACCTTGAATCTTGATGTTGAAATCCAAATCTTTGGTATTGATCTTCCAAGAAGATAGGTTTTCTCTTGACGTAAAACTCTCGGCGGGGAAGGAGAGAAAAAACAAGTTAACCTATTTCTTGGGGACCACTACCTCTTTATATAGTTGATTTAATAATCAACTATTAAGTATTTATAACTCGCCCCTCATCGAATTATAAATACATCTTATGGTATCTACACTTTTATTTTCATGACATTTTAATACCCATGACACGCCTAACATAATTGGTCACTTAATTTTGTGCCATACTTTAAAATAGCAATATACATTATACATATGTGCCCACTATTACGGATTTTAATCCAACAATCTCCCACTTGGGCAACATATGTTTCCTGACAAATGTATAACCTTATGAGCTCAAAAATTTGCTATTATATAATAGGTATTCTATAACAATCTCGTCCATCAACTATATCCACATAGGATCAAAGCAGCCTTTGTCGTATCAATCATGACAAGACCCATCAATGGTCACGTATACAAATATAGTCAAATGACATAGATCAATCATGGATGCGTAGCATGGAAAATTACATGAAATGTGAACCGAACATGTCTATTTTCAACTGGTCCTCCTAAACCTTAGTGAGATCAAACTTTACTTAATTCAGAGTGTGCATAAACCAAAAGAACTTTATTTTTTGCAAAAAATAATCTTAAAATATCCTTAAACCAAGTAACTTAGAAATTGTGTCTAAAACGAATGAGCATTTTTCAAAATTACAAACTCCCACTAAAACTGAATATCCTTAAATAACATTACACCCACATGAGTAGTATGCTCATGAAAGACCTAGGTGTCGGTTTCTTAATAAGCGCAATTAATTATGGAGTTTGTACCAAAGATGCTCTATAGACACACAACCACTCAATTTTCTTTAACAACTAGGAACTTAATATTTATGTGCTTCAAATTTAAAGTGTTCATATTGTTTATAGAATAAATGAATGCATATTTATTGTCACAAAATAACCGAAGTGATCTTTCTATTCAATCTATAATTAGCAGCCCATGTGACAAAATTCTTTTGCATCAATATTCTAATAGAATCAAGTCTGTAAAACTTGATGATCTCTAACTTACGAACTCCGATATGTGAGCATGTAATTTTTTTTTTCTTCTCTAAACATATCTCATAACCCTATTGGCTGCTATCTAATGGTTCAAGCTAGAATTGCTTAAATATCTGTCTAATATTCTAACAATGTACGCAATATCCGAACGCATACATACTTGAGCATAAATTAAATTCTCAATAGATTATGCACTTGGAATCTTTTGTATTTTTTTAAATTTCAAGGTTACTTTTAGGGCATTGAGTAAGACTAAATTTGTCTTCTTTAGTAATATGAGTATCACTTGGTTTACTCCCACCGAACTTGTAGTATATAGAATCAGAACCAAATTTATCTCAAAACCAAATAAGATAAATAATATGAAATTTATAATTTCGTTAATGAGAGTCCAACTTAAGCTCATAGATGAATTTCTTTAATTTACATATCATTGATTTTGTATCATTAGACACAAATCTATAATTGTACCATATAATTCATTTCTTCAATGTCGTCATTGAAAAATACAAGCCTAACATCCATCTTATGTAGCTCAAGATTAAAATAAGAAACAAGCGTCATGATTATCTTGAAAGAGTATTTCAATGAAACTTGAGAGAAAGTCTCCACAAAATCAATGTCTTCTTTTAGAGTATATCCTTTAGATACAAAACATGCCTTATACTTGTCCACATTATCATTTGCATCCCTCTTGGTTTTAAATATCCATTTACAACCAATTGGTTTGCACCTTCACATAATGAGACAAGTTCCTAAACTTTATTGTCTTGCATAAAATTATACTCTTCTTGAATGACATCAATCCACTTTTGAGAGTCAGAACTTTTATGATTTGATAAAAATGATTGAATCATTTTCTATCATTCCATTATTATCCTTATTTTCTTGAATAAATACAAAGTAATAATCTAGAATAGTATTTCTCCTTCCTCTCGTGGATATCTTTAATGACACTTATTTTTTTTAAGGTTGTTGAGTTTGTTCTTTTGAAACAATTACCTTATCTTGAATGAGAGTTGTTCAATATTGTTTTGCTGAGGTACTTGATTCACTTCTTGATTAATGATAGGTGTAAAACCTAAACATCATTAAAAGTGATAGTATGAATTAAATTATAATTCAAATTCCCTCAATAGCAATGTATCTAACCTTATTTCTCCTCCAAACTCAACATCCTAAAAATGTTATAAACCTCTCCTTAAAATAATCCTTATTGTGGGATCATAAAATTTACAGCCCATGGATCACTCAAAATAACCGAAGTAGTTGCTCACTTTTGAAGTTTAATTTCTTCACATGTGTCCTAACTTATACAAAAGAATCAATACTTTGTAACTTATTGTTGTTTCTTTTGATTAGGACCTTTAGCAACTTTATTCTAATATATTTTTTTATTGTCCTTATTATTAGATACACTAACTAAATGAGCACTAACCGAATGAGTACTTTTACGCTTATCAATGCTTCAACTTTTCTTCCTTTTTTAACACAATTAGAAATAAGCTCATTTAAAGTCTATTTCTCCTTTTGACAGTTGTAACTAATTTTGAATTGGTTAAATCAGATAGGAAGCGATACCAAAATCATAAGAACAAACAATTGTTAGAAAGTTTGATCTTATGTGCCTTAAATTTTGAAGCAATATTAAATATTTTTCATAATGTACTTCCTCACATTTCCTTGACCCTTATACTTCATAGACATCAAAGAAAGCATAAGTGATGTCATCTTAACCTTAATGTTTTGGGTAAATCATTTCTTAATTTCACAAAGGAAACCCTTAATTAATCTCTTTAGATTTGTGCTCCTAAAGACTTATAGAATGTTGTTCTTTATGATCATTAGACTCGTACAATTTGAACAATTTCTCCTCTCAAAATCCTTTTTATGGGTGCTTACATGGTGAGAGGTGCAAGTTATTCTTCCCTTAGTGCAAATTCCGTGTTCATACAACCAAATACTATATGTAAGTGTCTTTTCTATTCCTTGAAACTAGTTTTACTAAACATGAGTATAGAATGTATTTAATAAGATATTGTGACAAAGAAAGATAAATTACCTAAATATAGAACAAAAATAAATAAATAAAATAAAAACAAGCTCACATAAATATTCATAAGTAAACAAATAAATTCAAAATAATGGCTAATTCCCCTCAAAAACCAAGCACAACATTAATATCAAGTCTTTGGACAAGAATATTAATCAGAAATGGTACTCTTGTTGTAGCAATCAAACATTGACAATAAACTATGTCAAACAATAGATTAATCTTTGGACTAACGTATTGCTTACATAAAATACCTTATAATTGTCACACATTTATCGCCACAATTGTCGTTGTAATTCTCGCCAAATATTAACTTTCCTTTGAGCCAATTAATAAACGCATGAATTACAAAAACTCATAATTATATTAATATTTTAAATAAACTAATCTACACAAAAAAGCGGTCACTTTGGTGACATTATGTTTCAATTAATTCATTAAAATATTAGACATCCAAAAGCCAAAATATGAATTTAATTGTTTCAAAATATTTTTTCTTAATTTTATCTTTCAATCAAATTAAAAGATAACCAAAATAATAATAAATTTGAATAAAGGTAAACCTCATATCAAGATACCAACACTCCATTAATGTTTCATCTTTGGACAAAATATTAACTTGCAAGTGATATCTTAGTACAAGAATCAAACATTGATAATAAGAACATGTCAAACATAAATCTTCCTTTGGGACGATTTATTGCTCACATATAAAACGGATAATTATCACATGTTTATTACTACAATTTGCACATGTAATAATGTTAATTATTAACCTTCCTTTGGGCGATTAATACTAACATAATCCAACTTACATGCACAAAACCTTCTATATTTTAAAATAAAATAATTTCACAATATAGGTCACTTTGGTGACTTAATGCTTCAATTAATTTATCTCAAAATATATAATATAAATATACCGGTATTCAAACTTAATATTTGTAATAGTCAAAACTTAAATTTCTGATAACACTTAAGTTTCCAAAATAACCCAAAATAAGGTTTTCAAATGGGGCTATCAGAAATAATAAAATAAAATAAAAAAACTAAATCTTTGACTGTTTCTCAAAAAAATTCCTTAAGCATGCATTTGCCAAAATAAAACTTAAATTCAAAACAATCAATCTTTAACTTAAATTAAATATATATAAATGAATAATTCATAAAATGATCACATTAAACTTTAATATATCCATAATAACCTAATGATCAAAATTGAAATTCTTAATCAAACTAAATAGGATATGAATTTCATAAGATTAATGGCATGCTTTCCAAAACCAAAACCAAAAGTATATTCCGTAGATAACATTAATGGCATAATTAAGCATAGTGTGAAACAAATATAAGCTAAAGGTTTTGTACAAAGCTAAACAAAATTCAACAAATTCAACCATGAATTATTAGAGATAACTTGAATATAAAGTTACGAGAACTAACCTACTTATAAAGTTTCTCTGTCACAACAAATTTACCATGACAAAGCCCAAGTCAAACTTTGTTTTTCTTTCTTAATTACTAATGACCAAAACTAAAAAAATTGATCAAATCAAATTGAATATATATTTTAAAATAAATATATATACCACAAATTGCATACATACAAGTATTCGCAAATTAAACAAAGATAGGTCATTCAAACTAAAGACAACCACAATAACCATCAAGGAAACACCTGAATATATATATATAAATAAAGGGATGATATTAATAGTTCTTAAAAAAACTGTCAAAATCATCAGAGCGGAAGGAAATAGCACAATGGTCATGGATTAGCAATTGTCATGATTAATTGCATTTTTTATTGCCAAGTTAATTGATTGAAATTGGCGAACATCAAAAGCAAACCGTTTCCAAATTTTGAATTATAGTAATTCAATCGCAAGTATATTTGACGAAGATCCGAAACAATCGCACAAATATATCTAAAAACACGTTTGTCATTAATATCATATCCAAAACCCTAAATCATGAAAACATAAAAAAATTTTATGATGAATCAATCATAAACAACATCAATTAGTTTTCAATAATTCGACATGACGAGTCTCTCGATGCCACTTATTAGAATTAAATCATAACTAAATATGAAATCTAAACACAGGATCTATCATGTCAAATCATCAAGAACAATAAACTGAATGAACTGAATTGCGGAAGCGCACAATTAATCGATAGATCAAAACCTTGAATCTTGATGTTGAAATCCAAATCTTTGGTATTGATCTTCAACAAAGATAGGTTTTCTCTTGACGTAAGGTTATAGTGCTTCAAATTTAAAGTGTTCATATTGTTTATAGAATAAATGAATGCATATTTATTGTCACAAAATAACCGAAGTGATCTTTCTATTCAATCTATAATTAGCAGCCCATGTGACAAAATTCTTTTGCATCAATATTCTAATAGAATCGAAGTCTGTAAACTTGATGATCTCTAACTTACCAGAACTCCGATATGTGAGCATGTAATTTTTTTTTGTTCTCTAAACATATCTCATAACCCTATTGGCTGCTATCTAATGGTTCAAGCTAGAATTGCTTAAATATCCGTCTAATATTCTAACAATGTACGAATATCCGAACGCATACATACTTGAGCATAAATTAAATTCTCAATAGATTATGCACTTGGAATCTTTTGTATTTTTTTAAATTTCAAGGTTACTTTTAGGGCATTGAGTAAGACTAAATTTGTCTTCTTTAGTAATATGAGTATCACTTGGTTTACTCCCACCGAACTTGTAGTATATAGAATCAGAACCAAATTTATCTCAAAACCAAATAAGATAAATAATATGAAATTTATAATTTCGTTAATGAGAGTCCAACTTAAGCTCATAGATGAATTTCTTTAATTTACATATCATTGATTTTGTATCATTAGACACAAATCTATAATTGTACCATATAATTCATTTCTTCAATGTCGTCATTGAAAAATACAAGCCTAACATCCATCTTATGTAGCTCAAGATTAAAATAAGAAACAAGCGTCATGATTATCTTGAAAGAGTATTTCAATGAAACTTGAGAGAAAGTCTCCACAAAATCAATGTCTTCTTTTAGAGTATATCCTTTAGATACAAAACATGCCTTATACTTGTCCACATTATCATTTGCATCCCTCTTGGTTTTAAATATCCATTTACAACCAATTGGTTTGCACCTTCACATAATGAGACAAGTTCCTAAACTTTATTGTCTTGCATAAAATTATACTCTTCTTGAATGACATCAATCCACTTTTGAGAGTCAGAACTTTTATGATTTGATAAAAAATGATTGAATCATTTTCTATCATTCCATTATTATCCTTATTTTCTTGAATAAATACAAAGTAATAATCTAGAATAGTATTTCTCCTTCCTCTCGTGGATATCTTTAATGACACTTATTTTTTTTAAGGTTGTTGAGTTTGTTCTTTTGAAACAATTACCTTATCTTGAATGAGAGTTGTTCAATATTGTTTTGCTTTGGTACTTGATTCACTTCTTGATTAATGATAGGTGTAAAAACCTAAACATCATTAAAAGTGATAGTATGAATTAAATTATAATTCAAATTCCCCTCAATAGCAATGTATCTAACCTTATTTCTCCCTCCAAACTCAACATCCTAAAAATGTTATAAACCTCTCCTTAAAATAATCCTTATTGTGGGATCATAAAATTTACAGCCCATGGATCACTCAAAATAACCGAAGTAGTTGCTCACTTTTGAAGTTTAATTTCTTCACATGTGTCCTAACTTATACAAAAGAATCAATACTTTGTAACTTATTGTTGTTTCTTTTGATTAGGACCTTTAGCAACTTTATTCTAATATATTTTTTTATTGTCCTTATTATTAGATACACTAACTAAATGAGCACTAACCGAATGAGTACTTTTACGCTTACTGTGCTTCAACTTTTCTTCCTTTTTAACACAATTAGAAATAAGCTCATTTAAAGTCTATTTCTCCTTTTGACAGTTGTAACTAATTTTGAATTGGTTAAATCAGATAGGAAACGATACCAAAATCATAAGAACAAACAATTGTTAGAAAGTTTGATCTTATGTGCCTTAAATTTTGAAGCAATATTAAATATTTTTCATAATGTACTTCCTCACATTTCCTTGACCCTTATACTTCATAGACATCAAAGAAAGCATAAGTGATGTCATCTTAACCTTAATGTTTTGGGTAAATCATTTCTTAATTTCACAAGGAAACCCTTAATTAATCTCTTTAGATTTGTGCTCCTAAAGACTTATAGAATGTTGTTCTTTATGATCATTAGACTCGTACAATTTGAACAATTTCTCCTCTCAAAATCCCTTTTTATGGGTGCTTACTCATGTGTGAGAGGTGCAAGTTATTCTTCCCTTAGTGCAAATTCCGTGTTCATACAACCAAATACTATATGTAAGTGTCTTTTCTATTCCTTGAAACTAGTTTTACTAAACATGAGTATAGAATGTATTTAATAAGATATTGTGACAGCAAAGATAAATTACCTAAATATAGAACAAAAATAAATAAATAAAATAAAAACAAGCTCACATAAATATTCATAAGTAAACAAATAAATTCAAAATAATGGCTAATTCCCCTCAAAAAACCAAGCACAACATTAATATCAAGTCTTTGGACAGTAATATTAACTGTAAGCGGTACTCTTGTTGTAGCAATCAAACATTGACAATAAACTATGTCAAACAATAGATTAATCTTTGGACTAACGTATTGCTTACATAAAATACCTTATAATTGTCACACATTTATCGCCACAATTGTCGTTGTAATTCTGCCAAATATTAACTTTCCTTTGAGCCAATTAATAAACGCATGAATTACAAAAACTCATAATTATATTAATATTTTAAATAAACTAATCTACACAAAAAAATCTCACTTTGGTGACATTATGTTTCAATTAATTCATTAAAATATTAGACATCCAAAGCCAAAATATGAATTTAATTGTTTCAAAATATTTTTCTTAATTTTATCTTTCAATCAAATTAAAAGATAACCAAAATAATAATAAATTTGAATAAAGGTAAACCTCATATCAAGATACCGAACACTCCATTAATGTTTCATCTTTGGACAAAATATTAACTTGCAAGTGATATCTTAGTACAGTAATCAAACATTGATAATAAGAACATGTCAAACATAAATCTTCCTTTGGGACGATTTATTGCTCACATATAAAACGGATAATTATCACATGTTTATTACTACAAAGCACATGTAATAATGTTAATTATTAACCTTCCTTTGGGCGATTAATACTAACATAATCCAACTTACATGCACAAAACCTTCTATATTTTAAAATAAAATAATTTCACAATATAGGTCACTTTGGTGACTTAATGCTTCAATTAATTTATCTCAAAATATATAATATAAATATACCGGTATTCAAACTTAATATTTGTAATAGTCAAAACTTAAATTTCTGATAACACTTAAGTTTCCAAAATAACCCAAAATAAGGTTTTCAAATGGGGCTATCAGAAATAATAAAAAATAAAATAAAAAACTAAATCTTTGATTGTTTCTCAAAAAAAATTCCTTAAGCATGCATTTGCCAAAATAAAACTTAAATTCAAAACAATCAATCTTTAACTTAAATTAAATATATATAAATGAATAATTCATAAAATGATCACATTAAACTTTAATATATCCATAATAACCTAATGATCAAAATTGAAATTCTTAATCAAACTAAATAGGATATGAATTTCATAAGATTAATGGCATGCTTTCCAAAACCAAAACCAAAAGTATATTCCGTAGATAACATTAATGGCATAATTAAGCATAGTGTGAAACAAATATAAGCTAAAGGTTTTGTACAAAGCTAAACAAAATTCAACAAATTCAACCATGAATTATTAGAGATAACTTGAATATAAAGTTACGAGAACTAACCTACTTATAAAGTTTCTCTGTCACAACAAATTTACCATGACAAAGCCCAAGTCAAACTTTGTTTTTCTTTCTTAATTACTAATGACCAAAACTAAAAAAAATTGATCAAACTGAATTGAATATATATTTTAAAATAAATATATATACCACAAATTGCATACATACAAGTATTCTGCAAATTAAACAGTATAGGTCATTCAAACTAAAGACAACCACAATAACCATCAAGGAAACACCTGAATATATATATATAAATAAAGGGACAGTATTAATAGTTCTTAAAAAAAACTGTCGAAATCACTGTAGCGAAGGAAATAGCACAATGGTCATGGATTAGCAATTGTCATGATTAATTGCATTTTTTTATTGCCAAGTTAATTGATTGAAATTGGCGAACATCAAAAGCAAACCGTTTCCAAATTTTGAATTATAGTAATTCAATCGCAAGTATATTTGACGAAGATCTGGAAACTAATCGCACAAATATATCTAAAACACGTTTGTCATTAATATCATATCCAAAACCCTAAATCATGAAAACATAAAAAAATTTTATGATGAATCAATCATAAACAACATCAATTAGTTTTCAATAATTCGACATGACGAGTCTCTGATGCCACTTATTAGAATTAAATCATAACTAAATATGAAATCTAAACACAGGATCTATCATGTCAAATCATCAAGAACAATAAACTGAATGAACTGAATTGCGGAAGCGTACCTGAATTAATCGATAGACTGAAAACCTTGAATCTTGATGTTGAAATCCAAATCTTTGGTATTGATCTTCCAAGAAGATAGGTTTTCTCTTGACGTAAAACTCTCTGACGGGGAAGGAGAGAAAAACAAGTTAACCTATTTCTTGGGGACCACTACCTCTTTATATAGTTGATTTAATAATCAACTATTAAGTATTTATAACTCTGCCCCTCATCGAATTATAAATACATATTATGGTATCTACACTTTTATTTTCATGACATTTTAATACTCATGACACTCCTAACATAATTGGTCACTTAATTTTGTGTCATACTTTAAAATAGCAATATACATTATACATATGTGCCCACTATTACGGATTTTAATCCAACATCGGGAAGCAGGAAATGGCAGCAGAAAAAATAAACATGCATGCAGCATGCATCGGGAGTGAAAAAAATGAAGGGAAATGTGTGGTTGGTGGATGCTTTATATTTGAGTGGTTGGTAGCTAAATGTGTAAGTAGTTGAGTTTTAATATTTCTGCGTTAAATAGAAGAGATTGAAAGTAAAATTGTAGAAGAAAGCCCGAGAAAGAATAGGGTAAAGAAGAAGGGGAAAAAGGAAGCAGAATATTTGAAGAAAATATAGTAATTGTATTTTAAGTTTTATAATTTAGTTTAGTGGTTTAGTTTTCCAAGTAATTTATATATTTTTTAAACTGTATGTTATAGTTGGGAAGATTTGGTGTAATTATCGGGAAGATTTGAAACAAAGAAGAAAGAAGATTTAAAGTAATTCTGGTTATTTTTTTTGAACAAAATCGTAAACTAGTAAGTGCATTTAGTATTTTAATTTCTTAAGTAAGTTATATATATAATATATCTAGTATAATTTTTCAATTAAGTTTTGTAAGATTTAAATATTGCATGTTATAGTTTATTTTTTAGAATTTTAGTTTTCAAGTTATTTATTCTACTTAGTTTAATTTAATGCAAGTAATTTTTAAGATTAAGAGAAAAGGAAGATTTGAAGTAAATTTTTTTTGAGCAAATTGTAAATTAGTAAGTGAATTTAGTATTTTAATTTTGTTAGTAAGTTATATTATATGTTATATGTATTTTAACTTTTTCAAATAATTTATTAATTAATGATGATTGATTGATATAGTTTAGAGAAAAAAGAGAAGGGAAATTTGGAGCAAATTGTAAACTAGCAAGTGAATTTAATATTTTAATTTGTTAGGTAAGTTATATATAGTTTGGTTATTTAATTAAAATATCAAATTAAAATGTTGTAATGTATTTTAACTTATGATTAAAGAAAATTAGTGGTTTTTATTATTAATAAATATTGTAAACTAATATTATGATCAAATTCCATGGTTTTTGTTATTATTAATGCTTTCTGAAAATATATGTACTTGTCATATAAAGTTGTTAGAAGGATGGCAGATCAACCTCCTCTGTTGAGATTACAGAATGGAACACCTCACTAGTCTAATGACTAATGAACGGGTATAATTTTTTAATAATTTATTTATTAAGAAATTAATTTTGTAATTTAGATCCCACAACTTTGAGGTTGTTAAATTAATGCATTAATTGTAGGTTACGGTGGAAGTATTTCGACATCGAGGTATGGGGAATAATCCCCCACATGATCTTATTGTTCAATAGTTGGATATGGCGGGATTTTATCATGCCACGTTTATTCGTGGCTACAAGCTGATCCCCGGATTGATAACTACATTAATTGAACGGTGGAGGCCAGAAACACATACGTTTCATTTGCCATTTGGAGAATGCACCATCACTTTAGAAGATGTAGTCATGCAAATCGGGGTCCCGGTAAAGGGAAAGGCCTTGGTTGGGCATAATAACTATAATGTTCAAGAGCTTTGCCAAAAATATCATGGGAAGGTACCGTATGGAACTGATGTAAAAGGGTCTCGTATAAAAATGACTTGGTTGGAGAAAGAATTTAAAGTCACTGAATATAATACAGAAGAAGATATTAAGTTTGTAGCTCGGGCATAGATTTTGCAGCTTATTGGAGGGATACTAATGCCGGATAAATATTGTAATCTGGTTCACACACAATATCTTCAATTTATGAGTGAGTTTTGGGAAGCCGATACTTATAGTTGGGGATCAGCAATATTAGCGTTCTTATATCGTGAGTTGTGCAAGGCCGTTTCATTAGAAAATGGTCAAAAGAGAATGAGTGTTGGTGGATGTCTGTTGTTATTGCAATCATAGGCCTGGCATCGACTTCCATTTTTCACACCGATTACTCGAAGTATGATTGATTTTCCACTTGTTGGAAGGTAATTTTAATTTTGATTTGAAATTTCAAATTAAATTTACTTAATTTTAAAATATCTTTTATTTGAAAAAATAAAAAATATATTATTTGGATGTGTATGCAGATGGTGTCAAAAAAAAGAAGGCACGAGATTGGCGCACAATAATGTCAGAGTATTTAGATCGATGATTGATATGCATTGCAAAGATCAGGTATTTGAATAAAATGTTAATTTCACATATTATTTATTCGCTATTTTTTTATGTGTAATCATAAATACCTTTTTACAGTTTATTTGGAGGCTATACGATAATGATGACATATGTACCAGATTATTTGAAGGTGGATTCTAATCTTTGGTGTACTGTTACACCGATGATCCACTTTGCTGTTGTCGAGTTTCAATTTGCATATAGGGTGCTAAGGCAGTTTGGCTTTCACCAGCCATTCCACAAATTCCACGCAATCATGACTATCTTCATTGGTATGGATGGACGGGGCAGACCCACTGTAATTTGGGAAGGCACACATGCCGAGTATATTAATATGTGGAACAACAAAGCTTCATCATTGCCAAATCACACTCCCATTAAAGATGATGATTTTGATTGGGAAAATTCAGAGTACCTTATCTATTATCTTGCCAATGGAAGACCGTACTTGACAACGCCCGAAGAATGGGAAGAATGTCGCAAATATAAAATCAAATATGGTGGCCGCGGTGAATCATCTAAGAATGTAGCAGGCACATCTTAGAGTGAAGCGTTATCATCTCAAAATGAAACCATAACAACACAATATCCTTCAATCGGTACAATGCCTACTTGGTGGCTTGAATGCCCAAAATAGTTGATGTAATATTTTCTTCCATTCAAGAAGTTGACCTTTTCGATTGCTTGTAGACAATGTTTGACACTCCACTATGGTCCTCAAGATGAAATATTACATTCCTCATAATAAAAGCAGGTAGCTCGTTATACGACTTATCGTAATCACCAGACACCAATTTCATTGCTATCTCCTTTGCATGCTAACCCTTAGCGTATTTTACTTAGTATTTAAATTGGTTCTTAATAGATGCTTGTAACACTTAAACATGAACCTCTGTATTTATTTCAACCAACATTTTACGTATTGGCATATTACATTCGAGTTTAATTGTAGGTGGTATTGGTCGATGAAATTCCAAACATGTGTGATGATCTTTTTGCCTCTAAATTTTAGACAATCGATTCTTCTAATTACACTATTCTCCATATTTAATACATTTTGCAAACAAAAGTTTCAAGACTAGATTTTGTAACAACGAAGTCCACGTGTTTTTTGATGCAATACTCTTTAATTGCTAACGTAGCTTATCTTTTTCATTAAATTGAATTTCAACTGATAAGTCATCAAAGTAACTCAAAGTTAATTGCGGCATGTCTGAGAATTCAAGCACCCTCAGCACATCGTAATCTGTCAAGCGCCTTCCGGCGACGGCAATGGTGGTGTCCGACGACGACAATTTGAGGAATTTGTAGTTTTGAATATTATGGAATTGGTTTTTTGGGAATTTTAATTTTTTTTAAATTTCCCATTTTTTTCAAAACAAAAAGAAAACATGTTACGTGTCACGTTCTTAATGGGTAACAGTTTTTTTAAACAACCAAACACTTAAAATTATAACAATTTGGGCGCCTATTTTTATAAAAAAATACTTTAAACACCTATTTTATTAAAAAATATTTCAAACACTTAAAATTTAAAAAAAATCATAGTTTAAGATTAAGCCATAAATTTAATCCAACCACGCATATCTACCAAAATAAATAACCTCCCCTAACCGTTTACCCACCCAATTAATTACCCTTATTTACTACAATTTATTTTCAAACCCACCCAATCAAACGACACTATTGAAAGAATTAAATTTATTTTAATTATAATTACCCGTTGAGTGAGGGCATTCATTAGTATTATTTATTACATGTGAACTCTCCATCTGTATTTAATATAATTAAAATTCAACTAAGGTTTTATCACCCTAATTTTTTCTCTGTACCAATCATACGTCGCCTGCAAGCTTTTTTAAATTTTTTGGTTAGCCGACAATCAACAATCACTTAGATATTAGTTGTCGGTTGTCGTAGTTTATTATTTATTATTATTATTATTTTTACTTTTTAATAAGAATCTTTGTCGGTATGTCACACATTTTCTCTGTTCTCGTGACACGGGTTTTATTCTGTCATTGTGACATGTTTTTTTTGTTTTGTGGTTTATTTCATCTGCCATTGTGGCATGATTCAATATACCCAGCGGTCGTTTGTTGCTCGCACAAAAATTTTAATCGGCGGCAGTTTCTGATTATAATTTTGTCGGCGGTCATGCAAAGTAAGATCCCCACTTGGTTGATGGTTGTTTGCCGATGTAATCAGTGCTGGGTAGCAGAACATTCTGCATGATAGTTTAGATCGCTCACCATTCCTTTCATCCGTTATGTGTCTCGATTGGATAGAGACAAAGAGATTCAGAAAACTTCTGAATTTTGATGGTATGCTTATCTTCGTAGAAATTTTTCACTTTTCTTTATTTTTGGGTTGTAAGAAATTTTTGGTAGATTAATCCCATTATTTCCTTCTCAGATTCGTTGTATTTGAGATATTTTCTATGATAATAATAAAAATTCAGTGGTTATATTAAAAAAAATTCACTATATTTGACTTATAAAAATATCACTTTATTTGAGTATTTATAGTTTGAACACACCCTAATATCTGGACCATTCCTTTAGAATGAATGCCCTCACTCAACGGGTCCACGTTTGGGTTCCATATTTTTTTAAAGATGAATCTGAATGTTTCTCTCTAGTGCGTCACATATTTTTTTACTCTTTATTCAGCTGTTGTTGGTATCAGTGTTACTCGTCAATTGTTGATATTCTTTTTTTATATATTATATTTTTATATTATTTTTTGTTTGCATTCTTCTAATTTTTAAATAATAATCTATTTAGTTTGGTTCTTACTTTTTGTTCATCTTGTTGCGATGTTATCTACACGTTTTTCGCCTATCTTTGCGGCAAATTTGCGTTCATGTAGAGCTCTTTATGACACTCATCTCTGATTTACGATTGTCGGTGATCTTCAATAGTTTGATATCCTTTTGTGATTTGTTTGCCAATGCAGTCAGATCCGTCTAGCGAAGCAGGCTGCAAGATTATTTGTTTCACTCGCAACTTTTAAATCACTTTTTAGGCGTCTAGTTTGATAGAGACAATGAGTTTTATTGACAATGAGTTAGTACTCATATTTCTCTTTTTCATTGGTTGCGTTATTTATGATGTACCTTCCTTTGTGTTTTAATTATTCTTTTTTGTATAACTCTTTTTTAACAATTTTTACCTAAGGGACAAGAAAGAAAAATTTACTCCTAATAAGTCTTGAACCCACAACCTAAGAAAAAGAGAGAGTGTCCACTAAAAATTTTAACAACCTACTCTAGAAATTGTTAACATACAATTCTTGTTTTACTTGTGGATATATAGATCATAATTTCATTCATATAGTATATTAATTTATTCTAACCATAATTATACAAATATAACTTTAAAAATGCATTCAAAGAAAAACGTTAGGCGTAGATGTATTATATTTTATATCTGATAAAAAGATATATTATATTTTATATTAAAAAATTAGATTTTTACCGAGAGAACGGGAAAGGAGAATTTTGCTCCTAATATGTCTTGAACCTACAACCTAGTTTCTACCGGAGGGACGGGAAAGAGGAATTTTGCTCATAACAGGACTTGAACCCACAATCTAATTTCTACCGAAGAGACGAGAAAGGGGAATTTTGCTCCTAACTAGACTTAAACCCACAACCTAAAAAAATGAAAGGGTGTCAACTGAGAACTTTAGCCACCTACTCTAGATATTGTTGACACATAATTCTAATTTTACTTTTGGATATATTGACCATAATTTCTTTTTTTTTTTTGCATAAATGGTTGTATTTTATTTAACCAAAAGCATATAAACTGCTACGAATTACATCAATACGAAATCAATAGATCTCTTACTGTCTGTAAATCTGTAAATTTACATTATTTGTGCAATCTATACTTTTGTTCTATAAGGTGTAGTGAACCGTATCTTGTACAATAATCAGTATAATATCGAAGTCTCTAAAAGAAGTCCTAAAAAGCCTCATATTCCTTTCATCCCACAGGTGGTAAACAACAGAGCACCAAGCTAACTTCAAGATTTTAACAAGAAGAGATTTACCCTTCTATTTTGCAATGGCCCATCGGATTTCACACTCCCATCCAAATAAGGTATGTTGCACGCTACATAGAGCCAGCACCCCTTGCCAGACACATTTCGAGTAAGGCCAGTCTCAAAAAATATGATTCCTGAATTCCTTATCAATTCCACAAAGCACACAGAGTTCATCGTTGACAATACCCATCTTTGTCCGGTGATCCTTTGTAGGGAGACGATCAAGCAATGTTATTTAAAGGATCAAAGAGAATTTAAGGACATGAAAAAAAAAAACCCCACACTAACCGGTGCCAAGGAACCTTCTCTCGTGTTTTTCTATTATCTTCTCAGATGAGCCAGACCTTGACTGCACCCCAATTCATGACTATTGGAAGAGCCTGATAGTTTAGATTTTGGAGTGATATGACTATTGCTGGACTACACAATGTTTTTATGCTTGAAAATTCTTTCCTAAGGGAGTCTCAATCTCAGGCATCAAGAAAGCAGGAAAATGGAAGCACCTGGACATCCTGCAAATGTGATGGGAGCTTGAGGATGGGATTGAAAATGGTAAAGCACGTGTATTACATGTGGAATTGGCTTTTTTTTTTAAATTTTTTACTCATATCAAGCCAGCTTTCCATTAAAGTTAATACGTTAACAAACGATTTAGTGACCAAAAATTTAAAAACAAAAACGTATGTGACTAAAATGTTACTTTTTTAAATTTGGTGAGTAAAAGTGAACACTTACTAAACATAAGTTATCATTACTGTAGTTTACTTTTTTCTTTTTAATATAAATTTATAATAATAATTTTGGTAAATTACGCTAAATAGAACTTTAAGTTTTGATTATATCACTGAACTAAAAATCGAAACTTTTATTAACGAGGGTTGATCCAAGTGATAAACAATTTGGTATCGCTTAAGCAGGTCTCGAGTTAGAGGCATTGTATATGCAGAAAATTCTCCCAGTGAGACTCAGTGACTCACCCACCAAAAGCAAGTGTGCGACTCGAATCGGTCCAGATTAGTCGGGACAAAGCTCTGAAAACTAAGAGTACAACAAAAAAAGGCAGAAACTATTCTAGCACTAACTTCAATTATATCACTAGACCGTCAAAATTTGTACATGTCATCAATTTTAATTAGCAAGTGGTATAATTGAAATATAAACTAAAACTCAATACTAAAATAATATTAATTTTTAATTTAATAATACCAAACATAAAGTTTAGAGACATTTGATGTAATTCACTCTACTGTTTATTATATATTTAATTTTGAATAAAACTTTTAACGCACTTAAAAAAATATTAACAGAACATAACATTACTAACTACTACCCATTGAGTCAATAATAACATTTCTTTTGTAAATTAATACCTTAATCTTGTACGGTTTGCTTTTTTTTTTTCTGATCGTCTGATTCTTTTCACAGTAAATATTTTCAAATTCAACAGTTAAACTGTTAAAGGAGTCCACAGTCGTGGGGTTCTTACCGTCCCATATCAATATTGAACACTGAATAGAGTAAATTAGAAATTCAATCCTTTCCTTTTGTCTACAATGTAATTTCCTAAAAGATGGAAGAAACAGAGGGGAAGTTCCCATATTTTCAAGGGGGGATTCTAACCCACAAAAAACGCCTTTCATTTTTCAAAATTTCTCCCACACTCCCCACCGTTTTCCTTTTTCTAATTCCCCCCCCCCCCAGCCCAACCATTTCTTTCCGCTCCCTATCACTAGAGGAAAAGTTCAGACTGCAACAAGGTATAGTAATTAGCAGCCTCGTCTTCAAGCTCCCATAACCTATCACATAAAGCAAACCCGTTTCCACCATCGCCAAACCCTTGTTCAATCCCCAAAACAACTTCTCTGTTAGGAATCCCAAGCTCGTCATCGGAAGCTTCAAGCAAATGCCGGATGACTGGCTCTTTATCATCCTGATTTCCCCCGTCTTCTTTCAGGGAAGAAGTCGCCGAGGCGTGGTCATCTGCGACGGGGTTGGTCGCCTCTGCTGCGGTTGTAGGCTGGTCGGCAGCCGAGGTATTAGTTGTTGGGTAAAGCTCGTCTTGTAAAGTGGTGATGAGAGAAGACAAGTCATGGTTTGGGTCGTCCTCTTCGGCTTCAAGCAAAGAGAGTACGTGATTGTATGACCTTTGGCGTTTGGTTTCTTCATCTGGATTCTGGGTTTCTTCTCTTTGGCGTTTTAGAGGCGTTTGCTCAGCCATGGAGAAAATCAGAGCAAGAAAGAGCGCACTGCAGAGACGGAAGAAAGTGTGAGAGGGAGAGGGGAAGGTGGAAAGAGTTATATAGAGGGAAGATGAAAGGGGATTTCCAGTCAAAATGAGTTTAAAAACTTAAAAGCAAACTATAATTTTTGTTGGTTGTTCTCTCCGATCTCAAGATTTTATCGTGATTAAGTATATTTAATTTTAATAAATAATTTTTTAAAAAGCTTTTTTATATAAATTTAAATTTAAACTCGAAATTTACTTAAAAAAAACAATAAATATTAGCCTGAAAAAAAATGTTAAAGCTCAGCGACAAAGACAAAAAGATAGCAGTGTCTGTACGCTGTACTCTCTGTTTTACTCTGTATAACGAGGAAGCATATGTTTTGAGTTTTTAATTTTATGAAATAGGAACGTTCTAGGATTATTTGTAAAATAGACAATAAAATTGAAATTCGTCAGAAAACGCAGGCTATACTCTAAAGATGTGAAATTCAGACGATTTCAGTGCAAGTTTTTTGCTAAAGACACTATTTGCATACATCCATGAAAAGGAAAGTAGAAGACTCCCCTTCTCGATGACTTCAAACCTTTACGGGTGTGGATCTTAACAACAAGATTTAAGAGGGTCTATTTAAAATTTTAAAAAATTTAAAGGTATAAATTAAAGTTTTAAAAAAATTTAAAGGGTTTAATTTTATTTTTTTAAAATTAAAGTTTAAATGAAATTTTTAAAAATTTTGAGACTTAATGAGAATTTTTTAAAAAAATTTGAGAATTAATGAAAATTTTTAAAAAAATTTGAGACTTAATTAAAATTTTTTGAAAATTTTGAAACATAATAAAAATATCCAAAATTTATAGGGCCCAAATTAAAAATTTTAAATTCTCAATGGTTAGATATCAGAATCCTCAAATATTTAGGATGCTGAAATAAAAAACTCACTCGCCCTGAATCATGATTTAAAAATTCCCAACATTGTTTGAACGAGGACTATTTTTTTTATCTTTATATACCCTTTTAAAAAACTATTTATTTAAATAATATATTTTTAAAATATTTATCATAATAACACCCATTTTTTATACGTAAGTTAAAATATGTCGTCTTTCAGGAATTTGGAAAATTAAATATTTAAGTTAAAATATAAGTTTTATACATTAGCAAGGAGCCAATTGTAACATTGTCGCCGTTTTCGTCCTAAAAAGTTAATGTTTGATCTTTAGTTTTTTTAATACTTATCATTATTTTTAAATCTTTGTTTTCCTTCCTTCTTTCTTTCTTTTTCTTTTTACTTTTTGGGCTTATATTTTTTACTAAAATATATCATTATTTATAAGGATTTGATACATATAAAATTATAATAAATTTATATAAAAATATTTTAGTCCATATAATTTTAATTTCCTTTCAATCTGGTCATGCTACATGGATAAGATATTTTTTTTCTCAAAACCCTGAAAGACGTAGATGACAATGTGCATCTTTTACATAAATAGAAGAATTTTCTAAATTAAAGATACTAAGTTGTTTCATAGGATAACGACACATCTCGTCAAACGTTATTTCCAAAAACTACGGTTGACGGAACGTGTCTTTACAATAAATAGTTGAGAATAAGTATTATTTTAATAAGTAATTTTAATGATCTAATTCTGCTATGTAAAACTCAACTAGTTTTACATTAATACATGATTATTGGATGAGTGAAATAGATTGATGAGATTAAAAGTAGGATATGTGAAGATTATCATTTGAAAAAAAAGTAAGGATTTAATCTTATTAATTCATTTCACCTATCTAATGACTATGAATTAGTGTAAAACTAGTTGAGTTTTACATAGTGTACTTGGATCCTAACCCATATATATATATATATATATTATGGGTTAGGATCCACTTATATTGTGTAAAACTCAATTACTTTTACACTCTTTTTGAACTGTTGGATGAGAGTAATAAGTGGCTAAAATTATTTCCTTTGATAATATTCACATTTCCTACTGTTAATCTTAACCATCCATTTAACTTCATCCAATGACCCGAAAAAGATGTAAAACTTTCAAATTTTACTGTAACGCCCTTAACTCGGATGTCACACTGGCCCTAAGCCCAAAACCCTTTATAATAAATACTTTTCTCTTTTGAGCCCAAAAACAAGATAAATCCAATAAAACATAAGTCCATTCATTTAAAACATAGTTAAAATCCAAATATTTAAAACATTATCCATGGAGCTCCAATTACAAATACTTAAAACATTCGACTTTGACTACTTGGTACAAAATAAGAGTTACAAATTATATATAGGGTTCTACGAAATACATAGCCCAATACATCTAGTAATTGTACTCAACAACTAAAGTCGATGCTGAAATTCAAGCCTTGATGGTGCTCCTTCAAGCCTTGTGGCAACCTACTTACCTGCGAACGGAAACAACGATTCTGAACGTTGAGCTAACAAAGCTTAGTGGATACACCGCCACTCAACCATGCATCATGCAAATCATAAATAAAGCAATGCAACATGAATGATATCATGGCAAGATAACGCCTAAACACATAACATCATGAATGCACGATCCCACACACAACATGTACATATATCTCATGAGTCCATACAACATCACACATATTACACTAATAGTATTAAGTGAGACCCGCGTCCACACAACATCGAGATCATACACTACGAGTAAGGCCCACATCCACATAGCATCGGGATCCTATACTCATAGGGACGAGGCCCGCGTCCATATAGTATCGGGATTCTACATCTGTGCCCAAAATCTTTCATCGAGCATATTCTAACGAGGCTGCGTCCACACAACATCAGGATCCTACATTCAGAAGTCTTAAAGATGTTGCAACACACTTCTAGGGTATCCAAATCCCAACAACGAGGGATGACTCGACTATCTAGGCAACCCATCAGCACCCAACAAGGGTCTTAGCCACCACACAATATCGATCGATCCACCAAAGATCCCTATGGGTTTCTACCTCACACAAAATTACCTAATATTACCGAATCATTAATTCTTTAATTTCACACACGGGTTTAAATCTCTATTTCTCAGTTTTAATATTCCTTTTATACCTTAAGAGACCCTTTGGACCCTTTGCCTCGAATTATAGAACCCCCGAACGCAAACTCAAATTTTTTGGACAGATTGCCCAGCGAGTATTGTTGCGTGTGATAAGTGCTACGCAATTGTGCAAGTATACACGTCGCAAGTAATAAAGTGATATGAGTATCGAGTATCGTCTCCACAGGGATTGGTTTGGGCCACTTTGCTTAAGTTATCTTGACCGTGAAAAGTAAAAACACAATTAAAGGATTAAAGGAGTTTAACTAATAACTAAACTAGAAAGCAATAAAGTAAAAGAAAAGATGAGATCGATTGAGAGAGATAGGCTAGGTTATCGTGAGTTGAGGTGTGATAGCCGATTGGATTGTCTTGGTAAAAGAGTGCACGGGCAACTCGATTGCCGTGGCGACTTGCACAACGGGTTTCCTTGGCAACTAATTGATGGTTGCCTCGGCGACTAGTTGGGCAACTACTTGGGCGATCGGGCAACAACTTCAAGGTTCGGCGGAGCGTTCTTCAATGGTTTCTTCTTATCCCTAAGTCGAAACTCTAGCTACTTGTGCATGCCTTGATAATACATCCTCTGCGTGAATCAAGGGTGAACAACAACCAATCTTGCACTCCTCTTAGCCGTTGAAATCCTTAACTTATTCCTAAGCCGGATTAATCTTCACCATCATTGGATTGAATAAAGATCATATTCATTCGCTTTCTTGAATCTAACTCTCCCGATATTAGATAAATGGATGAAATCACGAGATCCTCTCCCAATTCACTCGCAAAAACAATAATAAGAATCAAGAATGAATAAACCTTGAAATAGAAAAGTACAAACTCTTATTACCTAAACAAAAACCAATAGTTTCTCACAACCACAAAACACAATAACCATAGCCGATCAAGTTAGTTCATGGTTGGGTTCAAAAGATATACAAAGAATAATCCCCAAACCATGAATCTAATAGAAGCAAAGAAGAAGAAGAAGTCGAAATTCCCTAATGCTCTCTTGTCAAAATTTCCCCTTGCTCTCCCTTTATGGATTGTCGAAATCTCCTTGCTATTTATAGGGCTAGGCCAAAGTCCTTCTTTGAGGAGGAGTTTGAGTTGGAATTAAATTATCTTTAAAGAATATAATTCTTTATTATAATTTTATTCCTATTAGAACTTCTCCTATCTTCTTGGAATTTAATTCTTCTTTAATCTCTGCATGGCAATCAAATTCCTTTGGGCTTGGGCCTTGCTCCATGTCATCTTGGGCTTGTAAAGTCATTAATTTCGACATCCCTATTGCATTTTTTCTTTGTCGACAAATGCCATGGCAACTGCCTCAGCGTCTCCTTCATGCATTACCCTTCAACTAGCTCAACATTGCTTTGGCAAGTGATCCTGCACATACACACAAAAAAACACACCAAAGCAAAGATCTTTTTCCACAAAAATCACCAAGTTATGTAATCAAGCTCAACGGTGGAAAGAAACATGAATTAATGCATGAATGACTAATTATGCAACTATTATGAGCTTAAGTCTAACAATAATATGAGTAAAAAGGGTAATAAAAATAGTACTTTTGAACACTTATCACGCCCCCAAACTCGAACTATTGCTTGTCCTCAAGCAATGCAAACTAACAATTACCTGCCAAGACTTTAATCATCAAAGACATGCTTCAAACTTGAATTCAAACCTCGAACCGTGGCACAAAAAGTATGATCACCTTTTAATTTTTCGGATAACACAAAAATTACCCGGAACCAAACTATAGTGCTCGTGACAATGTGTGTGCGTAGTTGTGAACAAGTTGATTTTCAAGATTCTATGTGAATAGTAGGCTTTTATCAATTTAATTACTGGGGCATTTATTTTAATTTTCACTAGAGCCAATTTCGGGCACCTCTAGTAAAGTAAGCAATTTCTCATTTTATTTTAGTCGACTAGAGCCAATTTCGGGCACCTCTGGCGATTCTTTAATGTGCATTAACTACTAGAGCCAGTTTCGGGCACCTCTAGCAAGAAAGTGTATTTACTACTAGAGCCAGTTTTGGGCACCTCTAGCAAGAAATTAACTTTTAATTTTCAATTTTAAATTTACCCAAATTTTAAGCAACCTAAGTTCACTAAGTTTCTTTGAATCAACAACCCACAACCGTGTAAAAAAAATTCAGCATCATAGTAAAACTCTAAGTACTTTTCATGCAATCCTAAAATTAAAGGTTATTTCAATTAAGTACAGTGGCAAAAATTCATCATTGGATATTCAACAAGTCTTAAGCAATTAAATCAAATTAAAGGCATGGCAAGTAACATATGCAACCTATATGTGATTGCTAAAGATGAATGCAACTAAACATGAAACTAACTAGAAACCAACACCAAAAACTTGTTGCGTGTGATAAGTGCTACGCAAATGTGCAAGTATACACGTCGCAAGTAATAAAGTGATATGAGTATCGAGTATCGTCTCCACAGGGATTGGTTTGGGCCACTTTGCTTAAGTTCTCGCCTTGTGAAAAGTAAAAACACAATTAAAGGATTAAAGGAGTTTAACTAATAACTAAACTAGAAAGCAATAAAGTAAAAGAAAAGATGAGATCGATTGAGAGAGATAGGCTAGGTTATCGTGAGTTGAGGTGTGATAGCCGATTGGATTGTCTTGGTAAAAGAGTGCACGGGCAACTCAGTTGCCGTGGCGACTTGCACAACGGGGTTGCCTTGGCAACTAATTGATGGTTGCCTGGGCGACTAGTTGGGCAACTACTTGGGCGACTGGGCAGCAACTTCAAGGTTCGGCGGAGCGTTCTTCAATGGTTTCGTCTTATCCCTAAGTCGAAACTCTAGCTACTTGTGCATGCCTTGATAATACATCCTGCGTGAATCAAGGGTGAACAACAACCAATCTTGCACTCCTCTTAGCCGTTGAAATCCTTAACTTATTCCTAAGCGGATTAATCTTCACCATCATTGGATTGAATAAAGATCATATTCATTCGTTTCTTGAATCTAACTCTCCCGATATTAGATAAATGGATGAAATCACGAGATCCTCTCCCAATTCACTCGCAAACAATAATAAGAATCAAGAATGAATAAACCTTGAAATAGAAAAGTACAAACTCTTATTACCTAAACAAAAACCAATAGTTTCTCACAACCACAAAACACAATAACCATAGCCGATCAAGTTAGTTCATGGTTGGGTTCAAAAGATATACAAAGAATAATCCCCAAACCATGAATCTAATAGAAGCAAAGAAGAAGAAGAAGAAGTCGAAATTCCCTAATGCTCTCTTGTCGAAATTTCCCCTTGCTCTCCCTATGGATTGTCGAAATCTCCTTGCTATTTATAGGGCTAGGCCAAAGTCCTTCTTTGAGGAGGAGTTTGAGTTGGAATTAAATTATCTTTAAAGAATATAATTCTTTATTATAATTTTATTCCTATTAGAACTTCTCCTATCTTCTTGGAATTTAATTCTTCTTTAATCTCTGCATGGCAATCAAATTCCTTTGGGCTTGGGCCTTGCTCCATGTCATCTTGGGCTTGTAAAGTCATTAATTTCGACATCCCTATTGCATTTTGTCTTTGTCGACAAATGCCATGGCAACTGCCTCGGCGTCTCCTTCATGCATTGCCCGCAACTAGCTCGGCATATCCTTCATGCATTGCCCGGCAACTAGCTCGGCATTGCTTTGGCAAGTGATCCTGCACATACACACAAAAAAACACACAAAGCAGCATCTTTTTCCACAAAAATCACCAAGTTATGTAATCAAGCTCAACGGTGGAAAAAAATGAATTAATGCATGAATGACTAATTATGCAACTATTATGAGCTTAAGTCTAACAATAATATGAGTAAAAAGGTAATAAAAAAATAGTACTTTTGAACACTTATCACGCCCCCAACTCGAACTATTGCTTGTCCTCAAGCAATGCAAACTAACAATTACCTGCCAAGACTTTAATCATCAAAGACATGCTTTAAACTTGAATTCAAACCTCGGAACCGTGGCACAAAGTATGATCACCTTTTAAATTTTTCGGATAGCACAAAAATTTCCCGGAACAAAACTATAATGCTCGTGACAATGTGTGTGCGTAGTTGTGTACAAGTTGATTTTCAAGATTCTATGTGAATAGTAGGCTTTTATCAATTTAATTACTGGGGCATTTATTTTAATTTTCACTAGAGCCAATTTCGGGCACCTCTAGTAAAGTAAGCAATTTCTCATTTTATTTTAGTCGACTAGAGCCAATTTCGGGCACCTCTAGCGATTCTTTAATGTGCATTAACTACTAGAGCCAGTTTCGGGCACCTCTAGCAAGAAAGTGTATTTACTACTAGAGCCAGTTTTGGGCACCTCTAGCAAGAAATTAACTTTTAATTTTCAATTTTAAATTTACCCAAATTTTAAGCAACCTAAGTTCACTAAGTTTCTTTGAATCAACAACCCACAACCGTGTAAAAAAATTCAGCATCATAGTAAAACTCTAAGTACTTTTCATGCAATCCTAAAATTAAAGGTTATTTCAATTAAGTACAAAGGCAAAAATTCATCATTGGATATTCAACAAGTCTTAAGCAATTAAATCAAATTAAAGGCATGGCAAGTAACATATGCAACCTATATGTGATTGCTAAAGATGAATGCAACTAAACATGAAACTAACTAGAAACCAACACCAAAAAACTTGTTGCGTGTGATAAGTGCTACGCAAATGTGCAAGTATACACGCCGCAAGTAATAAAGTGATATGAGTATCGAGTATCGTCTCCACAGGATTGGTTTGGGCCACTTTGCTTAAGTTATCTGTGACCGTGTGAAAAGTAAAAACACAATTAAAGGATTAAAGGAGTTTAACTAATAACTAAACTAGAAAGCAATAAAGTAAAAGAAAAGATGAGATCGATTGAGAGAGATAGGCTAGGTTATCGTGAGTTGAGGTGTGATAGCCGATTGGATTGTCTTGGTAAAAGAGTGCACGGGCAACTCGGTTGCCGTGGCGGCGACTTGCACAACGGGGGTGCCTTGGCAACTAATTGATGGTTGCCTGGGCGACTAGTTGGGCAACTACTTGGGCGACCGAGCAGCAACTTCAAGGTTCGGCGGAGCGTTCTTCAATGGTTTCTTCTTATCCCTAAGTCGAAACTCTAGCTACTTGTGCATGCCTTGATAATACATCCTGCGTGAATCAAGGGTGAACAACAACCAATCTTGCACTCCTCTTAGCCGTTGAAATCCTTAACTTATTCCTAAGCCGGATTAATCTTCACCATCATTGGATTGAATAAAGATCATATTTATTCGTTTCTTGAATCTAACTCTCCCGATATTAGATAAATGGATGAAATCACGAGATACTCTCCCAATTCACTGCAAAACAATAATAAGAATCAAGAATGAATAAACCTTGAAATAGAAAAGTACAAACTCTTATTACCTAAACAAAAACCAATAGTTTCTCACAACCACAAAACACAATAACCATAGCCGATCAAGTTAGTTCATGGTTGGGTTCAAAAGATATACAAAGAATAATCCCCAAACCATGAATCTAATAGAAGCAAAGAAGAAGAAGAAGTCAAAATCCCCTAATGCTCTCTTGTCGAAATTTCCCCTTGCTCTCCCTTTATGGATTGTCGAAAATCTCCTTGCTATTTATAGGGCTAGGCCAAAGTCCTTCTTTGAGGAGGAGTTTGAGTTGGAATTAAATTATCTTTAAAGAATATAATTCTTTATTATAATTTTATTCCTATTAGAACTTCTCCTATCTTCTTGGAATTTAATTCTTCTTTAATCTCTGCATGGCAATCAAATTCCTTTGGGCTTGGGCCTTGCTCCATGTCATCTTGGGCTTGTAAAGTCATTAATTTCGACATCCCTATTGCATTTTGTCTTTGTCGACAAATGCCATGGCAACTGCTCAGCGTCTCCTTCATGCATTGCCCCGGCAACTAGCTCGGCATATCCTTCATGCATTGCCCGGCAACTAGCTCGGCATTGCTTTGGCAAGTGATCCTGCACATACACACAAAAAAACACACCAAAGCAAAGATCTTTTTCCACAAAAATCACCAAGTTATGTAATCAAGCTCAACGGTGGAAAGAAACATGAATTAATGCATGAATGACTAATTATGCAACTATTATGAGCTTAAGTCTAACAATAATATGAGTAAAAAGGGTAATAAAAATAGTACTTTTGAACACTTATCAAGTATCGATACTCCTATATGGGTATCAATACGCCTCTCTAGGTACTGATACTCTTCTACGAGTACCGATACTCAAATTAGGTTCGAAAGAATTTGTACGACAAGTCGTACCGATACGCTCACTCTCGTATCGGTACTCAACATCGATATGCAATCCACACCGTATCGATCCCTGCCCGTACCGATACTCTTACCTTTGCGTATCGATACACCAAAAGTCTTTCTCAGGCAATAGAACAATAGTATCGATACACACCCTAGCATACTGGTACGCAAAACCACTACTAAAATTCTTACTAATCAGGGGGTACGGATACACGGGAAGCCGTACTAGTACGCCCTTCACAACTTGTCCCCCTTTATCACAAAGGCGTACTGATACTGGCCACCCTATATCAGTACGCGATCCTAGAATTCAAAGAATGAGTTTGGATTTCACCTAAAAACCCCACTTAACCTATATGGTTAAGCCACAAATCGATCCTACAAGTTATGGTGAAGCTATTAAATGAGTTTCTACCCAATTTAAGCCTTAACAAAATCAAATCCACATTTTACCATTAAAGGGGTCAACCAAGGCATATCAAACCATAAACACCAAAACATGCACAAAGCCTATCTTTATGAACTGCAGGAATCCATAGGAGTTAGTGGTGTACTAACCTTAGATTAACAGCTAAAATGAAGCATTCCTCCAAAGCTTCAAGCCTTCTTCCCTTCTTGGACTTTTGATGAACTTCCAACCTCTTTCACTACATGAAAAGATCGTAAAACGAATTTAATACGTTGCTGGAGGATTAAAGAGATTGAAAACATAATCTAAACCCAAGATTGGAGCTCCCAAAACCCCAATCTCATTCAACTCTCCTAACCCCCAACAAACTCTTTATTCCACTAATCCAAGCAAGACTTACCTTGAAATGTAGATCCTTGAAGGTTGATAAAACTTTCTGCAACAAGCCAAACGTGATTCTCAACACAAACTCTCAAAATTCAACCTTTGATGGTGGTGTTTTAGGTGGAAGGGTGAGTTTGAAAAGGAATAAGAAGGCATTAAACATGGTGATCTCACATTATCTGCAATATGCAGAAAAATCGAGCATTTTCCCTTTTAACTCATCCAAATATGCATTTACCACTCTACCCCATTCCACACTTCTCAACCCAACCCACAACAACACAAGCTAGCCCAAAAGGCTCCTATAAGCCCAAAATCGCAGCCCAAATACGAGGCCCATGCCTCGATTAAACCCGAACCTCAAATTTTGAAATCTGAGTCATTACATTTATATAGTGTAAGAGGATTCCCCCTCGATCCATGACTGAGATTAACAGTGGGTTATGTGAAGATTATCACTTGGAAAAAAAGTAGGGAGTTAATCTCAACCATCTATTTTCTCCATCCAACGATCCAAAAAACATGTAAAACTATGAGTTTTACCTAGTGTAAGTGGATCCTAACCCTCTCTATATATGGGTTAAGATCCACTTACACTATGTAAAACTCAACTAGTTTTACACTAATTCATGGCCATTGGATGGGTGAAATGGATGAATGAGATTAACTTCTTACTTTTTTTCCCAAGTGATAATCTTCACATATCCTACTTTTAATCTCATCCATCAATTTCACTCATCCAATGATTATGGATTAGTGTAAAACAAGTCGAGTTTTACATAGTATAACTGAATCTTATATATATATAGGGGGTTAAAACCGTAAAAACCTTGAACAAGTGGGGGGTCGCTTTCAAAAGGTTTTTTTATTGGTCCCGCTTATTATCTACTATTTATTTTATTACTAAAAATGATCATTGAATAAATCTTTATAAGAATATTTTTGTAAAAAAATATTTTTCTACCTACATCATGAATGCAACAAAAATTAGTACTTATTGTTTTTAAACTCGTGCATAGTACGCTACATACTAATTAATATAAGTTCAATAATATAACAATATTTAAAATAAAATATTTATTATTAAGATAAATAAAAGTGAAGAAAATTTTCAGAAAAACCTAATTATAAGCAAGAGTTTAGTCAATGCTTCCCTAAAAAAGTTAGACTATGCTTAAATTTCCTGGAAAATGAAAGTATTTTCCAATGTTTGGTTGATGCTATTATTTATTATTGATAGTTGACATTTATATTCGTATGGAAAACACTTTGTACCGTAAAGAAGATGTTATAGTACGATTGAAACAAGAAAAATAGTTTTTAGATAACAAAAATTGGTTCAAATTTTCCATTCACAGCTTTGGAACAAAGCAGACTTAGGGGATATTATTATAATATCGTCATCTGACTATTTGGAGAATATAAAACTGAAATTTAAATATCGGGTCAGTTTGGCATTAGAATTCGTAACCTAAATTTGACTCATGACTCATGTATATGATATCTTTTAATATTTTAAATTAGGACAATGCCAAAATTTTATTTTCCCCAAATGATAAAAATAATATAATGTGAAATTGTATTATGGCATTTCAACTTTGTCACCTGTTTTTTTCCCCTGGTTTTGTTTGTGACCGATAATGAATTAAATAATGACACGGTATCATAAATTTTAAAATTAAATTTATTTAGATTTCGTTTGTCAATGCTTCTCCAACAGGCAAACGACTAAGGTATGACGCCGAATGAGCTTTTGCCCACTTGATTTTACGCCTTAAACGGCGGTTTACCTACAGCTAGAAAATCTAATTTCTGCCTAAACAGGCGTTGTCGGCCAACGAGCTTTCACCCCCTCAATGGCAAATAGAGTCTTATTTTTTTCATGATGTTTCATCATTCGATTCACAATAAATATATCAAATTTCACCCTTATATAATAAAGATAAAGTAACAACTATATATATATATATAGTTTGTTTTGATAATAAACATAATATATATATGATAATTTGTTTTGATAATAAACATGTATTATGTATTTATATAAGAATTCCAGAGCCATAAGTTCCAATGCGTGTAAGCGTAATTGTCTCTGTTTAAAGGTTTGGAGATTATAAGTAATTTAAGTATTGTATAAAAAAAATTCAATTATGGTATTAGTTTGGTTAACTTTATTGTTGTTGCAACATCTTAAAGGATGTGGGTATGAACAAACTTAAGTGTACAATATTCTCTAATTCAAAGGTTAAGGGGTTATGAATAATTTAGGTATTATGTCAAGAATTTTCCCAACCGGTTCTTAACTCGGTTGTAATAACCACCAATTTAAGGGGTTGAGTGATTGCAAGTAGTTTAAGAGTTGTATAATTATTTTTACTATATCCTTAATCTCGATTCAAATTAAATTTTCTAATTTTTTACTGTTAATATTAACTATTATTCATTTGTTTGTATCTAATGTAACACCTGTTATTAAAAAAAATAAAACCAAAGTTGACTCTTCATTTCCCATTTTATTCGAACAAAAGGCTCTAGATTTCCCCAAATAACCTCTCACCTACCCAGTTTCGGCCACTGTCCCACCTGCCCTCACTACCCGTTCGTGGCTGACACCGCCGGCACCACGTTGCTCCCCGGCTCCTCTCGAACAAAACCCCTCAACTCCCTCTCCGATCAGCCTTGCCGATCGCCAGTAATTTGAGTTCAAAGGTTCGACGAACCCAGGGTTAAATCCCTTCGGCCTATTATCGATTCTGGCCGCCACACGCGTTCGTTGGTGATTCGGTGGCCACCATCGTCTCCCCCACCTCTAGACGAGTCGAACCTTGGTCACCGATCGTCTAACCGAAAGCGATCGAACCTTCATCAGTGTTTGACCTAATTGGTAAGTCTAAGTTTGGATTGAAATTTTGGTCGTTTTTTAATGTTTCTAGGTTAATGGATTATGGCAAGTGATAAATCCGGCCAAAACGTGCAATTTGGGCCTTTTTTCGACCGATTTTGGCAGCGCATGAACCTCACGCGCCGTCTGGGGCGATTTTCGGCTGCCCTGGACGGTAGCCCTTGAACCAGACCGGTTCATTGGTAAATCGGCCTGGCCAGACTCGGTTTGGTCTCTGAACCGACCCATTCGACCCGACCCATTGTCTGAGTCAACTCGTCCGAGGCAACTCAGTTGACTTTAACCTATTGACTTTGACGACGTCAATGTTGACTTTGACCGCAGATGTCAGCATTGACTTTGACCAAAAAGTCAAAAAAAATTCAAAAACTCATATTTTACGTTTTCGACGTTCTGAGTCTTTTTATGAAGCTTATTTCGTGAAATTCTAACCCAAAAACCTCCAAAATTGACTTTAAATCCAATCATGCATAAATATTTAAATTATTCAGTTTAAGAGTGTAATATCCCAAATTTTGGCTAGTGACTAAATTGTAAAATTTGAAAGTTTAGGGGGTTAAAGTATAAACTTTGGAAAAGTTTGGGGACTAAAGTGTAAATTTCCCCAACAAGTAATTTTATTTAGTATAAGAGTGAATCGGATCGAAATAGGTACCTTGATATCGGTTTTAAGAATTAAAAGGCAGAAAAAGGTACCGAATTTAGATCGGCGTGCTCATACAAGAGAAATACAATGATGGGTGACCTTCGGGAAGGTCCCATAAAACTGTTTCTGAGCGATATTTTGGACTCAGTAAGAGTACAGAATTTTTGAATGAATTATCGATAAAGGATTTCTAAGATAAATTTTATTCTATGGAGATTTTTGATAATTAACGGATTAGTAGACTGAGTTAGGAAAATTCAGTCTAAGTTCTGGGAAATGAAGTTTTTATGAGATAATAGAGTTTATTTCACGAATATGGAAATATGGAATTTTTGGAATAAATCTGATAGTTCGGAAAAGGTAAAATCACAGTAGAAGTATTTTACAAATATCAAGAAATTGGATCGAACTGAAATTTCAGAGACTGATCCAAAAGCCATGGGAAAGTCATAAAATACTATTTTATGAATATTTTATTATATTTGGTTGGATTCCAACTAGACTTAGTTGAATTTTTACAAGAATGGCAAACTAGTAAATAAAAACTAGTTGGAGTGCAAATTGGTCATTTGGCCCCAATGACAATTTTGAAATATTTAAAAAGTTATAAGGGAAATTTGGAAAAAGTAAATGTGAGATTTAATCTTGGCCCTTGATTGATGATATGATCAATCTCAACCATTGGATTAAAAGGGCATTTTAGTAATTTCACTATATAAATGAATTTTCATTTATACAAGACAAGTGGCCAAATTGGATGAAAAACAAAAGATGGCGACCATTATTCATCTTCAAATTTCGAAATATGAGGGGGAGAAAGAAAGAAAAATGGAGAAATTTTTTTCAAGTTCGATTCAAGCCCTGAAACTCAATTTTCAAGTAATCTTTCGAACTACAAAGTTGTTATACTCTTCAAGCTCTATCTTTTGATGTCAATAATTCATGGAATACATGCTTGATTGATGAGAATTTTTATGAGAAAGAAATTAGGGTTTATGGACTAAATTGAGGGTTTTGGGATTTTATGATTCTATGTTGAAATTTAGGTTGAAATTAAGTTGTTATGATGATAAAATCATGTTTTTGAGTGGGGATTTAAACCCTACATATTTTAGTTTGTATGAAGATGATTAGGGTTTATGGATTCAAGTTTTATTTAGGGTTTGTGATGTTGGATAAATGATCTAGTAAGCTTGAATTTATTATTTGGAAGCAAAACCCTAAAGTAAAGGTATATGGACCATTTCGGCAATTTTGAAAGTTAAAGGACTAATTTTAATTTTTATGATTTTGAAGTGTATTTATGTTATTATTGATGTTGGAGATGTGAAATTGAAGTTAGAATGCAAAATCGATGTTAAATCGAGTTAGTGACCATTTTGACAAATTGTCGAAGTTAAATGACCAATTCAGAAATGAGGTTTTAGAGAAGGACTAAATATGATTTTAGTTGAAATAATAGAATTCAAGTATTAATGTTGATTTCAGAACTAATTTGTAAAGTTAAGAAGCTTGAATCCTTATCTTTTCATTTTTAGCGACTATTTCAGAAAGAACGAAAAATTAGAGGGAATTATTTTTGAATAATTATTTGATGAAGAAAGTGATACATTAGCGGTTTGAATCAAGTAAGGGGACCAAATTGACAAATAGCAAAGTAAGGAGAAATTAGTATAAAGTTGGAAGTTATTTATGGAAGTTGTGTAGGAAAACTGGATTTGGCAGTAAGTTTGAAAATTCACCATAAATTCTACAAAAATGGTTAGATGGTGAATTTTATATCGATATAAATATTTATTCGTCTAGTTTCGTTTAAAATAGACGGTGATTGATTTCGATTCATATATCAAAAGATATGAATTTTTAAGTGATGAAAGGTCAAAAAACAGAATAGCAGTCTGTTCCGAAATTCAATACTGGAATTCCACTTTTAAAATTTGCCATAAATCGTACAAATTGAATCTGGGTTATTAATTTATATGGTTGAAAAGCTTACCAAATCTAGTTTCGTTTCCCACAAACGGAAATTGATTTTGAATTTTGAGTTAAAAGATATTAATTTTTAATCGAATGAATGTCAGAAAAATTACAGAACAGTTTCTGTTAGGACAGCCCTGTAAACGGGAGTTCGATGAATTTTCATAATTTTTTTTAGATTTTATTAAATTATGTGGCTTATACCGTTAGAACCGTTATCGAATCTAGTTTTTACGGTATAAAAGAGATTAAGATTCCGTATGTATTCTGCCCTGTAGAAGTAAATCTTTGATGGTAGTGCAAGTTGACATAAAATGGAAATTGAGACAATTTGTGTCTAATGTTGGTTAACAAGCTTTGAGGAATTATATGAGGATCAAAATGGTCATTAGGGACCAAAAATGAGTTTGTGAACAGTATACGGAAGGAAAGAAATTTATGGAAAATTTTTATGTTGAATGATTAAATAACTTAATTGAAATATTGTTAGAAGTGAATCTAACAAATATTTATTTATATTCATTTGATAAAAGAAGTTGGATTCAATTCAAACGAAGGTTCAAGGTTTTATAAAGGAAGAGATTGAATAGAGCTTAGAGAGGCAAATTTAATAAATGGCCCAGGTGAGTGCATTTCTATATGTTTGCATTATGTTGAAATTAGCATTGCATTTCTCTATAATACGTGATATGATACATTGCTCGACATGGCAAGATTGATGGAATATCATGTACGAATGATTATTTGCATAAATGATGATGCATACATGAAATATGGATAATGACAAGATTAAAATGAAACAAGATACACCCTAGGGATCCAAGCCCATAGTGTAAAATGCACTAACGAGGTGTTTATATAAGGAGCAAAGAGCGTCCTCCAGAGTACTAACTCTACATGGCACTACGGTGCAGATAGGCTACGAGGTTTCCATGGGCTTCTAGCCAGACACGTTAATAATAATACAAGATGTTTATATAATAGATCATGAGCATGCAAATGACTGCATGATGATACATGAAACATTGATATTGTGACATGATTGATGACAGAGATGTTACATGATACATGATAGAGATGTTACATGATATTGATAATACATGAATCACGTGATATTGATGATACATGACCTATATGATATATGATATATGATAGATGCTATATATGAAATTATATTATATGGTATACATGATGATGATACTTGGTTTACATGCTATACAAATGATTACATGATATAAGTACGACCATGAGATGATACATGATATTTTGAAAGTATGATATATGATGAAAATTGTGAAAATAATATATGAAATTTATGGAATATGAGATACATGATAATCATGATCATTATGTTATATTATTATGGAAATGTTTTAAGATGAAAGCATGTCCATGACAGAGAATATGTTATACAATATTAACATGAATTATATGATAGTTATAATACATGACACATGTACATTGTGATATACTTGCCTTGTTGTAGAGAAATATGAAATGCATTTTTATATGAAGTATTATATAACATCATTTCATGTGTAAATAAATAAGTTTAATTGCCTCACTAAGTTCGTACTTAGCGTGTGTTTTATTTCACACGTAGGTTCTTCAGATCAGAATTATCAAGGAGGGGCCACTTTTTGAAAGTCAAGTTATCGGTAAGTGAAAGTACATACATCTTTAAAATAGTCAGAAACTAGTAGGCATGTAATTATATTTTCAAGAAAACTGTTTTGCAAGATTTAAAGTATATATTTTCGAAGTATGATAGTACAAGGATGCATGGAGTATAAAAATAAAATAATGTTACCAGTAAGGTAAAAGTATAATGGTTTCACCAGAATTTAAATCTTATCGCTTAGAATTTTTATAATCAAGAAATGAGTCTAGGCAACAAGCGACGTTTTCACCCTGAATAATATTTTCTTTTAAATAACTAAATTTTATGTTTTATAAACCAATTCAGGGTTAAAACTAGCTAGAATTGTTTTCAACTGAAATTTATAAAAAATGCTATTTACCGAAGAGTTAAAACAATTTAGTATATGTTTTTAATAGCATCTGTAATGTATATTCGTATTACGGATGTACGTTACGGGTGTTACAAAGAGCAAAGTTTTAGACTAAGGATTCTGACATGAAATATTATTTGTGTAAGGTACCCAAGATACGTTCGATCGCTCGTCAGCTCAGCCCGGCTCATCCCGACCTGCTCAGCCGCGTGAGCCCGTCGTGACTCGTATGGGTTCCAGCACCGCAGCAGAGCGTGGTCCCGGTGCCCAATAGATTCAGGCCTTGGCTTTTGAGGTGTGTTCCTTGTGTGCTACATGACTGTTTTGCATACTGATTTACATGTCTTATATGTTTTATCAAACTGATCATGTGCACATGATTTACGAACTTGAACTTGCATAAACATAATATGTTTTCTGAAAATAAGCATGGTCATATTGTATGTTTGAAGTATGCCTTAGTACCCGATATGATAAGCATTCTCTATGGTTACTGTATATTATTGCCTACTGTGATACTGTTTAGACGGATTAGTTGGGGTGCTTGGGTTATGATATGAAAAGTTAAAGGTTTAGCCCTGATTCGACTGGTAATTCTGCCTGTATAAGGTTCTCATGCTTCGGCCGGTGTAATTCATCCCGTGACCTAAGGTATCCCCTTAGGATGGTAGCCTCACCTTATGGCCAGGGTTAATGCCCGTATTTGGATCCTTAGCTACGGCTAGAGTGACTCCGCCCGTATTCGGTTCCCATGCTTCAGCTGGGGTAATTTCGTCCGTGACCTAAGATATCCCTTTAAAATGGTACCCTTGCCCAATGGGCTCGGGTTAATGCCTGTATGTGATACTGTTTTGGGGGATCGTATCCTGAAGTTTGGTTGGAGGGTAGATAGGCTGCATGAAAATTATGGTTGCTCTTATAACATGTTTTATAAAATATTTACTATTATCTGAAATGTATGCAAATAAACTGTTTTTACTGGCACTATTGAAGCACACTGAGCTTCTAAGCTCACACCCTAAATCTTTTTCCTTTCAGATTTTGGGAAGGGCTTCCAGACTTGGCACTTGGAGGATCGACACATTTGATATACATCGATTATTGTAATGTTTCTATCTTTCAAATTTTTTTATTACGGTGACATGAGCCTATATTTTGTTACTTTATATTTTATACTCGATGATGTTGCCATATATGGCTTGTGGTGTATTTTCATATTTTGGATATGGTTTATTTTAGTTAACTTAAATCGTTTATGTTTGAATTTCCTATTTTTCGATTTTGATTCTCAATTCATTAAATATTTCCACAAAAAGATTTTTGGTAACAAATGTGATCTCCTAGATTTGAATTTACGCATAGGCCGATCTAGGGGGTTACATCTAATGATAAAAAATGATATAAAATTTTATATAGGAGAATTTGTTAGGATTTATGTTTTGATATAATAATTGAAAAATAGTTTTGGACTAAATTGAAAAGGTTTCAAAAATGTCTTTTAGTCCAAACAACTTGAAAATAAGTGGTAAGAGTTTTTTAGAAGTTTTGGAAATGATTTTAAAAGTTTTAAAGTAGCCAAAATGTTGTTTTCAACACAGGCGTATCGATACGGTATACCCCGTATCGATACAGTCCAAGTGTTTCAACAACAGTGATTTTCCAGAACTGAAAAACCGTACCTATATGCCCCTAGGCGTACCAATACGGTTAGGGTCGTATCGATATGCATGTACGCGTACCGATCATTATTTTAACTACCCAACGGCTATTTCCCAACGGCTATTCAAAATACAGGGCGTACCAAAACAGACAAAGGCGTACCGCTACACCGTACCGGTACGGTCCAAGGCATACTAATACGCACAGCCAGATTGAGCATAATGGCTAGTACCCGTACCGATACGGCTACCCGCGTACCGATACAGACATCATCAGAACTATATTTATTATGGGAAGCTAAGGCTTCAACGGCTCAAATTCAATCTCAACAGTCTCCAACGGCTAGAAACTCAAATGGGAGTATAAAAGGGACATTCAAGCTTCAGCAACAACTAATGATCCTCAAGTCAACAACATTATGATGAAAATTTGTCTTAGTGCTTAAATTTCTCATTTTTGTATAGACAACACTTGTGGGATCAAATGTTTATATATGCTCAAGTGTTTTAGGATTTGGGTGAGTGCTTAAAGAGTGCAAACACACACCTTGTAGTGAGGAATTATTGTTTGCTTTATTTTATTTGTTTGTAAGTATTCTCAAAGCTTGGGTTATAAGCTTTGGATGCTAGACTTGGTAATTGGGTCTAGGTTGTAAAGGTTGCCTCCTACGCCTTGTAAAAGGGGAAGAAATTCTTAGTGAATTTGGGAAATCCTTAGTAGGGAAGCTAAGGTAGTGGATGTAGAGCTTGTTAGAAGCTTGAACCACTCTAAAATCCTTATGTCAAATTTCTATATTTTTGCTTCCACCACCAAAACCCAAAATACAACTTCTCAACCACTTGGCAAGCAATCCAATTAAAGGATATCAAGCCCAACAATTGGTATCAGAGCGAGGCTAAATCAAAAAGGCTTAACATCCTATTGAGATGATCCGGGAGGCTCGTTACAACATCAATCAACCGGTGAAATGGCTAGCGATCCCACTTTTGTCCAATTCGAAGAAGGCCGCTCAACCACGTGTCCTCTACTCTTCAAAGGAGATTTCTACTTCTAGTGGAGCCACCAAATGAAGTTCTTCATCAAAGCTCTTGTCTTAAATCTTTGGGATATAATTGATGAGGATTTGTGGAAGGTCCTAAGAAGAAGAAGAATAAAAGTTCAAATGACACGAAAAAAGCCAAGATAAATGCCAAGGCAAATCACACTCTCCTTTGTGAACTCAATGAAGACGTTTCCACGAATGTCTCCTTTTGCAAAAGTGCCAAAGAGATGTGGGAGAAACTAGAGAAACTTTATAAGAAGGAGGAGATAAAAAGTGCAAATGTGGATGGCAAAATGGCTCATGAAGAGCCCGAGGTATCTTCTAATTCACCATCTTTAATTCCATATTCATTTGATGAATTACAAGATGCTTATGATAAATTGGTTTTAGAGTTTAAAAATCACATTTCGAAAAATAATATATTGGTTTCGAATTTGAAAATTTAAAATGATTTGATTTCTAAAACCAAAGATGAACTTGAAGCAAAACTCAATGAGTTTGAACAAAAGAATGTCAATTTACAAAATATGCTTCAAAGTTTAGAAAAAGATCATCAGAAGGAAGTGGAGAAAAAAAGATTTGATTTCCAAAGAGCTTGAAAAGAAAAACAATTTGGGAAAATTAAATTTTTATCAAAGACAATCTAGTGCCCTAGATTTTTAAATGAAAAAGTTTTTAGAAGTATTTGGGTCCCAAAAGGACTAATTACTTCAACTAAAAATGATGAAATTGAAAAATGGATTCCTAAGGGGACTAAATTATGTGCTACTAATGCCTATGGATCCAAAGCAATTTGGATACCAAATTTTTTGTGATTGTCTTATTGTAGGTGTGATGAAGCATTTGATCAACAAGTTGATGAACCATGGAAGCTCTATGCACACAAGGATGAACACTTGAAGAATGAAGGTTTCACATTCTCCATTTGGTTCAAGTGTGGTAAAATTAGTTGAATTTTGTTCATTTTAATTTGATTTATTTATTTTAATTCAACTAGTTTATCATATATGTTGGACTAACATTTGAATGTTGCTTGAGTAAGGGGGAGCCAATCTTAAAACAAAACTTATTTTTGTCAAATTTTATTTAAAACCCTCCATTGTTATTGGACTTAAAAGTTTTCAAACTTTGGTTTGAACCATTTTTGATATAACAAAAAGGGGGAGAATGTTTTAAAAAAAAATGATTTTTCAAATGAATAAGGGGAGCTTATATGATTTTAACAAATTAATCTCTTATTCAAATTTTATTTTTACTAAGGGGAGAATCTCAAAAACAAATTTTCAAGTTGGTTTTATTATATAAAAAAGAAGGAGATTGTTAGGATTTATGTTTTGATATAATAATTGAAAAATAGTTTTGGACTAAATTGAAAAAAGTTTCAAAAATGTCTTTAAGTCCAAACAACTTGAAAATAAGTGGGAAAAGTTTTTGAGAAGTTTTGGAAATGATTTTAAACGTTTTAAAGTAGCTAAAATGTTGTTTTCAACACAGGCGTACCGATACGATATACCCCGTATCGATACGGTCCAAGGGTTTCAACTACAGTGATTTTTCAAAACTGAAAACCATACCGATACGCCCCTAGGCGTACCAATACGGATCGGTTCGTACCGATACACATGTACACGTATCGATCCCCGTTTTAACTACCCCAAATGGCCATTCAAAATGCAAGGCGTACCGAAACGAACAAGGGCGTACCGATGCACCATACTGATACGGTCTAAGGCGTACTGGTACGCACAACCAGATTGAGCATAACGGCTAGTACCTGTACCGATACGGCTACCCGTGTACCGATATGGACAGCATCAGAACTGTATTTATTGCGGGAAATTAAGGCTTCAACTACTGCAATTCAATCCCAACGGTCTCCAACGGCTAGAAACTCAAATGGGAGTATAAAAGGGACATTCAAGCTTCAGCAACAACTAATGATCCTCAAGTCAACAACATTATGATAAAAATTTGTCTTAGTGCTTAAATTTCTCATTCTTGTATAGACAACACTTGTGAGCTCAAATGTTTATATATGCTCAAGTGTTTTAGGATTTGAGTGAGTGCTTAAAGAGTGCAAACACACACCTTGTAGTGAGGAATTATTGTTTGCTTTATTTTATTTGTTTGTAAGGATTCCCAAAGCTTGAGTTGTAAGCTTTGGATGCTAGACTTGGTAATTGGGTTTAGGTTGTAAAGGTTGCCTCCTAAGCCTTGTAAAAAGGGAAGAAATTCTTAGTGAATTTGGGAAATCCTTAGTGGGGAAGCTAAGGTAGTGGATGTAGAGCTTGTTAGAAGCTTGAACCGCTCTAAAATATATGTGTCAAATTTCTATATTTTTGCTTTCACCACCAACACCCAAAATACAACTTCTCCACCACTTGACAAGCAATCCGGTTGAAGGATATCGAGCCCAACAGAATTCTATCATTCCTGTCAAGTTCATTAAATTTGACTTTATTTTTCTTTCTTTTGCATTTGGAATACGTTTTCCTTAAACTAATGAAAAGCTTTGAATATAAAATATAATTATGCATTTCACAATCATGGTCTGATTGAAGATGAGAAATTGCAATAAACATAAAAAGGAAAACCGGAGAAGTTAAGAACACACGAAAGGATGAAAGTAAAAGGGTGGAATATGTATGGACTTTCCATAAGAGAATCTTGGCTATGGCTGACAATGCTACCGTATTCTTTTCAAAAGTTATGTAATTACAATATGCTGTTTTTTTAACGATGGTAACTGAGTTTTATTATTAAAAACAATGGAAGAAATTAGAACTACAATGCACACAAGTACATAGAGAAAATTGGGGACAATAGTAAAAAGAATTCATACATAAAACAACAATATTAAACCCAAAGATACGAAAAAAAATCAAATCTTTCCTTCAGGGTGACGTCCAACATCAAAAAAACCCGGTAACCTTCATAAAAACTTTTTGTTTCTATTGAACGAGACGCTTTATGAAGTGATAAAGGAGTAGTGAGCGAATCAAACTATCTGGCAGGATGCTTCACTACACAATACTGATTATATCGGTAAACATCCTTTTACCAAAATGGAAATCTGACTATACGTGATCACCGACAAACCAATCAGAAAATAAATATCATGAGGGTCTTTATGCGACCACCAAAACAACTGCAAGGGTATGCGAAAAACGTATCAAAATTTATAAAGATCGTGCCACAAGAGCATAGAGAAAGCGTGCAACAATATGCTGTTTTTAAAGTTAGAGGATCAAATTTAAAGAAATTTGATTCAGAGATTTAATTTAAGTAACAACCATGTAATTAGATATTTAAACCCCCACTTTATACATGAAATTAAATTTGTTTCCAATCCAAGTGTATATATATATATATATAATAGTCTTAAGGTGATTCTAAGGTAATATCTGTTTATACTTTTTTAACCCTTTGATGTGCCGTGTATATTCTTTAATAAAAAAGTGTGTATATATTCCAGTCTCAATGAAAGAGGAAATGTTGTTATCCTTAGCTCTAAGTGATTCGAGTTATAACAATATACCTGTACGGTGTATGTACGTTCTTAAAAAATAAAATTAATAAAAAACATGATCTTATAATCTCACTAGACAGCTAAAAAAATATATTCCATATTCTGCACTTGCTAAAATAATTACAATTTAGATGGATATTATTAAGGTACCTGTTCCAATTAGTGGAAGATGGACTTAAATCATAGGTCATTATTGTTTAGGCATCAAAAGGAGTTTTAATTCCCCAGCAGTGACCACTAGCTCCCACTTCGCTTTATGCTGCCTTGGGGCCACCAGCAAAAAAAAAAAAAACTGTTAACTGAAAAAAAATCTTTTTTCTCCAAATAAATAAATAAAACGTAAAGTTTATTTTCTTATTCATGACTAAATTATATATAATCTCCTTAAAATTTAACAATGTGCAGGCTTAATTGGTTAGGAAATAAAATAAAAAATATCCCAAAACAAAATAAAAATGTAGCAAAAAAAAACAAAACAAAGTAAAATTAAATTGAAAAAAATTAGAAAACGAAATATCAGACCAACAAAGTAAAATTAAATTGAGATAACTAGAAAACAAAATATCATACCAACAAAACACACGTCCTGTGAGCTGCAATGACATATATGAGATGAAACACCGGAAAAAGAAAGTGAGAAACAAAACTCGTTGTCTCTATCCAGATATAAGTTTAAACGGATTTAAATAATATATTAAATCAACAACTATATTAATTGACCTAAGATACATATAGTCAACATTTAGCTTTAGTAGAAGTCCATTAAGATATCAATTGTGTATTGGTTGAACACAGAAATGCTCTAGACTAATGAATGGAGAGCAGTTGGGTGGTTTTAGATTCTTAGGGAGATATGAAATGAGGTATAATTTGACATTTAGGTTTGATTTTTTTTAAAAAGGTATTGTTTCACGTGTTTCAGAATCTACAATAGATAGTGGAGACCACGTACAAAAACAATCTATTACATTTAGATTTTGGGTTTAGGGGCATAGTTGGCAAAATTTGAGGAACAATAGAGTTGAAAACTAATTTTAAGGAAATGAAGAAGGTGGAGTAATTTTTAGAAATATACGATAATTACTACAATGAAGACCAAAATTATCTCCCGCAGAAGGCGATCAAGATTATTTTATATTTTTTTGTAGGTTCACCTCTTGCAGCTGGTGACCAAGACGGGTTTATGTTCACAACATTTTTAGCAAATTGAGAAAAATATTAAAATAATTAAAATTGTCTTTTGCAAGAGATGACTTCACCATGTACTGTAGTATTTTTTGTAAATTTCCAAAAATTTTCTTACCTGTTCTATTTTTCAAAAATTAATTTTAAATAACAATATTCTCCAAATTTTGCCGGTATAGTTTCTCCCTAATTATGATTTCTAAACATATAACTCAATGGATTTTGGTCAACCAACTAATTATTCATCCTCGAGAACACGTCTCCAGAAGAAAAAAAAGTTGATGGGGACTGATACTTGTTGATAAGGTTTGTAGGAGATGCCAACACCATGCACTCTGGTAGCTTTGTGAAATGTCATCGTCTTTACAAAGTAGAGGCATTTAATTGCACTGATTGGTGAGCACAATATGGATAGGATTCTTCGGTTTCATCTCTTTCCTTAAAGTATGAACGTGAAGGAGGGAAATTTACTGGGATACTCCATTCCATTTGTTGAATGAGTATGTAGTATAACAGTTTAATTTAAGGCTAAAAAGGAAGTTTCGAAACTTTTTTAAGTAACTTAAAATATTAAATATTATACTTTTTGATAATATTTTAAGTTGTTAAATTTTAAAATTTGTGGAAAAACACCAACCTTATTATAAAAGAATATAACATTTTAAGTTGTTTAGACAAGTTTCGAAACTTACAATTTTTTAATTCTATATAGATTGTTGTACCGTATACTCCTGTTTTTTTTTCTTTCTTTTTACAGCTCCGTCTGAACAAAAGCAACACAAGTTTAGCCACCTAAAATTTACAGCATGTTGTTAACAAGTAGCTATAAATTATAGCCTATAATTTAGTTTGATTTCTCTCTCAATTCTGTTCATTAGAGAGAGAAAGCGTGAGCTCAGAAAACTGCAACATGAGAAAGAAAACAATTGGATTTCCTTGGACTGAGTGAAATACAGTTTCAGCAGCAGGAACACGGTAAAGAAACGAGGGATAAGCCAAACATTTGTGCTTGCGAGTTATTCGATTTGGATGTGAAAAAAGAAATTTAACTCTGGTTGGCGTTTTGCAGCATTCCTTCCTTCTTTAAGTGCTGGTTAGTTGCAGCCAATTTGTTGGTTGTGGTGAGATTTCTTAGCTATGTATGATTTATTAAGAACAAGGTGGTGTAATTTGGCGATTATGAGTCAATGAGGGATACGCCAACTTGTATGTGTTGTACTTGTTTCCTCCAATTAAGATTAGAGAGATTTTTAACGAGGCACATACAGGGTTGAGACAATTATGAGTCAATGAATAAAATCATATTTGCGTAGCAAAAAAAATGTTATTCTTGAGTAGAGCTCAAAGTCAAGTAGTTTGAGCTATTAAGTGAGTCAATTTTGAGTATCTTAATATTTTAATATTAATTTTTATTTCATTAAAAAAATTCTATTTTTTATTAGCTCAAACTCGAACTCAAACTTGAGTTTTCAATATATCAATCATGTAAATGAATTTAATCAAAACCAAAACTAAACCCAATTTAAATTTTATTTTATTTTGAGCCTACTTTGAGCTTAAATAACAATATTCGATTGAAATTTACTGAGTCTTATGTAGCAAATTTCAAACGAGTTCAGTTTTGTCACTGTTCGAGCTCGATTTGGCTGTTAATTAATAAAAAAAAACATATTGGGCACATTGGGCCACTATAGGATCAAGTAACCCTTTTGGTCCCTTTAGGCAAAAGCAAATTGGATAATTCACTGTGATTTATCCATCAGAATGAGACCCGACCCGGCTCACGTTATTTTTTGTCCTTTTGGTAGTTGAGACTCAAATTTAGTTCAAGCGCCAAGAAGGTTGAGAAAAGAATCTAGGAGAAGAGATGAAGATCTTTTGTTGGGTGTGTTCAGTGTTTGTAATGAGTTAGACTGGTGTCCTCGTCCATTTCGGTTCTTGAATGTGGGATCGAGAAGCACGTAATGTGTAAGTTATGTCTAGGGAGTGGAACCGGATCATGTTGGGGAATGAAAGTGCCCCGATCATGCATAAATTACGTGGTATGAAGATGTTTTTGAGAGTGTGGAATGGGAAAGTTTTTGGCAATGTGGACAGCAAAATCATAGAAGTCACTTCCCTGATTCTCAGCTAAATACACGGGATGCTACTAATGGTGTCGATGTGAGTATGGAATATCGACGCTTGAATGCTGAGCTATGGCAATTATACAAACTTCAGGAGTCTACATGGAGACAAAATCGAGATATCTCTGACTTAAAAAGGTGACAAGAATATAATAAGGAACGTCGCATTGACGTGGTTGTGTCTAAACTACCTTGTGTGTGCTTCCATAATATACTTGTTTAGCTGATGCGTTGGCAAAGGGTGGTGTCAAACGAAATCCTTGGTTCCAAGTTGCTGGCTAGGGATGCGTGGGGAATGCTGCTGTGGCGTGATGGTTTTGCTGGTTACATAGGGGTTATTTGTTTTCCTTTTTGATTTGAGTGTGGGTTGAGGTGTTTTTTTTTTTTGCTTTACTTGGTGTTTATTCCGTTAGATGTCTCTGACATCATGTGCATTTTTTTTTCTCAAGATGGAGGTCTTTAATGAGGCACGCGATAATATTATCAGGGAGGGACGTAAGATTTTATATGTTATGGGGCAAACCTATAAAATTCTAAGGGGGCGAACTTATAAAATTTTAGGGGGGCAAAAATAGATTTTCAATAGAAAATACATAAGAAATTTATAAAAAAATTCTAAATCATATATGAATTTTAAATTTTTGGGGGCGACTGCCCCCTCCAGCTCCCCTCTCGGTCCCCTGAATATTACTTTATGATTTTTGCACCCGAATAAAGTCATACTTTTTTGATAAAGTTTTTTTCTAATGTTGGTGCTTTGTCTTAAAAACTTGCCTTTTCACTTCACTTTCACATATATGCATCTTACCTCCTTTAGTTCCTGCATTCAGTTTCATTACTGTATTTTCTTTTTGGTTGTATGACTTGGGTCAGTCTTAGATTTTCCATTACTTGTGTTCTATATATTGTGAATCATGTAATAAGTGGGAAATTTTTTTGTTGATGCCAGTAGTTAAAATGTATCTAATTTTGTGTGTTGTTTGATGCTTTTTGAAGAAAAATTTCCTTGTAACGCTGACAAATTGTGGAGATATTGAATTTGGATTTTACCCAAGTGTTGCACCCAAAAACGTTGATCACATTTTTAAGCTTGTGCGTCTTGGTTGCTATAATACCAATCACTTTTTTTTTTGGGTAATCTTTACACCAAGAAAGTTACACACACCCAGCAAATCCATGCCTAAAAATACAAACAGCAAAAAAAAAAAAAACTCGAGTTCCCTGCTAAGATTGAAAAACATCACCACCAAGCTTTAAACAAGTGTTCCCTGATTATTCCTTCTTTAGCTAAGTGATCTGCCATCGTGTTTTGATTCCTTGGGACAGGAGAATTGCATCCTAGTAATATCTCAAGACATGTCATCAATTTCATCGAAGTAGTCCCACCAACGCCACAATTGCAGCAACGGGGAAGCAATCCAGTTAAGCACAACCTGTGAATCTGATTCCACAACGAGAGCAAGCTTTCCATTCAAACCTGCTTCCAAAAACACTTTTAAAGCAGTTCTTATTGCAATAAGTTCGGCGAAATTAGGACCAAAGCTATTAACAGGGCCAGAAAACATGGCAATCCCATCTCCTTTTGCATTCCTTAAAACTCCACCACACCCTGCAGAACATTCTTTAGAACCACCATCGACATTAAATTTTACCTTGCCTGCTAGGGGGACTCCAACTTGTAAGTACTTTATTGTTAGTTGATAAGTGTTCAAAAGTACTATTTTTCTTATCATTTTTACTCATATTATTGTTAGACTTAGGTTCATATTAGTTGCATAATTAGCCATTCATGCATTAATCCATGTTTCCTTCCAACGTTGAGCTTGATTACATAACTTGGTAGTTTTTGTGGGAAAAGATGTTGCTTTGGTGTGTTTTGTATGTATGTGCAGGATCATTTGCCAAAGCAAGGCTAGAGCTAGTTGCCAGGGCAATACATGAAGGAGACGCCGAGCCAGTTGCTAGGGCAATTGTCGACAAAGAACAAGGTGATATGGTAGTCAAAATTGATGAGTAGACAAGCCCAAGATGACGTGGAGCAAAGCCAAATCTCAAAGGAATTTGATTTCCATGAAGAGATTAAAGAAGAATTAAATTCCAAGAAGATATGAGAAGTTCTAGTAGGAATATAATTATAATAAAGAATTATATTCTTTAAAGATAATTTAATTCCAACTTAACTTCCTCCTCAAAGAAGGACTTTGACCTAGCCCTATAAAAGAGAGGGGAATTTCGACAACTCCAAGGGAGCAAGAGGAGAGAATTTTCGACAAGCATCTAGGGCAAGGAGATTTCGACAAGCTTCAATTCTTCATCTTTTTCTTTCTTGTTCAATTAGGTTCATGCTAGGGATTATTTATCTTGTGTTTCTTTGGAACCTAGCCATGAACTAAATCTATTTGGCTATGGTTATTGTGTTTTGTGGTTATGAGAAACTATTGGATTTTGTTTAGGTAATAAGAGTTTGCACTTTTCTATTCAAGGTTTATTCATTCTTGGTTCTTATTCTTGTTTGCGAGTGAATTGGGAGAGGATCTCGTGATTTCATCTATTTATCTAATATCGGGAGAGTTAGATTCAAGAAACGAATGAATATGATTTTTATTCAATCTATTGATGGTGAAGATTAATCCGGCTTAGGAATAAGTCAAGGATTTCAACGGCTAAGAGGAGCGCAAGATTGGTTGTTGTTCACCCTTGATTCACGTAGGGATGTATTATCAAGGCATGCACAAGTAGCTAGAGTTTCGACTTAGGGATAAGAAGAAACCATTGAAGAACGCTCTGCCGAACCTTGAAGGTTGCTGCCCAGACGCCCAAGTAGTTGCCCAACTAGTCGCCCATGCAACCATCGATTAGTTGCCAAGGCAACCCCGTTGTGCAAGTTGTCACGGCAACTGAATTGCCCATGCACTCTTTTACCAAGACGATTCAATCGGCTATCACACCTAAACTCACGATAACCTGACCTATCTCTCTCATTTGTTCTCATTTATTCTTTTACTTTATTGCCTTCTAATTTAGTTATTAGTTAAACTTCTATAATCTTTTATTTGTGTTTTTACTTTTCACAGTGCAAGAGACTAGGTTCTTGAAGTGGCACAAATCCCTGTGGAGACGATATCTTTTATACTATAACTTGCAACGTTGCACAATTGCGTAGCACTTATTACGCGCAACATTAGTATTTATCAGGATGCTACAGTAATTAGCCTGAGCCATACTGTTCTGCATTCCACAAAAAGATGATTGGAAGTTTCCAAGCTCAAATCACACCATAGGTACTAATCCTTCAAACTCTCGAGTTGGATACCTCTTTCCAAAAAGAAGCCCTTTGTAGGGATCTTGTTAAGCTTCAACGTCCAAATGAAGGATTTCACCTTAGGGAGACTTTAATCTTCCATATTTTATCTAAATAAAAAACAGGGACTTCAATTTCAGCAATTTCCAGGAGTTCTGTCAACCTTCTAACTGTAAATCTACCCGATTTATCATGCTGCCAAATGATCCTATCAGGTTTCTCAGGCCATATGGTTTCATCCATTATACCCATTTTCAGACTTTCCACTCGATTTCCTGGAGAGATGAGGCTCCCACAAGTGAAAATATCGTAACACCTTTCCTTATACAGAGTCGTTAAAGCCGAGGGTATAAAGCTCTAAGGGGTTTGTCTCCGGTCCACCTATCTTCCCAAAAAAGAATTAATTTTCCATCCCCTAATTTCTAGCAAAAAGCAGAATGATCCATCCAGCAATTCACATCAGACAGATTTTTTACAATCCCTTTTCACGCAGTAGAGGCATTTGCCTGTCCTGAGATTCATTCTATAAGCCCATTTTTGATCTTCTTCCCCATACCTTGTATATATTACCTTTCTCTACATTGCAACTTTTTCTTTAGAGTAAGTGGTATAACTTGAAAAAAAAAAACCCCATGGATTTTGGACTTTGGTTGCTATGTCAGTTAATTAATGTGATTTTGAGGTGTGGGTGAGGATATTATTATTATGATTTTGGACTCTGGTTGTTTTAAAAAAGATGTGCAATTAGTAATTTTGTTATAGATTTTAGGCAAAAAAGATGATGCATAATGACTGCATATTGTGATGTTCTTTGTTTCTTCGATGTTGTCAGAGAATAAAAAAGTAGGTCTTTGTAATCCCTATCTCCAGATAGAGTTTTTAGCAGAAAATTCCTATTAGGGATTTACAACAACTCGATGTTGCTCGAATAATTAAGGTGATTACAATAATAGTATATGTTTATATAGATATATATATATATATATATATTTAACTCTTTGATAATGCACACACATTTTGTAGGTAAAATGATTTGAACTCGAATCTTCTAGGATGAATATTATCTTTTTTTATCAGGATCACTTATTGAGTTCTGGTAATTGATTTTTGTAAGTATTAATTGGCTAAAATTTACATTTTTTCGAGGTAAATATTCAACTTAGTCTGATTTTTGTGTTTGATTATGTAAAAACTGTATGACTGACATGCTCATTGTAAACATGATTATTAACTAGGTGCGAGCATTCGATCGAGTCGAGTCAAAAAAATTCAAGTTAGTTGAGTTGAGAAGCTCTATTTTATAACTCAAACTTTATTTGAAATTTTTTTAGTCGAATTTATAAAATTCGAGTCGAGTCAAGTTGATTCGGATTGTTCTAGTTTATGTTTAGAATTAATCGTGAAACATTTATAATGTTACGATACTAATTGATTTCAATTTAAACGATTTTCTATAACCATATACTATATAATATACATTAATTTCTTCATAGTGATACACATATATCAGACAAAGTTGAGGGATTCGACCAGAACTTGAAAACTGATAAACTAATTACTAACAATTTAAAGTTATTCGAAGTTTTATTTTATAACTCAAACTTTATTTATAATTTTTTCGAGTCAAATTAAATTTATAAAATTATAATTCAATTTAACTCGAATCGAAAAATTCGATTTATTTGAATGAGCGAATCACCCCTAATTATAACTCGTCTATTTTATTAATGACATAATCTCTTAACTGCTTTTCCGTTCAAACATGTTTTAATGTATATGTCTATGTTTATGATTATGACTTGTCTATTTGTTCGCTATAGTTTGAGTAAATGTTTTAAAATTTACTGTTTTTTTTTTTAAATTTAATTTCTAGTTGTTAATAAACTTCTCTTCAGCCGGCATTCTCTCGTCGTCGGTGGATTCCCTTGTTCAAAAAGAAAAGCTCAACATTTTCAACCAACCAACGGTTCTGATTACATCCCATTTATATCAACGCCCCTGATTCAACGATACCTTCGTCTCTTTTCCTTTTGATATTCATATTACCACCAACATTTAGTCAAAATCAAAGAAACCGACCCTGCACCCTAAGCTCAACATTTTCATTCCTCATTTTCTAACTTTTGATTTAATTTTGTATTCAATTTTTTAATGCGAAGGTTTAGTTTGAGTTAACTCGTGAAGGAAAGGGTAATCGGAGGCTATGGCGGGAACGAGCGACCCCGTGGCTATCAGGGTCCCCTACAGGAACTTGAAGAAGGAATCGGAGGTTGAAATGAGCGACGATCCTCATCTTCGGATCGATCTAGATTCATCTCCTAACTCTCCTTCAACTTCTTCCTTGCCTCCGTCTAGGGTTCCCAATGGAAACCCTGCCTTATCATCGCCGATCTATGCTGGATCCAAGGATTGTAGCTTGGTAACTCTGGCTCTTAGTTGTACGGTCGCCGCCGGGGTTCAATTTGGTTGGGCTTTGCAACTATCGCTTTTGACACCTTACATTCAGGTATTTCCAATGCTTTTTTTGTTTCGCTTCAGTCTTTTGTAATTTATGTTACTTCATGTAAATTTTAACCGAAGAAAGTAGAATGTTGACTATTAATGTTCTGAAGCTTGAATTATGCTTAGTTTGATTAGTAAATGACTGTTGGAAACAGAAAAAAATAACGCCTGCCCTTTTTGCTGGTAGTCTTGAATTAGTTAGATAGTAGATGCTACAATGCTTTTTCATTAGTGCTTAGTCATTAATGTACTTAATTCTCATGTACTGTAGAAAGAATTTCTGGTCTAATTACAAGTTGCAAAGGAGAGATCATGGTGTTGAGAGGCAATTTTTCTTTATTACCTTTCCCTAGATATTCTGCTAATAATTTTTAGAACTATATACCATCTTTAACACTATCATAGATGACCCGTTCAGAAGTTGAAAAAAGAAGAAGAAATAGATAAATTAAATATTTGGAATATCAAGTGTAGTGCTGATACATCTTGCATGCTGATTATTTGGCAAGCCTGTGTATCAGAGAAAAATATTATGTCCATTTTTTGAGAGAATTTTGCATAATAAAATAATTCTCAAAATCTTTTGTCAACTTCATGCTCGTGTAATAGTATCTCTTTATTTATCATTTTTATTATTAGCTGTATTTCTTTCTGATTGCTCTGAGCTTCTCTTGAGCTACTGATGCTTTCCTTTTTTTCATAACTGTATATTTTGTTGATTCATGCAGACACTTGGAATAGAGCATGCTTTTTCTTCATTTATTTGGCTTTGCGGTCCAATAACTGGTCTTGTGGTAGGTGATGGGAAAAAGTGTTGCATATAATTCTATATTATTTCCCTTTCATTATTTTTGAATCCTTATGGGTGTAACATGATATTTAAATGTTTAACTTAATAGATCTGATATAATATCTTGTGCTGCGTTTTGAACCAACTCATAAAAAGGTTGGGTCTAGCTTTCATGTATCCTAAGCCTTCATAGAAGGTAGAGGATGTGATTGTGAGTACCCTAGAATGTTTTTTTGTTTGATTGCATAATAGATAATTCTTGTTTATTTAAAATTTCATTTTTCTCCCTTCATACCTCGGGTATCTTGTGGTATCGGCAATTGATCTGCTTCATGCTTCCTCCTTCTCTCCCATCCCCCTGTGTGTCTCTGTGTGCAAATTAGGAGGCATGATACCTCTGTGATTAAATGTCTATTTGTTATAGATGCAGGCACATAATATATGTAAAATAACTAGAGTTAAAAGAACTTAGAAAAATAATGCCCATCTGTATTTATGATTTATTGAGTTGCTTGCATTTTGATCTTAGGTTCAACCTTGTGTTGGTATTTGGAGTGATAAATGCACTTCTAAATATGGAAGGAGGCGGCCTTTTATTCTTGCTGGAGCGCTCATGATATCTCTTGCTGTAAGCATTGAAAAAGTGTTTTACCTGTGAAATAATTCATTCTCTTATGCTATTTCTAGATTTTTATATATTCTAAACTAAGTTTTGCTATCTAGGTGATCATTATTGGGTTTTCTGCAGACATCGGATACATATTAGGTGATACAAAGGAGCACTGCAGGTTTCCTCTTCTGCTTTTGATTCATTCTCTTCTGTTATAGCCCCCTCCTCTTCCTGCTGCAAAAAAATGAGGAGATTGACCGAATAATGTATGCAATGTAGCACGTTTAAAGGTACACGAGCAAGGGCGGCCTTTGTCTTTGTTATCGGGTTCTGGATGTTGGATCTTGCTAACAATACAGTGCAGGTAAGCCTTACGTGACAATTTTTTCTTCATTTTATTATGCACTTGTTCTAATGGTGGATTTTTTTAGGGACCAGCACGTGCCCTTTTGGCTGATCTATCAGGTGAATCCCCTTCTTAAGAAAAATGGAAAAAGAAAAAAAGGTTATACTCTATACAAATTAACATTGTGATGTCTACCACCGGTGGTCAGGGGTCAAGCCCTGAGCAACCCATCCCCTTCCCCCAAATTTGTATTGATAAAAAATGTGTTGTCTACTTTTGATGCTTCTCATTTACTAAGCCCTATAATACCTCACTTGTTTGAATACTGTACTTGACAAGATGCTGGATGCCTATGTTTTAGGTCCTGATCAGCATAATTCTGCAAATGCTATATTTTGCTTGTGGATGGCTGTTGGAAACATCTTGGGATTTTCGGCTGGTGCTAGTGGGAGTTGGCACAGGTCGAAATCTTTTAATGTGTTCTTATTGTGATGTAACAAACAATTATAGAAACATAGTTATTTAGATTTTAGAGCATTTATATATAAATATCTAATTTTTATCAATTATCTCGATACAGATGGTTTCCGTTCTTGGAAAGCAGAGCTTGCTGTGAAGCCTGTGCCAATCTTAAAGCAGCATTTCTTGTTGCTGTGGTAAGTGCATTATCCATTGAAGTTTTACGTATATGCCTTTCTAGGATGTTAAAACTGAAATTCTTCATATACGTATTAACTAAAGTACATTTGTATGTGTCAATTTATGCCTTAGATTAGGTATGTCACTTTCACATGTATATTGATTCTTTAGATAAAGAGTTTTAAATACTAGCATGACTTCTTTTGTTATTGAAGTTCATCTGAAATGATTTGCTTTGCATATTTTGTGGACCATTACTAGCATTTATCATATCCTTCTGATTCAATGAGCTATATATATATATACAGGTTGTTGGGATGTATATCCATTAACAATGTACGCTTATAGTGTAACTTCTTTAAACTTTGAGTGCCTTTTTAGTAGCTAGTTCTTGTGATTGATTGACAATTTTGTGCTTCTGTGGTCCAATGTTTTCTAACACTTTATTTGATATCATCCCGTATATGCTCAAAGAATTGTTTGGCATTTCTGCAGGTCTTTCTCCTATTCTGTACTATTGTGACTCTATGTTTTGCCAAGGAGGTTCCCCTTCCACCACCAGCAGATCAGCGAACTCGTTTATCTGATTCTGCTCCTTTGTTGGATGGTTCCGCACAGAAGGACTTTCAACACTCAAAATTAGAAGCTGATGCATCCATTGTTGCCAATGATAATAGGAACATTAATGGAAAGGGATACGAACGAGTGTCAACCTCCAAGCGTGCTGACTCCAAAGATAACAATGCTCAAAATGAAGTTTTTAGTGATGGACCTGGAGCCGTACTGGTAAACTTATTGACCAGTGTAAGGCACTTATCACCTGCAATGCACTCGGTGCTTGTTGTCATGGCTCTTAGTTGGGTAAGTTTCAACATTTTCGTTATGCTTTGATACCTTGAAATTGGCATTGAGCTATTTATTTGTTAATTGAGAGGGGAGAGTTACTATCGTGTATTTGGGATTAGTAGCTCAGCTCATGAAGCAAGACTGAGACCTTAGGACTTGTTAAAGAGAGACCCATGCCTCATTTTAGGATTTTGATAAAAATTCTGCTTATCTTGCATTATTACATGGGTCCCTTTAAATAGAGATTGCAATAATTAAATAAAGTCCTACCAAAACCACCTATTCTAAGAGTCCTAAAACAGTTAACTTCTCCCAAGAATAATAAAATAACTTCATTTATGAAGAGTCGTACCTAACTTCTCCTAAGAAAAATAAAGGTTCTTTTATTAATTATTAAGTCCTGCATCTATAACACAGAGACTCAAGGATCGTTAACATGTTCAGTCTGATGGTTGGGTACAGTTTCACAACCCTTTTCCTTACGGATTGGAAAGCAATCATTTAATATTATTGTTTTCGTGTGTATTCGATTCTTATTTGCAGCTTTCCTGGTTCCCTTTCTTTCTATTTGATACGGATTGGATGGGAAGAGAAGTATATCATGGAGATCCAAAAGGGAATGCTTCTGAAATAAAATTGTATGATCGAGGAGTCAGGGAAGGTGCATTTGGTTTGCTATTAAATTCTGTAAGAACTCAAGTTTAATCATGAATTTCAAGTTTCTCTTAGATGTTTTTCTTTCCATTATTTGAAGTTGATATGTTTATTGGCCTCGGTAGGTGATTAGATTTCTTTCTTTTTTCTTTCAGTAATATTTCTGTTAATTTTTGATGTAGGTTGTTCTGGGAATTAGTTCTTTCTTTATTCAACCAATGTGTCAAAGGATGGGGTCGAGGCTTGTTTGGGCAATGAGCAACTATGCAGTCTTTGCGTGTATGGGTGTTACAGCTATCATTAGTTTGGTATCTATCAGAGAATATTCTCAAGGGATTGAACATGTATTTGGAGGAAGTGGAGCAATCAAGATTGCCGCTTTATTTATTTTTGCTCTTCTTGGCTTTCCTCTAGCTGTATGTTTCAAATGACTTGCAGTAAAACTGTATATGCTTCAGAGTTTGTTTAAAAATGTTGTATTTTTGCTCATTTTTTGTTCTATTCTTGCAGATTACCTATAGTGTTCCATTTTCTGTTACAGCAGAGTTGACTGCAGATTCTGGTGGTGGCCAAGGTTCATGTCATTTATCTTCAATGGCATGTTTACTGCAGTTGCTGAATTTGGAAAGTTGTAACAATTTGTATGTTCGTGCAGGATTGGCAATTGGAATTCTGAACCTTGCAATTGTTCTTCCACAGGTATGCTGTTTGACAAGTGTACCCAATTTTAGGTCCACATATCCAAGTGTTTTCGCTGCCTTCTGTTTACTGTGTTTTTATTATATATTTTAGGCATATAAAATTAAATTTTGATGCATCGTAAATTGAATGAAAAAAAAGGTACGTTAAATTTAGTGAATCTGATTTGTATTGTTGGTTTCTTCAGATGATTGTATCTCTGGGTGCTGGTCCGTGGGATGCACTATTTGGTGGAGGAAATATACCAGTCTTTATTTTGGCTTCCTTCTCTGCTCTGGCTGCGGGGATTATTGCAACTCTCAGGCTGCCTGATCTGTCAAGTTCCTTCAAGTCATCCGGTTTTCATTTTGGATAAGGAGTAAAATGTGCTTAATAAGGCGAGAACCAGTCTGTATAAGATTCTCCGCAACGTTGAAGTGCTGCCGTTTACTTTTACAAGATGGCTATCATCACTAGGATGCATAATTTTCATATTAAAAAAGATATGCATGTTAAATGCCCAAAATTCATTCATTTCCCCCCACTGTGGGTACATGTATATGTAGAGTGTAAATTGCCAATCATTATATTGAAAAGGATATACACGTTCAAAGCATGATTAGTGTCTAATGTACTCTGAAAACTCACTTGTAGCTCTTCTAGCATTATACAGATCAATTCCTTTTCTTTCTTGTAATTTATAGAACAGTAGATGATTGCTACTCTGCTGTTGCTTTTGTAGTTTAGATTTAACTGTTTGTTTTGTGTTGAAGTGGGCAGCATAGGCATTTCTGCCTGGAATTGGATGGCAATGGGCATGTGATAAGCTGCAGAAGCTGTGTGTTTGATTCTGTAAAGGGTGTGTAGTGCATCACTCAAGTAGGTGCAAATTCTTGTTTATATGGTTCCCACTTACTGTACTGTACTGTTTATGAATGCGAAGTCTAATGCCATTGCCACGTGATTGCTGAATTCTTGTTCCTATTGAAATCTCTAGTTAACATGAGCTGGTTCTTCCTATTGAAAATGTGTTTCAATTATATAGATTAAGGCCTTGTTTTTCAAACCAGCTTTTGGTGTTTCAATTATATAGATTAAGGTTTTGTTTTCTATTGCTTTTCAAACCAGCTTTTGTTTGAAACCAAAAACAATGAAAAACATTAGCTTTTCAGGCTAAAACTATTTTTTAGTTTGGTTTTAAAAATACTTTTCAAAAGCTGAAATTTTCAGCTTTTAGCTTTTTCAAAAGTATTTTTAAGTAAATTTACTCATATCCCTTGTTTATATCATCAATTTTTTTATATTTTAAAAAAATATCTAAAATAAACATTTTATCTACTTAAAATTACTTTTTAACAATAATACTAAACATTCCAAACAATCTAAATATATTTTTTAAAATTATTTTTTATCGTCTTTTCTAAAAAGCAATGTCAAATTGGGCCTAAGAATGGAATAGAGATGTATCTGTGAGGGTTGTCATTAAGCACAGGAAATGCAGAAGAAGAGAAGTGGTCGAGAAAACAGCACCAAGTTGCATTTTCCCCCCTCAATCAACTCCACAAAATTTAGAGAAATTAGCAGAACAGCAACAGAGAGGGCAGGTGACGTCAAGCACATGGCCTCCTTGCAATTGCATAACAGAAGCAAAACCAAAGTAAGGCTCAATCCGCACAGCTAATCAAGTTTCTAGACACAAAATCACCCATAATAAATAGCACCATGCCAAAAATTTTAGGATAAATGCTAAAATAAAGATAACTTCTGAGGATTGTTTACGTAAAGAGTTTTAATCTTTTTAAGGGTCTATTTTTGTGCCAAACCTTTTAGTTTAGATTTAGTAAATTAATTACTTATCAATATATAAAATAAAATTATCATTATAATATATTATATTCATGTTCAGGATTTGTGGTTCTTTCTCTTAACAATGTCATCTCTAAGTTTTAAATCTGAGTTCTCTTCTTGGGAGTGTAATGTGTCTTGCCATTATACCCAACGCAGGTTGGTTTTATTGATGTTTAGATTTAAATTTTTATTATATTTATTTATATTTTAATTTAAATTAAAATAAACATTAATATAATAATATTTATTTATAATTTGGTTTTATAATATCACATGCATTGTACGTGTACCCTGAACTAAATTTAATATAAGAGTAGTTATGTGTTTAATAGTTTTATATGTACTTTGATACACATGTCTGTTAGTTTTAGGGATTAGAGTTTTACTTAAGGGTTTAAAGTTTAGGAGTTAAGTTGTAGGGTTTGGAATTTAAAGTTAGTGTTTAGAATTTTGGGTATAGACTTTAAGGTTTAGGGTTTAATTTTTTAAGGTTATGGTTAAGAATTTAATATTTGGGTTTTATATTGTAAATATGCAGGCTTGTGTAAAATTAGTTTTACACAACTTGTGTAGTAAAATTTCACCTTTTTAAATTAGATAGTTTAAACTATAAATTTCAAAATGGATGAATAATTAAGTTGGGAGATTTTCCATCATTTGAGCGCAAATTTGACCCTTAATATTAAGGATAATTATTTCATACACAGTGAAATTTTTAAGTTTCTTCAAGCGCTTTAGTTTTAAGTTTAAGAATTTAGTTTAAGGTTTAAAATTTAAGGATAATGGTTAAAATTTAGTGTTTAGGATTAGAATTTAGGGTTCATTGACTGAAACCTAAATTCATCATCCTATTACCCTAACATCCAAACTAAAAATTTTATTCATAAATCCTTAAATCTAACCATTATCCCTAGATTCTAACCCCTTAAACCTAAACACCCAAACCCTACACACTAAACTAAATTCATACACCCTAAAGCTAAGACACTTGTAGAAGCTTTTAGTTTCCACCGCTGGTGTATTAAATATAAATCCTAATATTACTGTTAATTTGCAAAGCAATATTTGATGTATTGATGTTGTATAGTTATATGCACCGTCGATGAATTAAACAATGACACTCTAGGGGAAAGAAGGGGAGGTGTTCCTAGTGGGTCTAGAACCCATGACTTAAGGGAATACGAGGGAACAAAATAGGGGTGTAAATGAATCGAGCTTGAACAAACAAGACTATGTTCATGTGTTTATTATTAAAGGTGTTCATGTTCTGTTCGTGTTCGTTTAAAATTTTAATATTGTATTCATGTTCGTTTATTTATTTTTGAAGGTGTTCGTGTTCATTCGTTTAGTGTTCACGAATATGTTCGTTTAAGTTTCCGCTAACTTGTTAGTTTAATTGTTACGATCGTGTTCGTTTAAGTGTTCATGAACGTGTTTGTATATTCGTTCGCGAACATGTTCATTTATATATTAAGAAATGTTAACTAAATTAATAATAAATAAATAAAAGCAACAAAATAAATCTTACATTTCAACATGAACTTATATAACATCCTTAGCAACAACAAAAAAAGTATTTAGATACATATACAATCATTTTTATCCTATAAACGAGCCTATAAACAAGTCTATAACGAGCTTGTTTGTGAACATAAACGAATCGAATACACCTCTGTTCGTGTTCGTTCGTTTATTAAACGGAGATACAGATTTTGTTCATACTCGTTTATTTAGCTTAATAAACAAACATAAACGAACGTTATATGAACAACTTGTCAAAAGCTCTATGTTCATTTATACCCCTAAACAAAGATGAGCAGCTTGACCAACCGACCAAATGTGTTTACTCGTAAATTTTAAAAGTTATCCCTATCTAAATTTATTTTGAATAATATACAATCATTTAATATATTAACGCATCATAAAATTATATATCAATACATTGAATACTCGCTCTTAATTTATATATTTTTATGTAACTTTTTTCCCTTTCACTCACTATATAAGTTTCTCATTACATAATGTAATTATGTCATGTCATAGACTCACCGGTCCGTTTTTGAGTAATATGTGTGTGGTTAGCATAAAAGTGATACACTCTGGTTTTCTTAAAAATCATTAGTCAACATCAAATGTAATTTCATAAAATGCAAAACATCTTAATCCCAAAGTAAGTCCATATAATCTCTCAACTTTAGTTCTTAATTCCTTCCAAATTACACATCCAATGAAATATGAAAACAATGAACATTCATTTGGTTTATGTGCAGAGGATGGAAGAGCTGAAGATCGTGGATAAAAAAAACACACAAAAACTTGCTTCCACTTCAAATGTAGTCCACAATGCAATTAGGTTAAAAAATTATAAAAAAAAATATGCGTTACGACTGTTTTTTGATAGATGAGGTATACTACATGTGTCTCGTTAAATTCTCTTAAATCTAGTCAGAAAAAAGAGTACGTATGGTAGTATTTTACAGAAACCTTACGAGTTGAACTCAACAAATTACAGATACAAAAAACAAAACTGAATAACAATTAAGGTATATGTACAAGTTTGTTAAGTTAGGACGTTCATAGATGTTGAGCTCAACCTTTATCATTGGAGAATATTTGTTTAGCATGGACTTATAGGAAGTCGTTTTTATTTATTGGGAATGAATTATTAAGTGAGATGGTGAAGTGAAATTAATCAAGTTAAAGAAGGGAAGACGAGGATAATAGGACATGGAATGAACATGGGCTCGACGACAAAATAGACCAGCTCTTGTTGGGTCCATTTTTGTTTGATGTGAAAATTCAAAATTAAATTAGTTTAGTAGGAACTTAAATAAAGTTAAATATTTGAATTCTTATGTTGTAAATGATACAAATTGAGTTTGAGTGATTGTTTTTACTAGGAGTTGGGCAAAACTCGAATGATTCAACTCGATGTGAAAATACTCAACTTGTTTTGAATCGAATTATATTTTTATAAACTCGACTCGATTCGAAAAAATTATAAATAAAGTTTGAGTTATAAAATAAAAAATGAATAACTCGAAATTTTTAGTAATTAGTGGATTAGTTTTCAAGTTCGAAGTGAGTATCTCAATTTTGCATGATATATATATATATATCACATATGAAAAATATAAATATATATATATATGTGTATCGTATATGATTATAGAAAACCGTTTAAATTGAAACTAATTACTACGATAACATTATAAATGTTTACAAACAGAAACTCGAACGACTCGAAAAAATTCAAATAAAATTTGAGTTATAAAATATGAATCTTCAACTCAACTAACTCAAAAGAAAATTACTCGACTCGACCGAATTAATTGTTACAGTAAACATCTGCAACATTCAATTAGTTGACCAAAACTTCGAATATGAAATATATAGTTTGAAATTAGAAACTCATTGATTCAAATACAGAGGACTGAAACCGGTAAAAGGATAATGGATGGGAAAGAGGCTTTAATGCACGATCCCTGTTGGTGGTTAGGTGGCAGTCTCAGTCCCTGCGCTCTCTGGTCCCATTCCCTAGATTCCTTCCCCCCTATGCCTTTAAACCCTAATCCAACTCTCAAGCAACCCTTGCTTTCTTCACTTGAACCCTAAAACGTGAAACCCTAAACTCTTTTCACCTATATGGAATATGAACACTCTGCTTATCTTCTTAATCTGTTTAAACAAATAACAAAATCAGATTTGTTTAAGCATATTATACCCTTTTTCCTCTCTCAAAGTCGGCCACTTCGCATTATTAAATTATCAAATACGCCCTTCTCCATCCTTATAGCTATGGATGGAAATGAAGCTTCTTGAAAATTTTAATTTTTTCCTTGTGTTTTAAGACAACCGTCTCTGTTGAGAAAACCCCACTATTTTGTCTCTTAAGTGTGCGACAAAAGATGAAAATGACCTCAAATTATTGAGCTTGGAATCACTCGTTGGAAAATGTTTTCAGAGGCACTAAAACACTATTTACCAGGCTTAGTTCCCATTCAATTTCCCAACTATGCCTTCTTTTTCTTCTCTCCTTTTCTCCTAGACAAGGAAATCTGTGTACCAAACACATGATATTGTTAAAAGAGATAACCATAAATCATTTAGTTACGAAATTTTATTTATTTATAAAATAAAAATTAAGTCTTTTTTATTTTTTTTTAAATCAACCCTCATATAAAGAGAAGGGTAACTCTATTAATCATGCATGCACTCTATCAGAACATATATTATATAAGAAAGAAAGTTTCTTTTTCCCTACAAGTTGATAAGGTATATAAGCTATACCCTTTTAACAAATCACTACATCACCCTTCCAATTCAAGAATTTCCTGTTTTTTTTTCTTATATCAAAATCAAATCCATATTTTGCTTTTCTTACATTAAACTCCGTGTCCAATCCGAAGATCTGAATGAGACGATGAATATAGAGTTTTGTTGATAGTTTTGGAAGGCTTATTAGATTTAGAACCGGCGCCTGTTCTGCACACTACTGCTGGGTTATGTCTTGCAATGGGATGGCTTTTTTCCCAGCAAATTTCGTGCTCCAAACTCCTCACGAGGAAGATCATCAACCCTCCACTTCCATCAATCAGATGCTTCCTTCTTGTCTACCCCAAGACTTCCAGGGTATTTATGCACATCTTTCTTCATATATGTATGTATGTATGTATGTATGTATGTATGATTGCTGATGGTTTTGATTTGGTTTCAGGTGTGGCATCGTTTCTTGGGAAGAGATCGATGTCATTTTCAGGTATAGATGTGTGTGAAGAAGCAAATGGGGAGGATGATTTATCAGATGATGGTTCACAGGCAGGAGAAAAGAAGAGGAGGCTTAACATGGAGCAGGTCAAGACTCTTGAGAAGAGCTTTGAGTTGGGTAATAAGCTTGAACCCGAGAGAAAAATGCAGCTGGCTCGAGCTCTTGGGTTGCAGCCAAGGCAGATCGCTATCTGGTTCCAAAACAGACGAGCTAGGTGGAAAACCAAGCAACTTGAGAAAGACTATGATCTACTCAAGAGACAGTACGAAGCAATCAAAGCAGAGAATGATGCACTCCAAGCTCACAACCAAAAGCTCCATGCTAAGGTAATAATATTAATCTTATAACCTTGAAAACCGTTACGCTTTCTGTCAGCAATCATGGTAGCTTCTTCTTCTTTGATTGGATGCAGATTATGGCACTGAAAAGCAGAGAACCAACTGAGTCCATCAACCTCAATAAAGAAACTGAAGGTTCATGCAGTAACAGAAGTGAAAACAGCTCATATGTAAAGTTGGATATCTCGATGACACCGGCAATTGACAGCCCCTTGTCGACTCATCCAACCAGCATAACCTTCTTCCCAACATCCAATATTAGGCCAACAGGTGGAGGAGGTGGTGGTGGTGCACAACTATTCCAGTCCTCGTCGTCAAGGCCGGATCACCACCAATGCCAGAAGATGGATCAAATGGTTAAAGAAGAAAGCCTCAGCAACATGTTCTGCACCATTGAAGAACAAACCGGGTTTTGGCCATGGCTTGAGCAACAACATTTCAATTGATCATGGTTTCATATGTATAATTATAATATCAATGTTTTGGTACCTTCAAAGTGGTGTATAAAGGTTGAATTATATCCAGTTTAAACTTTTGGGGTGAAAAGATACTTATGGAGGAATAAAAGTGTCTTTCTGGTTAAATATATATATCAGGTTCTCCTAGGATGTTTGCTAGGTTGGGTCAATGCGATAAGAATTTCCAAGTTAATTATGAGTCCAGTTGGTTTGCAGCACCGAGTTGTTCATGATTAACAAACATACTGCGATGGTTAATCATTACTACTACATTAAATTCGATTTTTTTTTCTGATTTCATCATTCAGTAAACAAAATGAAGAGAGAAAGAGAGTATCCAACACACATTTCAAGGGGAGAAGAAGACAAATAGATGAAGAGAAGGAAAAAACAAGGAGAGTTGGAAAATGATGCATCCTCGTGAAGGGGACGTGGGCAGTGGCAAATCTTGTGCTGACAAACAAGGGAATGGCATCCAAAAGCCAAGGTAGCCCACCTTTTGGCTTCTGACACTACCCAACTCTCTTTCTTCCTCCCCTACTTTTGAGTCTTTAATTGCTGCAGCAACCATAATAATAAGATTTTAGTTTTAAGTCTTTGACAATACTAAAGTATTATATACTTGATAAGAAAAAATTTTCGCAAGAAATTTATCTGATTCTAACATAGAGGACTCTATGATTGATGATAATAACAAGAAGGTTTAAGATATCAATTAATTGGTCGAAAGATTAAGAATATTTATATTATTTTATATTATATTAGTTCAAATTTTAATATTTACTTTTAAAATGTAAAAATAAAAGGTCTAAAGAGTAATTTTGCCTATGTAGTGTTCCCCTCCTTTTTTAATTTATTAATTTAGCTCTCAAACTCTTAAATTGTATCAATCTCGCCCTTGACTATTGTTGATTTATAGAGTTGTTAAATTATGCGTATGTGGCCGATATCCGCTTCCACATCAGTCGTTATCGTCAATTGTCTTGTCATGTCGATGATGACATGTCAGTTTTGATGGCGTGATAGTACAAATGAAGATTTTAGAATTAATTATTCATTTTAAAATTACATTTAAAAAAACTCATGTCATTGTACTGTCATACCCTCAAATTGACTCGTTAGCATCTTATTGGAGGACACCAATTTATTAAAGAAAATGACATATGAACATACTAACTCACACACTAATGTTCATTCACATTCTACTAATTGTGTGGCATCTAACCCCATATCCACATGGTCCTACCTAGCTCATTCAATTATAAACCACCACACACGTATTTGTTAATTATCACATCTAGTTCCAATTCTTCCCCACTGTTTTGCTTCATCAACGATCCAAATTCGAACATCGAAATCTTTATCATATGTTATATGTGGATAAGTTGTTCGAGTTCGTCATTGTACAGTCCCGTTGCTTTCGGTTTGTCACACTAGTACAGTAATATTAAAATATGAGTTTTTGTATTACTTGGGGTTGCCCACAATGTGTAACACAGGGAAACAAGAAAAGTACTACAACTAGGGTTTTGGTTCATGCTGGCTAGCCCACCCTTGCATAGGATTCTTCCCTGTGCATTTGTATATATTATAAAGAAAAGACCGTAATGCAGATTAGTTGGTAATATTAATCAATGTGATTTCATTTTGTGGACTCCATAAACAAAACTTGGATTCTGGGGTTATAATTAGCCAATAACCCCAATTAGATGTGTAAGAAAATAGTATATTTGAAATATTATAGTTTTATTTTTTATGGGATCATGTGAAGAGATTTGGGATAATCTTCGATTGGCAACATCATGTGGTTAATTAATACAGTTTTAAAATGCCAACATGGATTAGTGGTTTTAAATAATGCTTAGTGACAAATAAAGGATAAGTAAAGAATTGGGGGTAGTAATGCTATAGATGAGTTTGTTTCCTGGCCACGTGCATACTGGTTTTAAATTTAATTCTTCGATTTGAGGAAGGATTTATTAATTGGGTTTTATTTTGATACACAGTCCGCATAAAATATTTTTATATAAACTTTCTATAAAATCTAAACTCTAACCTCTAAACCCTAAATTCCTTAAATTCTAAACCCTACAACCTAAACCTCTAAACTTTAAACCCTAAACTAAACATATAACCCCTAAATTTAAAAAGCACGTGTAAACTTTAATTTACACGGAATGTGTATTAAACTTTTTCTCTTATTAATTCTAAAGTGTTTTAAAAAAATTGTATATTATAGAATTCAAGGAGAAGATCGTCTGCATGTCTGCAATTAGTAATTAATTAATCACCAGAAGTCTAAAAAGCCCTTGATAAAGAATCAATAGCTCAATCGAGTTCTTGTTATGTACGAAAGAATTCAATTGAGCTCTTATGAAATTAAGAAAAAAAGTCAATTGAGTTCTTCGGTCACATTGATCAATATTGTTGTTAATTGATCAAAAGGTCAATCAAATAACATGTGCTAGGTTGTGGAACTGTCGCGTCAATAAACAATGAAAAAATTAAAAAGAACATATTAAAAATCACAATGTCTTTTCAACGGGTTAGTCCAAGTGGTAAGCAGTTTAGTATCGCTTAAGTAGGTCTCGAGTTCGAGGCATTGTGTACGCAAAAAAATTCCGCTAGGAGACTCACCCACCAAAAGCCAAGTGTGCGTCGCGAGTTCGTTCGGATTAGTCTGGGTGAAGCCTTGGAAATCGAAAAGACAACCCAAAAGAAATCACAATGTTTTAAAAGATAATATATGATTATAAAAAACTATAAAGATCATAAATGATCTTAAACTATAAAAATCAGAGAAACAAAAACTCAAAATTTAATTTTATAAAATATTATATAAAATTAAAATTGTTGAAAATCGTAAGTCAAAATTATTTTTAGGCTAAAAAAATACTTGGTTTAAAAATGTGTGTTCTAAAAATTAGAGTCGTCATTGGTGGTTTTAGACTAGGCGCAATCGAAAACCTATAAAAATATTTGTTCAAAAAAAATTTAAAAACTCTTTGAAAAATATAGCTTTAGAGGTTTGCGTTTAAAAAACATGATAAAAAATGAATTTGAGAGTAAATTATGCGTGAGAAAGATTAAAGCACCTTACGATGTCTAAAATTGATACAATTTTTAAAATCGTGCGTTGTTTCAATTTTTCTTAAAATTATGGATTCACATTTAAATTCAAAATGTGGTTCATTGAATGAGTGTAAATTTTCCGAAGGATATCTCTTTATCATAAATAATTACAAACGTCGCAATCCACAAAGTTTAATTAACGCAACAAGAAATTAAGTGGGTAAGATTAAATAAATAACTAAATAAGTAGATATATAGATAGACACGTTAAGATCGAATAACAAAAACTTACACAGGTTAAAGGGATAATTAAACTGTAAAAAGGATTGACTTGAAAGAAATTAGAAATTAAATGGGTATGATTAAATAAATCAACATGCTAAGAATAAAATTAAATGTAGCATAAAATTATATGGGTGAAAATGTAAATAAATATGTGAAGTGGACTGAATGGAAAGAAAATAGAAATTGAGTGGGTCAAAATACAATTAATCAGACGAAGTTAGGACTAAAGTACAATAAATATAATATGGAGGAACTACAAGTAGAATTAACCCAAAATATACCCAAAAACATAAATCCTTACCGCGGACCCGGGTTCAGCTATCTAATATTCCCGCAAACACTCTTCCTTCACTTATGTTTACAACTTCGAACTATATTTCGCTACATTTTTTTAGTTGTATTTGTAGTGTACGACAAATATTAATTTATTTTAGGTTTTATATATTACAAAAAGCCTTTTAAAGACTTAAAAGAAAGTATTTGCAAAATATAAAATTTTAAAAATATAAACTCTTAATTTTTTTCGGTTTACAATTATATGTATTCAATCTATTGACTAGCTAATTCGATTTGAGTACTACAAGAACTATCATAGAGACGATACTTCTAAGTAAATTTGCTTCCCTCGTAACGTTAAATTCGTACCATTGATTTTACTTAAGAAATTTAACGCATCATCTCGATAAAACAACTAATTAATGATGAAAAAAACTTATTTTAATTTAACCAAAACATGACAACATGTGAAGCTTGAATCATTATCTAAAATTAGAAGAAGGGGAAGAAGAAAAATCAAATCTTAACATATAATTTTCTTTTATAATAATAATAATAATAATAATAATAATAATAGGCCAAAACCCCTGGGGCTAACCTCAAAATAAGAATTGTGTAAAAAAAAACCTCAAAATAAGAAGAGTAGAAGACTGGGACAAAAAGAAATAAGAAGATGGGCTTAGAAGTCGGAACTCAAACAATCCAATTGGGTATAAATCTAAATAGAATGAATTTATTTATTTAGATTCAAAACCCAATCCAATTTGTAATTTTTGAAATATGAACAAAACTTTAGCCCTAACAAACTAAACCATATACCCTAAATTCTCATCACTAACCTTAAATTTTAAACCCTTAAAGTTTAAGTCATAAACTAAACTCATAACCATAACTAAAAGACTTGTGTAGACTCAAGTTTACACGGTTTGTGTATCAAAGTTTTTTTCGTTTAAAAATAGATGAATTATATCATAGGTTACTCTATTATTAGTAAGATTTTAATCAATTGTCATAAATAAGTCATTGGGTCGTTTAATATTAGATGAATTTTTAACATAGAATATTTTATTCATTAAAAATTTTAGATTTCAGAGAGTTACAATCAGGTCATGTGTCATCAAGCTGGCCGTCGTATATAGTGGCAGATAAACTTTAGATTTCACTATAAGATTCACCCCAAACTCTTCGTTCAATTCATCATATTAAATTTTTGTGAATCTTTCTGGTAAGTCATGAAATCACCTCTAAAAACTGTTCAAACTTTATAAACCTCAATATACATCATCCACCATTAAATGGCTTATATCTCGAGAAAAGTCATTTCTCTCACCACCAACCACCTCTCCACCATTCAAATGGTTGAATGGAGCCCTTGATCTTCGAGAATCCAAAACTCAATATAATTTTTTTTTTGATTAATTGAATGACTCGTTTTTGACTTTTTGATATTGAGTGACCCACTTATATATATATTTTTCTAATAATTGGATGATATGAGATGTAAATTACCCTATAAAAACATCATTATAAAAATTTTCTAACGACACCTTCTATCTTTCGTTTATTTTTTAATGATCTAATGACATGTTTATTTTGATTGATTAATTAAATTACTTGTTTGCGACTTTCATATAAAAAAGTTAAGTGATTCACTTATAATCTTATTAATAATTGAGTGACATGTATAGAGTAGGATTTTGAAGTTCATTTCCGAATCAATTTTAAAGGCCCCCAATCAAATCCTAAAAAAGATTTAAATAGTTTTTTTAAATGTTCACAGAGTCCATTAATCAGGATTTAGATTTAAAGTTTAAATAATCTTAACAACAAAATTAAGATTAAAATTGAGTTGAAGAGACTTCCTTCACCTTACACGGCTAGGAAAAAAACGTTAGGTAAGTAAACATGGAGAAATAATTAGATACACTCGGTTCATCATGTCATTTATGATCCAACTAATGAGATTCATCTATTTTAGCGTAACTTTTAAGTAACTTCTCACTCTTTAATGACATGTAGGAAAGAGGTGAAGATTCACCTTAGAAAAAAAATGAGATAGAAATTTGTTTTTGGATGGGACCATGAATAATGTGGTGAGCTAGTCTCATCTAACAATTTTTTGTAAACATGGGTTTTAAATACATATATGTCATGTTTGACAATTAGCAGATAGCATATAATATTAGCTGATAACGGATAGCTGATAGTATTAACTGGTTTGACTAGCAGATTGCATTAACTGGTTGTATAAAAGTGTTTGGTAAAATTAACTGATAGCTGATAACTGTTTGATTATTTGAACAAGCAAAATGACATATAAGGACACGATTATATTCAATACTTGTTTGAATAATGTATTAGTTTTTATATTTTGTATTAATTAATATTAATTATATTATAAAAATTATTTTTTAAATATCATTACTAAATATATATTAAGGATGCATATATTATTTTTTTATTTGTGAAATTATCTTTTTAATATAATTTTAAAAATTGTTAAATTTAGATGTATATATTAATTTCTTATTTATAAAATTATATTTTGAATATAATTTTATTAGTTATTCGAATTTATGTTATTTAAAAAATTATAATTGTCAATGACAAAAGAGTCTTTTATCCAAACTTCTAACTCAAAAAGCTCTTAAAGTAAGCTTTTTCAAAATGAGAGGTTTCACCCTGATCCGCTATTACAATCATCTATTGACCAAACATCTAAATTAACAGATTTGACTGGTCAAACCTCTAAAAATACTTCAAACCTCTAATTTTAATTCAAAAAGATGTTTACCAAATATGACCATATATTTTTTACGTATTCAATTAATTAAACATATTATTAATAAATTTATAATTTCTTATTGATAGATTTGTTAGCTATAGATAATTTTATTATAAACACTATTATTTTTATGTATCCCATAATATGTTATATATATATCTAAAAAATCGATGTATCCCAAAACACTTTTTCAACTTCCTACAAATATTCATAGTAGGTTAATCATACCATTTTGTATAAATGGTTGGTTAATCGTTATATCGGTTATTAAACCGTAATCTAACCATTAAGAAACGGTTAGTCTTAAAATTTTAAATTATTAACCGTTATAGCGGTTAACCATTACTTAACGGTATGGTTACAAGTTAACCTGTAACCTATTACAATTTTTTTACATGTTCACTAATTCTTTTGAAAATAATAAAATTATCTATCCGAAAAATATTATATTACAAGTTTTAGAAAAAAAATATTTTAAATAGAAAAATTCTAGTCGCAAACTTCATTTTATGTCTAAATAATTTCAAATAGATTAACCATTAACCATCATTTTAAACGGTTGATTAAATGAAATCGTTTAACCTTAACGGTAAGTTAATTAACTAGTAAAATTTAACAGTTATACCGGTTAACGGTTATGGTTTATTTTGCGCACCCCTACTTACAAAATTATCTCTGCAACATAACCATAATAATCGTAGAGATCACAAAAATGACCCTGTCACTCCAAAATATTTCTCTCACAGATCTAAAAGTTTGAAATCTATATTACTATACATTTATTTAAATTATTCATTGAATTTTTGTTAACAACTTATAAATTCATGGGTTATTTGACTAAATTTAACAAGTTCAATTGCCGTTATGTGTCATAAGGCAAAATGAAAATTAAAGCACTATGCAATCATGATTTTTTTTTTCAATAGTTGACGAGCCGATCAGTGAAATGGGTAGATGTGGTGAAAAGTTAAAAATAAAGAGATTTTTAACGATAAAATAATAGGATTGTTTAATCTCATTCATTTGTTTTACTCATCCAATGGTTATGGAATACTGTAAAACTAAATAAATTTACACCATGTAAGTAGATCCTAACCCTATATATATAGGGTTATCATCCACTTACACACAATGTAAAACTAATAGTTTTACACATTTTTTTGGATCGTTGGATAGGAGGAATGGATGGATGAGATTGACTCATTTTTTTTCTAAGTGACAATCGTCGCATATCCTACCGTTGATTACACTTTTGGTTTAACCATGAAAGGAGTTGATTACACTTTTGTTTTACTTCTAATTAACCTACCAAAAAGGAGTTGATTACACTTTTGGTTTACTTCTAATTAACCTTTAACTTTTTTTAATCAAGAATCAACCTTTAACTTACCACAATTAACTTCTTAACCATGAATTTATAACACGCATTGTTGACATCTAAATCAAGAAGGTCAAACTGTTCTGAACAAGTTCGGAGCCCAAAGAGAAAAGCGAAGATAGGCCCAGATTTGAATCCAAAGTAGTTTAAGGAGACATGATTAGACCAATGCTGGCCGAGTGACCCCTGATATTAATCAAAATGTACTCTCATTATTTCCAAGCCTTCAAAACAAGCCCCCCCCCCCCCCCCAACTTGTTTAGGTGATCGAGTGAGTGGTGTGAATTATGGGGTCCCTATAAGGTCTCTGAAACTGAATCATTTGTTTGACAGACATGAACTTCAATTTAAAACTTTGAAAAGACCAATCAATCAAAACATCACTTGCTGTTGTTCCTAATGAGATTTACTCATTAGAATCTGACACATAAATGTGGAAAAGGGTAAGCAATCATGCAAAGAGCAAGACACACAATTGATTTTCCCCCATCCTAGTGAGACCAAGCACCAGACTCGGAGTGAGCATGCTTCTCTACCAACATCTTAAAACTCACTAGGGTGGTAAAAAATGGAGGCATGTGGGGGGACAGATTACTGCTACCTACTAACATCAACAATTGTAATACTGACAGATATTATAATGATTGGTACATTAGCCTACTGTTAGCTACAGCATTATCACCATATATTTGTATATACAAACAGTAGGAATAGTGACAGATTATAATAATGACAAAAAAAGTTTAGTGTATGCATGGAGATAGCCCCATTCCCATGCTTTGGTTATCAAATATGGACACGACTCGGGCAGAGTTAAAGAAAAGGAAGAAAATGGCCCGTCCTCTCTCAAGCCAGCCTTGTAAAAGAGAAGCTGCTGCTGGGGTTATCAATCCATTAGAGAGGACTATACTTTTGACCATGTTTCAGTAGTTCAGTTCCTATTTTTTTATATAATCAGCAGAGAAAAAGGCAGAAGAATATTTGGCCCGAGGGGCTGAGGAATTAATTAAACGAGGTGTCAAGTCAAGTCATAGATTTTGGTATAGAGTAGGGGCTTGCAACTTTGCAAATCTCTGCTGTTTTGTGTAAGGTGAGCTGTTCTATGAACACATCTTTATTGAAAGTAGCTAAAGAGTGAAACCATTTCAGAGTGACAGAACGTAAATTCATCTTCAATCCCCCCTTTGACAGATCCCACTTTTTTTTTTGGTTTGGGGGCGGGGAGCAAAAAAATAAAATTTAAAAGGTGAGGGTCAAATTTACAAAAATTATAAATTTTTAAAAATAAAATATAAAGAATCAAAGGTAAAAAAAAAATCCGTCTGCTGGGGGCAACAGCCCCATTGATGTCGTTGTACCTCTGTCCCTAATGGTGCTGCCATCTAAGGAATATAACAGTACAATAATCTTTATATGATTGAAATTAATTAATCTCAATTGCAATGAGAATTATGTACATTACTAATACCACATGGAAAAAATGGAGCAAGCCCGAACGATAACTAGCCATTCGGCTTACTCGAGCCAATCTTTCTAGTTTATCCTGTTGACTAGATTGTTCATTACCGGATATCGGATTAGTAAAATAACGATCTGTATCCAATCCGAAAAAAATCGGATATTCGGATATTCGGATATTCGAATATCCGGTTATCCGAATATATAATTTGATTTAATTATTTTTTTTCGAATTTGACGGTCGTATATATAAAAATTTTAGATTTTCGAATATAAAAATTAACAAGTTGTCAAATATAACAAGATTAACATCTATGAAAATTTTTATTTTTCAAATTTACGGATATAACAAGAATTAAATTACTAAATATTACAAGATTTATATCTATAAAAATTTAAATTTTCGGATATTTCGGATTTTCGGATCATCCGAAACTTGATATATTGTGATCCGTATCCGATCCGAAAAATAAAAATCGGATCGGATATCCAATCCGAAAATAAAAATCAGATCCGTTATCCGCATTTTTCGGATCAGATCGACGGATAATCGGATCGGATATTTTTTAACACCCTTGACCCTCTCTAAAAAAAAACTGATATGTTGAGATAATTTCATCAAACGAGAAGTAAATGTGATGGTAGATAACACGACTCAATTGACATTTCTATGATGATTCATAAAAAAATACCTGAAGTCATTTAGAATACTTTCGAGAGAGACCTTAGTAACCCTCCTTATACTCGTATAATGTCCTGATTTTGTACTAAGCCTCTAAAGCTCATTTTCCATTCAAAAAAAGGAAATGGAGCCCCATGTTAGAGGTATGATTTCAATTATCATATCCTTCCATTCATGTTCAAATGCGTGTTGAGCTTAGGGTTTAGTTTTTTCCATACTAAAGTATTCTGAAATCTTAATTTACAGTCGGATTTTTATACTCATTTCTAAAAAAGTTATCTATCCAAATATTAATATTTTAAAAGTTTAATATTAATTTAGACATACACTTACGCATGGGACTCAAGCCTAGAACATTAAAATCCAGACCTCAACCTTTGCCAACATTAAAAATGAGCAAGTATATTTGACCGGTTGGTCAAGTAGTTTATTTTTCCCCCTCATATTTTTAGGCTATGGGTTTTAGACCCACTAAGAGCACTCATATTCCTTCCTCTAGAGTTCCCTTTCCCCTCCACTATATGTAGGATTATGGTTAGATTTAGAATTTGTCAAAAAAAAAAAAAAACTATACTAATGTCTCTTTGGCATTAATTTTCAATTTCAATAATTGAAATAATTTCGTTAACAAAGCTTTGGTGCAGTGGTAAGCCACTAGGTTGACATCATTTTCCTCCCTTTAGATTGTGAGTTCAGTACCTATTAGGAGCATATTTTTTTGTCCCCCTAGATAAAAATATTTAAAATAGTAATATAAAGACTTGTCCAAGTGGTAACCAACTTGGTTCTGCGAGTTTGAGGCATTGTGTATGCTGAAGGATCCCTGTTAGGAGACTAATCCACCAAAATCAAGTGTGCAACGCGGAACGATTCAGATTAGTCAGTGCAACAAAAAAAATAACTTTAAATTTTTTAATAAAAAAGTAATTTAAATTTCAAAAATTAAAAATTAATATTAATGTGATATCTCTTGATTGATTCAAGCTAACTTTTGATATAAAAATCTTATCTTTTATTGTCTAAGGAATAATTTTCTATCAATTAAACTATTTTCAATGAAAAATCTGAAAAGTCCAATTTCCAGAAATTATTTTTCGTGACACAAACTCACCAAACTCAAATAACATGATTAATTACTTACTAAAAGAGATTATATTAACCACTAATTGGTCTCGCAAACGAGACACTAAATCTTTTTAATAAGATTAAATTTTAAATCGTGACATTGTGAATGACATAGTTTAAAAAATCATTTTTATAATAAATATTTATAATATTTGAGTTGAACTATTCAAATAATAAATCGAATACTAATAATTATAAAAAATTAATTTATTATGCACTAAGGAAAGAGAGGACATTGTAAAGTAATTCTTTAATTATCTGCGAAAACATGAAGTTAATTTAATTTCCATGTGACATACTGACAGTCGAGGGGAGTATTCTCCAAGATTAAGTGAGTCAAATGCTAAATTTGACCACTTATCTCAAATATATCAATTTTGCTGCAAAATAATACAAAACACACACTGACCCTTATCCAGTGAATCTTCTTTTTCATTCAAACAAGGTCTCGTAGTGGCATGGAACGATGAATTAATAAGCCTTTTCTCGATCCTAACCAGCTAATTATACCAAGTTTGAAAAAACAAACGACCAAACATAACAACAAGCAAGGTTTGATATTCAAATTTTAGAGGCAGAGACAATTACAAATGTCGAACATAAAACGTAAAACGCACATAAAATATGATAAAAAAAGTTATTGCATGGAAGTATAGGAATATATACATGAGAGGTGAAGGGAGGGCATAGGATTCCCAAACCCTTTTCCTTTAACAAGAGCTAGCGTGCTTTAATATATATATTTGTGGAAAAGATGAGTGGAGTGGAGTGGAGTGGAGTGGAGTGGAGTGAAGAACCGGGCTAGGGTTGAAAAGGTGGCTCAAATATCAAACAAAGGGTGCCCACAAAAGTGTAGGAATCCCAAGCAGAGTGAGCCCTCAACATGCACATAAAGCTAAATATGGATTAAAAATAGAATAGTGCTGCACATGCTCCAAATTTTGTTCCACACATGGGTCCTTTGGCCTTTCTTTTTTTTTTTTTTCTGATTTTCTAAATGGGATCAAAGAATATTTTCTCCCAAGGCTCAATAAGAACTAGAAATAAAAAATGGAATTGTCCCTTGATTGTGTTAGGTTTTAATCCATGCTTCATTTTAATTTGAAGAGTATCTTGACCAACGAATCTGATATTCAAATATGCACTTTTATCAAGCCTGGCTGGTTCATCCCTTCCATTGGTCAAATATGATTGCATATGTTAATCAACTCCTTGTTTATTATTAATGATTGGGGTAATGAGTCATATTTTATTTCATCAAATATTGAATTTTTCATTAATATGAATAAGGAAATTGAGATGGGATTAGAACTTAGAAGAAGATGCTAGAATTTATTAATATCATACATTAGTCATGATTAAATGTCTGGAGAAAAGGGCAAGTCTTTGAACAAGTTCTTTGAAAAATACATCAATTATAGTTGGGTTTTGCATTTATAAAAAATATACATAAAGTTGTATATTAATTATTAATATATAGATGTAACATATCAAATAAAGTAATATGAGATATAAATAATTAACATTAACATTGAAAGTTTAAATATATACCAGACTCAAGTCTTAATAATAATAATAATAATAATAATAATAATAATAAGTTATATTTTGATAAACAAGCTGTGCAAAAAAATTACGCAACCCTTTTCATTTAAGTTATAAAATCTAAAACCTGAATCCCTAACCCTAACAACCTAAAACCTAAACCTTAAACCCTAACTCTAAATTTTAACCATAAACCTTAAACTCTACACCCTACAACTTAAACCCCTAAATCCTAAACCACAAACTAAATCTCTAAACCCTAAAATTAAAAGGCTTATGTAAACTATCAAAGTGTTTTTCTAATAATAATAATAATAATAATGGTGATGATGAAAAATTACAAGGGGTTTAAAGAGTAATTAAACTAAAAAAGTTAAAAATTGAGATTTAATTTCACGTATTTTAAGACTAATAGAGACAATTAAATTAGAGGACAAAACTTAATGTCATTGATTTTGTAGCATTTTACTACTGTTGGAAATGAATACAAATTCACCAAAAAATTAAACAAAGAAAATTTAATAGTATAAAAAAATGGGTGACACTACATCTCCCAACACCGACTTAACCTTGTCCCTAACATTAATTAAAGAGACATTGAGATAAAAAAAATGGTAGAAAGTGGTGTGTACTCTTGGTATATTTAAGTTAATTTTATAAGTACTTTTTTGGTTTAACATATGTTAGAAATTAAATTTAAATAAAGTTAGAGATTTAATTTTTAACATTTTGAATAAAATAAATTTAGATAAAAGAGTCATCTTCATATTAAATTTATACAATACTTAATTTTAATTAATTGACTTATAAATCAAATATCGATAATTACACTAAAAAGTATTTAGTTTTAATTTATGTAGGGTAAAAACACACTTTTTTCGGCTTACTTTTTCGACCTTGTGGTCTACTTTTTGATAAGTCTTAGCTTAGAATAATGAAGGTGGAGCGCTAAGCAAATCCCAAATTCGGGGCCCTTAGAACAAAAGGATAAGCAATCGGTAGATGTTATGAGACGCTGCACTAACAACTAGACAAAATTAGTAACCACTTAGCTAGCAAAAAAAAAAATTAAAAGAGAAATTAAACACCACTTTCCACTCTATTCTACCAAAAAGTCGCCCCATTAACAAATTGCTTTTTTTCTTTGCGGAAAACAGTATGACCAAGCAACATGGGATAAAAAAAAAGATGTATATTTATTTTTTAAAATTTATTTATTAAATTATTAATTACGCGTCTTAATATAATTTAATGATAGGGTACGAATATACATACTCGTATTTCATCGAATACAGACGTATCAAATATGTTTAAAATTTTATAGTATATCCTAAGCTTTTGAATTGCCAACTAAACAAAATTTAAATGGGGTTAGGACTTAGGAGTAGGATCGATTAGGGTTTCTAGACCATGTTTTCCCTTCCTTTGTGTGTCTCTTTAATTTTTCTTTTGTGCTATGGCCATTTAAACTTGAATGATCGATAATGGACCCTTGCAATTGGAAAAATAGGTCGTAAAAGTGGGACTTTCCATCCATGTATCAGGGGGAAAAGAGGTGTATTACCCAAATTCTATGACATAGTCCCAAAGTAAACCAAACTTATCAAAGATTGCAGGCTCCTAATTACAACTTTTGAAATGATCACTACTCCAATATTTCTTTGTTTGTCCATGTAACGTCATTGATTAATTCATTCTTCACAATATATTTAAGATTCGAATCTCGATATTTTTGTATTAGATTTCAAACTAGAATCCAGTTTATCAAAAACACCAAATCTAAAAAAGCATAGCATTTTAGGGTATATAGAGACAATTGATTAAGCATTACTTAGCATATATATCAATAGGGTAAAGCAAAGCAACAAAAACAAGTTATGATTGAATATTTTTGTATATATTTCCTTTACGGGGGAGCTTATAAAAGCCCCACGTGCTTTTAAATTTACCCTGTTATTAGAGCAAAAAGAAAGAAAGAGATGATGAAAAAGGCATAGGGAGCGTATGAGACATATGGCTCTCGGTAATTGATTGTGAGGGCGCTCTACTTGTCTATGATGAAAGAGTTCATCAAAAGAAGCATGAAAATACGACCCACTCCATCTCATCAAACATCAATCTCTTTGGGAACTTGGGTCTCTCCCACTACCTTTACCATTCTCTTATATTTTCATTTGAGGAATTAGTGCTAATTATCATTACATCTTCAACTATAAACCTTAAATTTTATTTTTATTAATAAATGCATTACGTCTTAAAAAGAGAGGATGACATTAATCTCACATTAAAAAAGCTCGCATCGAGTACAAAAGCGATGACACTGCGCATATTATCAAACATGTCTTTGGAGAAGAAGATAATGACTCGTGACAATGGTATCAGAGAACATTCTTGATTGTCTGATTTGACGTAGTACATCCCTATGGATGGGGTAG